>JAWWEE010000105.1:44366693-44386124 GCA_035221455.1 Xenops minutus | reverse complement strand
GCAGAAACATGAAGACATGTTCTTGATCTCTAGCAAGAAAGTAGGATATCACTGAGAGGCAGACTCCAACAAATTCTAGCTTGGCATTTATTGTTGAGGGTTTTTTTAATCCTCAGGTTACTTACTTTTAAAAGTAAAAAATTCCACCAACAGCATGAAGGTCAACACCATGAGGATATACAGAGCCCACACCAATTGTTTAAGTTTTATGGCACTGTCAAAAGTGAATCATGTTTCACCACCTTCTTTTCCTCAGGATGACTGTCCAGGGAGGTACAAGACACTGCTCTGCAGACATAAACGGAGGAAGCAATGAACCCAGGCTGAATAGGAACTTTACTGTATCAGGTAAGAAGGAGTACAGTTACATGGTATCTAAAGGGGGATGTAGAACAGGTTCTTCCTATTTTAGTCTGATGCAACTGCATATTTTGTGTGGAAATGACATTAAATGAATTTTGTATAGAAACTGAAGCAGCACCTCCAAGGGTCTTCACTTGTTGGTAAGGAATTTTGTGGGTGGGGTGAGCACTAAAAGGGGCTCCCTAACTGCACACAACATGGCTTCTCCTGTTCTGACTAAACTCTCTAACCAACCACCTAAATACAAATTGTCCAGAAGTTTTTGACTGTTTTTCTTTATTTTATTTTTTTTTTAATTATGCTGCCTAGGATATGTAAAGCTACTTAGTTATAAGCACGTCTCAATTTTCATTGCTTTCACCTGTACTAAAAAACCCTTAAGTATGAGCATGCCCATCATATGAACAGCTACCTACAAGAATACCCTTTGGTGCTATGCTTTCAGAGACACAGGATGGCACACTAAGAAATTGTGAACTAAGTGGCTTACAGCTCCTTTGGGGTCTTTCTGATGCTGCTAAGGGGTCACAAAGAACTGCTGAAATAACCGATGGGGTAAAAACTTAGAACTAGAGCCAGGGATGTCATCAGCAGAATATCTCAACAGGGTTCCATGCTGCTCTCTGCCCTGGAAAGGATGTCCTCAAAAAACCTCCAACCAGACACAAGCATGCTAGAGATCAGACGCTCAGCTCACATCAGTACACACCACCATAATCCAGCCTTAGTTTGCTATCTTTGAAGATCACACTGTATTCTCACTCCAGCTGGGAAATACCTTGGTGCAAGCATTTGTCCACTTTGCCACTTGTGCAGCTGACACAAAGGTCATGATTTGGAGGTCCACACTACATATTGTTTCAAATGATAAACACAACCACTTCACCCTAGAGCAGCAGCACTTCTTCAAGAATAAGTAGGTTTAGCTGTGTGGAGCCATCTTTCCCCATAGCAGCTCTCACAGTGCTCTGCTATGTGTAACTAGAAAGGTGTTGATAACACCTAGAAAGGTGTTGATAACACACCAGTGTTCTGGCTACTCCTGAGCAGTGCTGGGACAGCATCAGCGCTGCCTCTCCAATGTTTTGCCATCAGTAGACTGTATGTGGGAAAGATCTTGGGAGAGGACACATCCAGGACAACTGACTCAAATGGACCAAAGGAATATTCCACACCATAGGATATCTTTTCAGATATAGAAGCTAAGAAAAGGAGGAGGAATCAGGGGCATTTGTTATTTACATTGGCCTTCCAGAGCAACTACTATATGTGCTGAAGCCCTGCTTTCTGAGAAGTGACCAAACCTCATCTGATGATGGGAATTAGCGAATGAAATCTTTGGGGTTTTTGCCCTTTGCTTGTGTGTGTGTAACCTTTTGCATTAGTAAACTGCCTTGTCTCAACCTACAAGTTTTCCATCTATTTTCTCCCCCCTGTCCAGCTCAGGAGGGGGTGTAATAGAACAGCTTTGGTGGGCTCTTGGTGTGCAGCTAAGGTCAATACACCACTAAAAAAGTGCAACAGAAAAGATTGTCAAGTGGGTCAGAAATAGATGCCTACTAAGTTTTCTTCATGCATAATGAGAAGACTTCACCTTATTTTGATCCTTGAAAATTTGAATTAATGAGTTGTCTGAAGCTTTTTTAGCTCATTTATTATCTACAAGGATGTACCAGCAGTGTTCACGTCTAATCCCTAAGAATTACAAAAAAATAAATCTGTGATCAATCTACAGCATACAGATTTTCCATTATTAGCTACTTGAATGATTCATGAGATACCATAAGTTGGCACAAAAAATCTTTCTTAATCACAGCAATGTTTGACATTGCAAGGAGACTTTAAAATGTCTGTAACTTGCATTTCTCTGCTTTCACAGTTTAAAATGCTTTTGCTTCATAAAAGGATGCTAGATATTATGAGGCTGGTCTTTCAGAGTAGACTCCAGCTCCTGTTCATAGGGAGAGGGAGCAGTGACAGAACGGAGCACACAGGTTAGCACCAGCCCTGAAATTGGGCAGTTAAGCAAATGAAAGGGAGCAAAGGACACATCAGAAGCTGGCGTTGGCTCCCTGTGGCTCTGTCGTTGCTGCACTTAGCACTGCAGAGTGAGATGGTTTCCCAGTGCACAGGCCAGCGGAGTGCCCTGACCTTGACTTACAGACAGATCTGGAATCAAGGTGTGGACTTTCCATTCCTACTTGTAAACAATTACCACGTTGCGGAAAACAGAGCCATGTATTTTTGAAACACAGAAAAAGAGGTGGTTAGAGAAGCCAGTGCACTCATATAGGACAGATACATGGATTCCAGAGACTATTGAGATTCACTTCTTTGTTCTTCTTCCCAAATATATAAAAAATTCCAACAAAAGTCATATTTTTTAATATAAAAAAATATAAGCAGTCCTGGGAGCAGAGGAGAGTAACTTTATTTTGATGACTAGTCCTAAGGAAGAAAGGAGGATGCAAGGGCATACTTATGTACCAACTAGACACTTGGGCATAAGAGGAGAAATACTCTACGGTCTCTGATTCTTTTTCATGGGGAAGGGTTAATACATGTTTTTCATCCTTTCTTGCCAAGGCAAACTTCATTAGAAAAGACCACCCAGCAGTTCATCAAAGAACACCATCATGAGGTTTTTTTGTTTGCTTTTTTGTTTGAATGCATGTCACATGCCAATACAACAAAAATAAAATCAGTATGGCAAATCTGAATGCAACTGATAAATGAAAAGACCTGGAAAGGTTCAATAGCTTGAAAATTATTTGCAGACGTGTTCAGTTACTTAACAGTAATGGGACACTTGTATCTGTAGATACATCAAGACAAAGAGTGGGAATGTCCTAAAATATATTCTAAGGGGAAGATTTTTATGCTCAGGTTGCCTAAATTCTAATGAACAACAAAGGAGTATACGCCAGACAAACAAATACCAGTAGTTCTTTTCTTTTAAGGTAATTCAAATTTCATTTTGAAATGGCCTCAGGTTATGCTTAATAACAGAATTATAGTTTATGCTTTTTGTTTACCAGCCATAGATAAAATACAACTCCTTATTTTTATGTTCAAAATAAGGACTCTGATTATCCCTTATATAAAATGCATTTTAAACAATAAGGGTGGAAAATGGGCCTCAAATTACATCTGTGTTTATTTTAAGCCTTCATTATATTGTCTGCAAGGTACGACATTAATTTTGTATAAATGAGAATTAAGGTCAAACTGTTTAAAAAAAATTTAAAAACAAGAGGTAGTTATTTTTCTTAAATTAATCTGAAATTATTACAAAGAAATACCTAGTCCATGGTACTCCATAGCAACCAATGGAGACATAAAAGATACACTGACAAAAAAGATACTCAGATAATAAGATCTGTCAAGAAGAAGACAAGTGGCTCAGAACAGGTCAGTGTTATCTGCTCCATTTTGCCCAGTAGCGATGACCTGAGCCTGATATTCTTCCTCATGCTGATACAGATACCCTTCTCCCAGACACCTGAGCCATGTATTTTGGAAATTCTTCAGTGGATCCTAACTACTTAAAGTATTCATTTTTTACTATCCTAGGGTTATGAGTAAAATGAGGTAAAATGTACCATCAACTCCAAACACATCTTGACTTATTTCAGTGGTCTACAAAAATCCACAGGACATGTACAAGGGACTCCACTTTCAACAGCTCATGTATACTCACGTATATGTGATGCATATGTCAAAAAACAATCCTAGCTTCCCACATGAAATGAAGGGCTCCAGGCTGATCATTATCAGGCAGAAGGTTGATTCCAAAGCCATGACAAATCATTAAAACAGCTCAGTGCTCAGCAACAGGCAAAAAAGGCAATCAAATATTTGGAATTATTAGCAAAGGAATAGATTAACACATTGCTATGCCACTATGCAAATTTGTGGTTACTCCACCTTGAATACTGCATGCAGTTCTCATCCTTTCACCTGAAAAAGGAAACTGTAGAGCTGGAAAAGGTTCAGTGAAGGGCAAAAGGGGCATTGACACTATGGAATGGCTTCTGGAAGGGATAAATGGCATAGGAAGGCATAAATAGAAGGAACAATGTCTAAACTATACCTCATCAGACACAAACAGAAATGATTTTGGGGAATATAAAAAGGGCCTAGATAAATTAGAGGGCTGGGCAATCACCAAACATATGAAGTTTAAGAAAGACAAGCACTGGGTTCTGCATCTGGGATGGGACAACCCTGAACGTTCCCTCAGACTGGGGAATGGGATGCTGGAGAGTAATGCCATGGATATGCCCCTGGGAGATGGCAAGTTGAATATGAGCCAGCAGTGCCCTGGCAGCCAGGAGGGCCAACCTTGTCATGGGGGCCATCAGGAAAGCATTGCAAGCCAGCCGAGGGAGAGGATTGTCCCACTCTGTTCTGCACTGGGGCAGCCTCACCTTGAGTCCTGTGTGCAGTTTTGGGCGCCACAGTATAAGAAAGATTTTAAACTCCTAGAAAGGGTCCAAAGGAGGGCAATGAAGATGGTGAAGGGTCTTGAGGGGAAGCCGTATGAGGAGTGGCTGAGGGCACATGGTCTGTTCAGCCTGGAGTAGACTGAGGGGAGACCTCAAAGCAGTCTAGAACTTTCTCTGTGGTGATCAGTGACAGAACCTGAGGGAATGGTCTGAAGTTGTGTCAGGGGACATTTAGGTTACATACTGGGAAAAAGGAGGTTGAGCACTGGAACAGGCTCCCCAGGGAAGTGGTCACAGCACCAAGCCTGCTGGAGTACAAGCATTTGGATAATGCTTTCTGGCACATGATGTGATTCTTGGGATTGGTTCTGAGATGAACTTCAATGATCCTTGTGGATCCCATCCAATTCAAGATATTCTATGATTCTATAATTCAAATCATAAATGTCATGAAAAGGCTGGACAGGGACTGGTGTCCACTGTCTCTTCCTGTGCAAGAACTTGCAGGAATCACACAAAGCTAGTAGGAACCAAGTTCACAAAAAAACCAAAAAGAAGTGGTTTGCCACAAAGTGGTTTGCCATACACTATATAAAATACTTGTGTAAATCCTTGCCAAAGGATATTGCAGAATGTGCAAAACTTACAAGAATTCTTGGAGAAACCAGGCAAGCTCCTAGAATACCCTTCACTGAAGGTTATTAGGTATACTAAACAACATCTTGCCCAGGAAGCCACTGAGATGCAGACACTGGATGCAGCTATAGTATTGCAAAGAGGTATTGGTATGGACTTGTCCTGATCTCATTCCTTCTTAGGAAATAGTTTACAGTCCTTGATGGAGTGAAGATACTGAAGTGCATGGACCTTTGATATGACTTAGTATGGCTCTTCTTATACACAGCACACTTGCACAAGTAGGACTGTACTACACACTGCATGCACATGCTTTCACTTCCTTAGATCTGGGCAGAAACAGGATGACCAAATGTAAGAAGAGGAGAAAGTACAAGTCAACATTAAAGAAGTGAGCCATCAAATGCTGTACATTCAGACATATCCTATACAATGAAATAGAGCATGTTTTTATGTTTTATCCTGAAGCTAAGTTTTGGGGTCCTTTGGTTTATCCCCTTATATACAATTACTATCCAGTAGCATTTACATTTAATATCTACCAGTATTTGAGAGACTATTCCCTGATGAGATGTAGCTAATCCAGAGAGCAGCAATTATGTACTTTCAAGACATCAGTTAGGCTTTTGCCTTTGGCTAAAGATATGGAAGCTACAGCACATAAGAAGCAGTCAATATGAGAAGCTACACATGAAAGAGAACAAACTAATTTAAGAATGTAATGTTCTAGAAAAATGTATAGGCATTTTTTGCCCTAAAGTTGACCTATTTAATGATTAGAAATGTATTCCTGAAACTAAGACTACTAGAGAGATATTAAGGCAAAAAACATTGACCACTTTTGCCAGGAAACAGTAAAATAAGATCTGAAACAAACAGCCTTTAAGTTATAGCTACAATATGGGAACTTCCATTTACGAAAATCTTTGCAGTCAGACAGGAAGTGTAAGTTAAACCATACTCTCAGAGCTGTGTGGACATTGTTTGCAGCATCAATTATTATGTGGAGGTTTTAGGAAGGAAAAAACTAAAAAATTGACTGAAATTTTGCCTCCACTGGAAGCGTGGGAACAGATCACTGGCAAGAAAAATGCAACAGGGTGATGAATGGCACTTGGAAGTTTCTGAGAAGTCATTTCAAGTAAAGCGGAAAAAAAAACCCAACCAAAAATCCACAAAGAGTTAAATACTGTCTGTATCATGTAGATGGAGCACTGCCTATCGTTACTGAAAAATAATTGTGCTTTATGTGTGGATAGGTTCATTAAAAAAAATGAAAACTGTGACTAAAACATATTAGGGCAGTTGCAGTACCTTCCAGGGGCAGCAATGTTAGTTTGTGCTCAAGTCAGCTTTATCCTGTTGCTACCTGCACTAGCACAGCTGCTAAGCCTCATCTGTGAACCACCTCAGGCAGAGGAGGTCTCCCAGCAGGGAACAGCCACAGCACCCTACAGTCTGTGGGACTGACTCATACTCAAAGGGGTTCTGCCATTACAACACTTTATCCAGCAGCTGCTTTCCACAGCCATTTCTCCCTTTTCAGACAGTCAGGCTGATTCCTCTTCCCCACATATGTTGTATGAGGTACTGGTGTACTATTCTTCACTGCAAAATGCCAAGACCCCAAGCAAATTAATTCCAAGAACAAGGAAGTTATTCCCTACCAGGAAACCCCTATGTGTCCTGTTCTTACAATGTTCTCAAAATATCTGATCAGAGCCACTCTGATATACAGGAGATTATTACAGAGGTTAGGAGGGCTGAAAATTTTATATAGATACTCGAGAAATACTCTCAGGAAGAAGCCAGACCTCTACTGAAAAATAGCTGGTTCTTGACAAATTTATCATTCGTCTATGCTCACATTTATGCATATCTATCACTGTCAGGTCTTGAAAGAAACTTACCTACTTAGACTTATCCAGACACTGAACAATTATATACAGTATTATGCCAAGAAGATTGGAGTCATCCATAATGCCATGCTAGAAACCTTCAGTTATTAAAACAAATAGTATTTTCATTCCAACACCTTAATATATCAACTATCATACTAAAAATGAAAATACACATCAAAAAAACCTCCTTAATCTATGAACAAATTCTTTACCTGTTAAATAAAACAGAAAAGTAGATTGAAACTGCACAGAAAAGGCTGTTTTCCCTTGCAGAAGAGTTCACTAAAAACACACTAAAGATTGAAACTGCACAGAAAAGGCTGTTTTCCCTTGCAGAAGAGTTCACTAAAAACACACTAAAAGAAATTCAGAGATTTCTCGCCCTTTAAGTCATCCTAGAGTATATTAGGAGACCTCTGAAACATCAGTGCATTAATGGCCATCACACAAGTCAGTCTAATTGCAATCATAAATATAAACACTTGTTTTCCACAGAATTTAAATGAAGTATCACAAAATCATTCTTTAGAATGTATTCAGCCACGAATCATGAACACGGAAATTTGCCTGAAGTGAGAGATGTCTTCTTTCATTTAATTTTAACCTAGTTTGTGTTTATTAATTTCTATCCTTTGCATAGACGATTTACTTTTAAAACATGAGGTTAAGTGGGGAGCACAGACATCTCATTAAGCTCAGTGGCAACGACCAGTTAAGAGTCATACTAACATATTTTTCCTGACATGTTAACTAGACCTTTACAGACACATTACTCACTGAGAAATGCCTATGGGCACTTCATGAAGATGGACGAGAAATAAGCATTTAGACAGGCATCGAACATCAGTCTAAGAGACAAAATATTATTTGCCCTAATTAATAAATCACATTCAAAAGAATTCTATCAAAGATCTCATCTGAATTAACCTCTGAGACATTTTACCCCATTTATCAAAGAATACACAGCTCCTTAAAATTCTTGGGATCATTCACAGAAGACTCAGATTTTGCCTTCCTGTCACTTTCTGTTGCTGTCCTCAATCACAAAGCGATTGCATTTTCTCAAGCACTACAGTGCTTCACCTAAGCCAGGCCAGGACATCCAGGCCTTGTGGTGCTGGTAGGGTTTCAAGGGCAGCAAGAGACTCCCAGGCATGTCTGTCCTGCACTCACATTACCCTGGAATGTAACATCTGCTGCATTCCAACTTGTGCACCTCCCACTGCTGAAAACTCTGTACTGCCTGCTTACACAGCCTGGACAGCTTCTCTGTATGGGAACACATGGATAAAGAGAGATAGTAAACCTGTTCTAACGGTACTCATTTCTGGTGTACCCATCAAAAGCAAGAGTACTAACCCAACTTGATGTCTGCCAGTGACAGTCAAGTGAAATATAATGCTTAAAATCACTGATCTAATAACGAATAAACTTTGATGTGCCTAATTCACCTGCAAACTTCCCCAAGATCTGTGATTCAGCCCTTAATCTGTAAGTCTACCATATTTAGGTTAATAATTTACAAAGTTTCTGCGTTTCTGGTGCTGCCTGTGTCAAACTCTTTTTTGAAGCCCATCACTCTGCTCTTTCCTCATGTATTTCAAACTATCATCCAAAACTGAAGTACAGATAGATTATCATATGGCCTACATTCAAATAACTTTTCCCATACACTTCTTTCTTAATTTCCAATTAATTCCTCCACTGATTCTACAGGTTCAACTGAACTGAACAATTTTATCTTTCTTAACCTCAAAGCTCTTGAGAAATTATACCTAGATGATCAGAGTGAGAGTTGCATTTCCAATATATTTTCTGGGCTCTGCTTCTGCCACATTTTCACAAAGATACAGGCTCTGATTGGTATCACAGAGACTGAGAGCAAGAAGAGACAATATGGGATTAGAAAGAAGATTAGTTGGAAGAAAATTTATCCATTCTCAGCCTCACTGCTATCCAACAAGAATTTAAATAAACAAGACCCCTTTACTGCCTTTTCAACTCAGCAGCCTGCCATACTGCCTATGTAGCTCTTACCCTTCCATTTCCTCTTAGTGTTCACCTCTAACCACAAATTCCCATTCATACATACTTTGACTTATTGTACCTCTCACTAAAATGCCCTGTTAACACTTTCATTCAACTCCTTTTACTGTCCCACAAGTTCATCCTGTAACAAGCACAGTAACACATGTGGAAATCCATCCCGTACACTTTTCAGGAATTTGACAGACAGACTCAGCATGGCTGGTAGTTACTGGACTGTGTTGAAAGAGGAAGAGATGGGAAGATTTGGAAACAATGTACCAAAAGCAGACAGTAAGGACAGAATGCATACCTGCTCTATTGTGGGTACACTCTGGAAGGCAATCAAGAGTAAGAAAAATTAAGATTGTGTTTTGTTTTCTAAAACAAACACCCATATACGTACCAATCTGAGCCACATGCTCATTTTCCAGCATAGGACTACACTGAAAACCTTGGGTTTTTCCAAGCATGAATGTGGCAGCAATTCAAGTTCCCGAGTTGAAAAAAACCACAGACAGCTTTAAGGAGCTGACAGAAAGTTATCCAAGGAACAAATGCAAAGTATAAACACATGGATTTCCAGGCTTTATTCCATCCTTAGCTAGCTAGAGATGCAATGAACACCAAGGGCCAAATCCTAGTTCCGCTCAAGTCAGCTGGAGTTTTGCCATTGACTGTAACTGAGCTGTATTTGCCCCTGAAGTCAGAATTCATCATTCTCTTCACAGGAAGAAGACTGTAATACATGCCTGATGTTTACACTAAATGGAAGTTTCACTGGAGGTTGAGATGATATGCACAATATATGTCTGCTACTCTTTTAAAAATATTTTGTTGGAGAATCTTGTAAGCAGGGATGTTTATGAACACAAGTACAAGAGAAGAGTTAGACCCAGTGTAGGTGGGGTGCTGCACAAACAGAGGTTTCATACAGGAACCATAACCCCCAGCTTCTTCACAGCACTGTCTGGAACAGTCAAACAATTGACCTAAAGTCTGGCTTTGTTCTTGGCGCTTTCCAGATGATGGCTGCAAACACAGCATAAATGTATGGCAGCTTGTATGGCCTTTGCAACACATGCAGTGGTTTAGGGAATGCTAATATGAGAGCACCAAACTCTCTTCAGTTCTGACTTACTCCAGACTGAATCCCAGGCAAGAAAAACTGAGAGAATTTGGAGCATAAACTCTGCTATTTACCAGTGTGTCTGCACTCATATTATCATTCACACATATTTAAGGAAACATGGTGGTAGTAATTTCCTCATAAAACATCAAAATCCCTGTAATCTAGAAAAATATTCTTAATACTTTCCTTGTCTTACGAGGTTATGAAAGCTTCAGGCATGTTCTGACTAATGCAACATATTCGCAGTTGTGCTCGTGAGAAAATGCCTTAATCTCGACTGATAAATTAGAGCTTTCAACTCTTTCATCTTGAAATTTCTCACTGTATTACACTGCATTTTTCAAAGAGGATTATTTTTTTTTTTGCTCCTATCCACTTGTGTCGCCTTGTAGTAACTCACAGTTACATCACCTATAAGCTCTACAGATACATTACTTACTCCCTTATTAGGCAAGATATTAAAGTTTTACCTCTTTAAAAAGTCCTCAATTTCTCTATTAACTTTGTTTGACATTTTTTTTGTGACAAGAAAACATAGGAAATTTGTATGCAAAGTGAAATTAATAAGTTGCACAAAAGGGATATGTTTTTTCAAAAATTTTTTGCTCTTTATATCCACCAAAAAGTAATTATTCAGCATATGGTAAGAAGTGCATTGATTTTTTTTTTTTTAAATACAAGAACATTCCATTGTGAATTCAGTTTCTTCTTCAGTGACAGCCTCAGACTACAGAAATGGAAAATTGTTCTGAATATTACTCAACTATTACACTTCTGGAATAATTACTACTTTGACAATAGCATGGCAGGAAGAAACTTCAGTTTAAAAAGTCTTCTGAACAACCGAAGGCTCAAATCTGCATTTATGATTGTTCACACATATTGCTTGATTGCTACAGAATGGCTCATTCTTTTTCTATTCCTAGCAGGGTCATATGGAGTATCAGGAGGATTTCTGAATCCCAGTTGTGGTCTAAACAAGTTGCATTTGAAATCATCCCTAACCACAAAATCACTTCCTATGACTTGTATCAAACCTAGTTAGAGACTTAGAAAACCTCTAGTTTGATTTTGCAAACAGAAAATTCTAAAACTGCCTGCCAAAGGAGAACTATAAATCTGAATTATCAACATTTGGTTCATATGCAAGATAACAATATTACTGTGAATGTATTAGACTAAAAGATAATTGTAAAACCACAAACACATTAAACACAGCTACGTAAATAAGAATGCGTGTTCTTCTGTCTATTTACAAAGAAAGCACACAATCATGGATAAAAAGAACAACAACAACACAGCACTCAGTACAGGGATGTAACCAAGCTTCAAGTCATATGACACATAAGAAAACCTCTGTTTTGTTACAATGACTCTGCAGCAACAGCTCTATCTATGCCGTATAAACAACAGAGGCATATAAAGCAGAAGGTACAAGGATGCTGCTGGAAGCCTACTGCAGAACCAGCTCCTCCCACAGCTCACAGCTGTAGTAGCACCTTGGGACAGAGGTGTGACTACATCCCTTCCTGTATAAATGCCCCAAGTCACCTTCTCATATATACAGGCCTGTAGGCTAGGCCTACAGAGCTGCCCAGCTTTCTACCCTGCAGATAGTTGAGTGGGCAGTGAGAAAATCAGGCACCTCTTCAATAGCTATAATAATATCTTCGTACTTCCTTCCTGGAGCATTTGCAATGGTGGCTGCAATATATTCCTGTCTTGGAGCAATGGCCAGATGTAACAAACAGCTGTGAGTTAGATGCAGGCAGAGCCCTGCTCAGAGTTTCTCCTAGTTAGCTGATAGTTTCCCCCTGTCAAGTCTAACGTGATTCTCTCCCATTTCCTCTGAGACTGGTCATAGACAAAAACATCTCTATAGTTGGGTGTAGCATGGGCATTCCCACCAACATTTGAATCTCTCATGTTCCTGACTGATTTGTCTTCTGACATGCCATACACTGTGTCCAGAATAACAATACTGTTTTCTCCCTCCTTTGTGGTGTGGTCTGGGGGAAATTTAGTTGAGATCTTCAGCAACTGCAGAAATTGAAACATGAGCAGCATCTTCCACCTCATGCTATGTTCTCCTGCCACATTTTTGTCTTTTTCAATAGGTCTCAAGTTTATTGGAGGGTAACTACAGGATCAAAAGTATTTTATGGCCACTAATGAGTAAAAGCACATGGAGAAGACATAAGGCACACTGGTTTGACCTAACCATCTACTGACTATCTAGGGAGGCTGCAGTGGACTGGAGTCAGAAACCTTGATGACTCCACCTACACAAACTGGGTCACATCCAGGTTCTACAGGCAACTTGAATTCTAGCATTTGGATATTAGTCCACTTTTCTATCTTAATAATTTTAATTTAAGTGAACATTTCTTTGTATTTTGCTACTTCTAAGTGGAAGCAAAGAGACGAAAAAATAATCTCACAGCATCCTATTGAAACTTTACTCATCAGGCCAAGTGAAATATTTCTAGATGCACTATTTTTCTGTTACTTGAACTAGTGGAAGAATTGACACCACACACATGATTAGCATGAGGCACACACAAGTTTTGATACTTATTTGTTAACTTTGAGGAGTGATGAGATTCATAAATCCTGGACCACGTTTCCAGCTCTAAAAGGGAGAATTTTTACCAGAACCAGACTTTTCTACTGTTTTTTTTCAAGGACAGTCTTGGTGTCTGACCTTCCCTAGTCTGGGCCATTCATAAATGTCTCCAAATCCCAGACTCAGTCTTGACTGTGCTACCTCAGTCACAGTTCTGCTAACTCATTTTCTGAATCCTAGTCTTTCCTTTTCCTTCTGAAAGGAAAGTGAAGTCATTAGAGATTCAGTCTGTGAGTCTATCTTCCATTTAAATTGATGGAATTAGAATGAATCAAGGGATTTCTTTTTTTCCTGATGGATTATTTTAAAGATAAATTCAGCTGGCAAATAGAAGCAAACATTTAACAGTACATTCAGCTTGAAAGATTTAGTTCCTGAGAATAGCCAAGAATTTTTAACAATAAAAATATAAAGGTGAATGGCAGAATCAGATAAAATGGAATAACACAGATAAAAATTATAGCCTTATCATCTGAGTTTCTGTAACACTTGTTGACATGAAAAAGCATTAAGAGCAAATGCAAAACATTTCAGACCTTTCCCAAAACTGATGCAGATCAATACCAGTTACTCAGAGGATGAACACAGAATCTGTATCACTGACCCATTCTAACAAACCCAGCATTGGTCACAGGAAACATCAGATCAGTTTGACCTAAATATATACAAATCTGTTATTTGTCAGAATCCACATGGACAGTTGCCCTTGTGTTCTTCCAACTGCATACTTAAGAAAGTTTAAATTCTTAAACTTTGAAAAGTTTATAGTGCATCACAGACCCGCATTGTTTCTGAGATAATATTTTTTCCCAATAGACTTGGTTACTAAATGCTTTTATTTGCCAGATATTGTTATTGCTATTAATATTAATCATACTTTTACTGTATCTAAAGAGGAGTAAAACATTTTACCAAGTATTTTGTACACAGTGAATAGAAGTAATATCTTTGCCATAGGTGGTGCTTCCAATACCCATTACTGATGAGAATACCTTTAGTTGTTTGCATTAGCAACTGCTCCCATCACCTACTGAAAATAATTGGTATCATCTACTGAGAAGCTAATCCTACTGAAACATCCCTTTTCCGGTTCTGTATATAAAGGAGCAGTACGACAATGCATCCTCTAGAGGTGCAGCTTATGTACCAACATATTTTTCTTTTAAAAGCTATGAATATTTTGTGGTTCCTCATGTTTTCTCCTTGAAGAACAGGAGGAAAAAAAAAAAAAAAAGAAGGATCCTTCAAAGTGTGGGATTATGAATCCTCAGCCCACAAATCCACTTCTCCCTCCCTAATGGTATTGGAAACTGTTTCTAAACAAACTCTTTAACAAGACAGATTTATAGCTCTTTGTAAGGACAGCAGAAAAATTATAATACAAGAATTTGTTTTTAAGGAAAATTATTCATTATCATCCTTGAACTTGGCATTACACCACCACCTGGTGGATCAGGATTACTCTTTTTTGTTGCTTGGTCACATGTAGTTACCTACGTATTTCCTCATTATCTGTCCCACCTCAGCTTCTCCTTTCAAACAAGTGTAGTCAATTCGCATTACAAACAGTAACAATTTAAGATTAAAGAGTTCACTATGGATAAGGAATTAGCTATTGCAAACTGTTGCTAATTTTCTGGTTTGGCGTATGTCCCACAAGCTTTCATGGAGGCTTTAAGCTTAAATCTCTCCTATAAACTCTGTAAAGCTTTAATTGGTTTTTTAACCATAAAATCCCCACCATTTTTTTTCCTTCTGGCTTGACGGATTTGCTGGCTTTTAAGTTTAATTCAAACTGCATTACACATTTTGTATGACTGCTTATTTTATACACAGACTAGTCCAAAATTATCTTCATATGCAAATATATAAATCAGTACTGCTTTTCTATACTACCCAAAAAACTGCCAAAACTTCCTTATATTAGGTTTTGCAAGCAGCTGCAAAGCACCCCCATCCCCTCTGGACAAATGGCCATTGCTCAGTATTTCCTGCAGCAAAAGTCAGGTTTGCAGGAACCATCAAGCCACACATGCAGACAAATAGGATGTCAATCCCACTTGAATTAGCCTGCCAATAGCACTGCCTGACCAATTTCATTGAATCAAAATGTTTTAAGACACCGAGATTGTGTTCATTCCCCATGGCAGACAGCTTGAATATTACTGCCATTGTTGATACTAAATCTGAAAGTAAAGGCACAGCAAGATGGAGCTAACCCTAAAAAGTATCTACAGGATGACAGAAAAATGTTTTCACTTCATCTCACAGTCCCTCCTGACGGCTGATCTCTTGAGGAGAGGCCCTTGCACATCTTGGTGGAAAGACAGCAGACACCACACCATGACTCAAACCAGAGAGGAGCACCTTACACAGATCCTGGAGCTCTTGTACCTGTGCCCTCAAACTCCACTGCTTTGCTCAGCCTTCCTCTTCCTCACACACCACAAAATCACTCTGCCCTGGCTGGCAGCGACAGGTCCTGGGCAACATCTGGTCTCTGACAGGTAATGGATTACTCTGACCTGTGTCACCTGCTTTCTTTCAGAGCCAAGGCAAAGGGGCTGTGCTGAGAGACGGTGCAGCTTCTGCTGTGTGCAGATCTGTTTGTTCACCTTGAATTCCCCAGGAGCTTTCTGGCAATGTTATTAAAATTACCAGGGAAACTGCTCTGACTGAAAATTAGCAGCAGCACCACAGGTATGTCTGCACTTGTGCGGATGTGGACGGATTATTTCTGTTTCTGGAATACTTCCACTGTTGGGAAAAGCACAATTAATTACATCTGCTACTCAACATACAATATCATCTATTAAAAACCACCTATGAATAATCTCATTTACCAACAAAAGTTTTGCTTATCCCTGAACCACCTTCCTGTGAGCAGATGCTAGACACTTTATAGAAGAGTTTATGAGCCTACAGATTGAAGTCTAGAGGGAAAATCCTGCTGACCAGTCATAAGAGATAAAACGCCACAGCTGCTGAGCAGCATGTCCTTAAAATATTTGCTGTTCTTGATGCTGAAGGACAAAGGTGCCTCAGACAGGTCCCAGACTTTCAGATCAAAGCTGCAGCACACAGGTACTGCTTTTGCAGTGCAGTTTGTTTAAGCAAATCAAAAGAGCTGACTATGCTGCATCAAATAGCCACAGAACAGTAAAATGAAGACAAGAAAGAACACAGCAAGTGGGGAATGTCTGGACAAGAAAGAAGATGGCCAGGAGGTAGCTGAACAGCAAGGAAAACAAAGGCAGCAGAGGAGGGAAATGACTGAAAAAAACCAGAGCAATGATTGCACCTAGTCAGCTCCAATCTTTTGAAATTACTTCAGTTTAGAAAAATTATTTATTGAATCTTTTTTTTCAAAGCCTGAAATCATATGAGCAATTGTACTTTTCCAATTCAAGATAAATATCTATAATGAAGGAAATGGAAATATGTTGCTTAAATGTTGCTATTGCTGGATAATGTTACCCTAATTTACAAAAAAAACCCCAAACAAACAAAAAAGAAAACAATCCCTGTGGGCAAAACAGACACTACAGAAATGTTACTCACGTTATTATTTCTAAAGTCTTGCACAAACTGTATTTGTAGTTAAAATTAAGCATGCGTATAATTACTGCAGTATGAGAAGCCAAATTTATTTTTTAATTTCACAAGATTTAGTTCCATCACAACAAAACAGCACAGCCTCAAGAAAGGAAAGCAGTCTCGATTTTCAGAGTTTTTGCATAGTTACGGTGAACTTCTGAAATACAGAGTTTTGTTTAAGAAATTTTGAATGACTTCTGAATTCATACTCAAACACAATGAGGAAAATTTCCAAAAGCACCAAAGTGCAAAAGCCCCAGGACTCTCACCTCCTTTCCTGACATGCAGAAGAGCAGGACACTGCATAGCAATAGTGGCTACCAATACCTCTCACAGCATTTACTTCTCAGCTTTGCCTACAATGTTTCTGCGCTATCAATACTACTGAAGCCCTGGAACTGTACTTTGTAGCTTAGACAAGCATTTTAAACCAAGTATTAGAAGGAAAAAACACGCTGGCAATCTGAAGCTTTAGAAAGATCTATACAACCTGAGGCTTTCAGAATTAGAAAAGTTAATATATAGATATTATACAATCCAGTTCACAAAACACAGAAAATAAGCCTGCAGGATTCTCTTCTTTTAAATCAGTTTTATCCAGTCTGAAAAGTGCGTGGAAGGAATTCACTTGGAAAATACAGTTATGAAGCACACACTTATAAGAATGACTGCATTGTGGGGTCAGGGATTAATACTCACTTGATAAGCTGGTAAAGTACCAGCCAGAATATTACCCTGCATATTTCTTCTTACCAGCAGAAGACCTCTCCCAAGGAAAAAAAAAATAATGCTATATTTTTTGTCTTACTTTACACTGAAAAAAAGTAAAACCAAACATAAGCAAAGATGGAAGGGTTGATGGCAGCATCAAATAGCAAGGACATTAGTAAACCAAAGCCTTTCTGCACACATTACAAACCTACAGACCACCTTGAGACAACTACAGCAAGAGGTATTTTCAATATTGAATTTTCCTACATATTGAAAATTTCATTTCCATTTCTTCAGTGTGAGAATACATTGTTTAATTTCCATTATTTTTTCAACACTTCATCATTCAAACTGCTCCTTGGGATTAAAGCCAGAGCAGAGGAATCTGGCATTACTCCTGTGAATCACTAGGCGCCTGTTACATTTCACTCTCTCTCCATCCCTATGCAGTGCCATAATTTCTCTGTGTGATTATGTACATCTCTTTCCTGGTTCACTTGGCACCCAATATACAGATTGCTACAGCAGGGAAAGCAGAAACAGCTATCCAAACACCACCTGAGTTTGTGCTGTCTCATCAACCCCTAGATGAGAAGGCTGGATCCTGTTCAACAAGCTTAACTGCAAGGTCCTGAGTGCTGGTGGGAAAACCCAGTTAAGTGCCATGTGGGCATGTAGTCCTGCAGGCTGAGTAGCAGTCAGGAAAGGAGCTGCAGACATTCAGCACAGGTAAGGTCATAGCTGGAGTAACCATCAACCACAATACAGACCACCTGCACAGAATCCAGAAAATCAGAAGTCAGTGAACACTGATCTACAAATACAAGTCAAAGGAATGCAAAATACACAGAGATGAGACAGAGGTAAAGATATTAACACCCTATCAAAACACGAAAAGCTGCTGCAAGCAGGAAGGGAATAATGGTCTGCAATCATGGGGGGAAGAATAAAAAGAAGTGAGTTCCAGTCACAGCCAGACAGATCCAGGTTTGATGTCTGTGATGAACTATTCATCACCCTGACAGGTGTCTAATGAGACAATAGCAAGCACGGGCATAGCCCAGGTAAATACGAAGAGGCACTGACTCAAAGCCCAATGAAGCTGCTACAGAGATGAGTCCCCTTCCACACATTCTTCACAAGGCTGGCTACACAACCAGCAATTTGTGCAAGTGCCTCTACAGCCAATTGATTTTTGGGTAATGATGCCTCCCTTCTGTGAAGGTCAACAAGTCCAGATATGTTCACCTGAGCAGAAACCTACATTAGTAGAGGTGGCCTTCCATTTCGGACTACTGCCAGTGATAAAGAAGCATCAGTGCTCCCAATCACTAGTGAAGAACAGTTTTCTCTGTTTGCTTTTTCTCCCCTGGTTGCTGGGCAACCACAGAATCTTTTACATCTGTAAATGCCACAAATATCTTATTTTGAGCCATTTTAATATTCAGCCTGGTGAAGAGCTGATTCACCAGCACTTTTCTTCAGATATAATTAAGCTTTGCATTGTAGCGTATGCCTCTGGAGTTGGTAATAGGTTGACACTACAGTAGATGAAACAACAGTAGGAAAAAACATAGGTTGAGCATCATTGGAAAGGGGACTGACACACTGCTCATTCTTCATCTTCATGTGGACCAAGCTGTATCACAATGGCACTTCACAGAATGGGAATCCTTAGATATATATACACGGAATTTTTTTCCATGCTGAAGTTATTCTGTTTCTACCTGGAAAATGTGTACAAGTGATTAATAAACTCAAAAGGTACATGACTGATGTAACAGTCATGATTAAAATTACTGGCAGCATAGGCCATGCAAAATTTCAATCCTGTTTAGTATCTCCCAACATCTCTTGAAAAAAACAACAGATGAGCCCAATTAATAACCATGTGAACATATACTTCTACCACTACTGTAGGAAAATGTAGCTTCCAGGCCTGGGAACTTCTTAACAGAGTAAAAGGAATTCGACCTTGGCCATCGCTGCTGT
>JAWWEE010000105.1:44318583-44366593 GCA_035221455.1 Xenops minutus | reverse complement strand
TTGTTTTTTTTTTTTTTGTTTTTTTTTTTTCCCTCCCCCCCCCCCCCCCCCCCTTATTTTTACCTATGTTTTCATGACAAATACACTTACAGAAGGAGGTAAGATCAGCAGGATGGCAGTAGCAACATGAACTGTCTGGACATCATTCCTATTCAGAGCCTGTCTTATTTGTCATCCTTACAAAGCCTTACCGGTATTTTGGTCATACTTTGTGAATTTTGTGATACCTCATTCAGAAATAAAATTGTCCACTTGAAGAAATTACTCTTTTTTGTTGTTGCTGTTGTTTAAATTCACTAGAACAGTGTGGATGTGACCATTGCATTTCAAGCAGGCTTGTGCAATTCTTTAATTAGTTAAAAAATGAGCTGTACAGACTGAGCAGGGGACTGTAACAGGCACACTACAATGGGATGTATGTGTGTAAAACATTATTCTTGTGGCAAAAGTCTTCTAAAACATTGCCATTATTATTCCTGCATAGCATGTTTTAAGGCAGAGCAGTGAAGGAGTGCTGCTCTGAGACTGTATCCTCCTTATTTAGTTCTGGTTTTGTTCACAAGATTTTCACTGCACTCACTGAACCTGCTGATTTTTTTGTAATGTTGACAATAAAAATAAAGCTAAACCTATGTTTTTCTGTGATGTGAGAGCTCTGTTTTCTGTGGGACTGGGCATGAGCAATCTGCAATGTTTATGGCTGGTACCATATGTGTATCAATACCCTCAGTATGTTGATGACAGCTCATGCATATGAAAATGATTGACAAATCAAAGAGGTAACATTGAGAACTCAGTAGCTGCAGGCTGGACCTGTGTTGGGTGCTATTATCAGACATGGAATTGACCTTGCTGATACCTGACCAAGCAGGACGTGTTCCTGCATTCATGCAGCAAGTTGCTGTGCCAGATCCTGGACCAAGTGACATCTAAGAAGTTCAAAATGCTGAAAACAAACCATAGAGGTTTTTGCATTCCGCAGTGGTGTGTGTGCATTTGGGCTTTCATGGGTGCTATTCAGGCAGGGAGTGAGGATAATTAGCTCAGGACAAGGGTCCTACTCGAGCAGGGTCCTTCTGACTCTTCTGTGAGGCTTTTCCTTGCTGGTTGTCAGTGACAAATCAGCACTGGTTTACTGACACAGGACCTGAGCCTAACGATGTCCTTTCTGCCTGTCTGTCTGGTCCTCACCAACCTATCCAGTATCCTTTCTTTACACTTCACTGTTTTCTATAGATATCACATCATATATGAAAACTTGGTGGGGGCTCATGTTGTACTGGAGTTACCCATAAAGGTTCCAAGTGCTGTATGACAGGGAACTGTAACCTCTCAGCCTCAACAAGCTTCATTTGAGAAATTAAGGTTTAAGGGGACTTTTCTTAGAGGAAGACATTACTCCAAAAACACTGACCTCGTGCTGTTTTTGCAGAACCTCATTACAGTAACACATCTACTCAATTACTGCTGCTGATAAATGGTTGTTATTAATGCTGAAACTGTGCTGTATAAATGGGACTGGACTTTGGTGGGGAAGTAATGGTGTTGAAGCCTAAATCCCTCTCCAGCAGACACAAAGGGGCTATAAAGAACATCCCATGGGCACTTGTTCCAGCTCCCCAGTCTTGTTCAGGATCATATGTACCTTGGCCATTTCTGACAAATATTTTCAACTTAATTCTAATCAATTCCAGTGACAGAGTTTAGATAGCTTGAGAGGCTGTTTTCATGTTTAACCACTTGGAGTTCTCTATACTTTTTTTCTCCAAACAGCTCATCAGAACAACCCTGCCTGTAAAACAAAGTAGTTTCTTTTCCTGCTCTTGGTGGCAGCATTTTCCATGCTTTTCTGTGAGCCGTAGTCCAGTTGAAGACTTATCAAGGTTTCTCTGATGACTGATACCTAATACAGTTCACAAGTCCTTTATTTATATTGTTTTCTTCAAAATGTTCTGCTCTATTTATGTCCTTAAAAGACAAAGTCACAAAGCAGAGACTGAGCATTCACTGCACTTAATGGAACAATTGCCTCTTGTGTCTTACATACAACATTCCTTTCAATTACACTCAGCCATCACTCATTTCCTTTGTCACCACATCATGCCTTTTATTTTAACCTTTAATTTTAATCCACGATGAATTTTACCTGATTGATTTTAGATAATTTTTCCAACTAATCAAGATTCATCTGAATCTTAACCTATCCTCAGGAGCACCATTATCTCTCACAGGGTGCATTTTTTCATACTTAATAAGAAGAAAGTGCACACTCCTGTATTCAGTTACTTACTGAAAAAACACCAGACAGCACTACATCAAATTCTAGCAGACAAACTATGTTATTTGGGGAAAAGGCACTAAGTAGAAATAAAACTGATTTGAAACTCCTTGGAGATGATACCACAAAATAATTCTCAATGTAAGAACCATATCTAATACAGATTACTGCATCTAAGAATTTGATATAAGAATATGGAAGGCAAAGCTACTCAGATTTTATATCCTATTTTCATAGGATAACTGCTTTAAAAGTTTTGCGAGAAGACAAGCAGATAAATATATCCTGTTCTGTTTTTAGAAAATCAATTTAAACAATGCAGAACAAGATTTTTCACTGCCTTTTGCTGCTAGAAATAGTTTTATCTACTGCCCCATGTTCTCTCCAGAAACTGCAGTTTACAAGTGGCACTTGTGAAAACGCAAGTTTTGCAGACTGCATTGAAAAGACCATTTTCTTGATTGGTAGCCTAAAAGACCCTGGATAAGCCCTCAAACAGTGACTTCATCTAATATTTACTTTGAGTGAGATTAGTCTCCTGTTCTTTTTTATCACAGGTTACTTCAAAAATTCACTCAATATTAATTTTCATGTGTGTATAAGTAATTTAATTTCAGTCCTGATTCTCTGTCTCATGAGTGCCTGCATTTCCAAAAAGGTAAGAACTGATATCCATTATCAGAACTCATCACGCTTGTCCAGATCTAGGGTGCATTTCCTGTGCAAAGCCTGTATTGCATTTCTTCTACATGACCCTTCATAATGGACATTTTTTCCATAAGCTAATGAACCTGCCATGCTTACAGGTTTAATCTTACTGTGGATGCATTTACACCGTAACTTCTATAGTAAACTGCTAGGCATGACAGCTAGCAAGGATTATTCATGTCTAAAACACGTGATTCTTTTTTAGAACCTTTATTTTTCACTAACAAATGATTCTTTATATAATCATTCCCTGTAGCTGTGTTGATGACAGTAACAGTAATAAGGAACATCATCAGCTCCTTTATTTAATTTTTATATCCATTTTCTGCATTTGGTATTAATTCCATATGTATTTATCCTTTCCTGGAGAAAAGGAGGCTCACGGGAGGTCTTTTCACTCTCTACCTGAAAAGAGGTTTGACTGAGGTGGGGGTTGGTCTTTTGTCACAGGTAACAAGTCACAGAATGAGGAGAAATGGGGTTAAGTTGTGCCAAGGGAGGATTAGGTTGCATGTTTGGAATAATTTCTTGAATGAAACATTGGTCAGGCATTGGAACTGGCTGCCCAGGGAAGTGGTGGAATCACTATCCCTGGAAGTGTTCAAAAGGCTTGTGGATGTGGCACTTGGGGATAGAGTTCAGTGGTGAACACAGCAGTGACAGGTTAAGGTTTGGACTCAATAATCTTAGAGGTATTTTCTTACCTTAGTAATTCTATACTTCTGAGCTCCACAGTTAAACTGCTCCTTATGGCTGTGTTCCTACATTGCCTCACAAAATGCAGACATAATTCTGACTGTATTACAAATACATAAAGGTAATAGTCACTGGGGAAAAAAAATATATGAAATTACTTAGCTCACCAAGCATAGCAGGATGTATGTTCACAAGAGATGCCATGATTGGTATTTACTGATGTTCTTTCATACATGGCGTGTGGAGGTTTGGGTTGGCTCCCTGCCAAACCCAGCTGCTGGCCACACAGGCTCCCTCATCCTGAGAGAGAAGAAAAAGAAGTACCAAAAGAAAATTGTAGTAAAAGTATATATATATATTCACATATATTACAGTTATATACAATTAAACACTATGTATATACAGAACAAGAATTCCAAACAACCCAAAAGGGGAAAGGGGGAAAAGAGAAAGGGAAGAGGGACAAAAATGGGTAAAACCCATACAAAACAGATACATAAATACTTGAAAACTCAGGGAATAGCTCAATAAAGTAACTAACACAATAAATTCTCACCAAACTTCCCTCAAGGAAACAGCAGAAATCTCCACCTCCGTGCGACTGGGACAACAGCTCTCAGACAGGCCTCAACTCATATAGATAAGAGAGGTCAACAGAGAGACCTGTTGTCCTCCAAGCACAGGAAAGGAAGAGAGAGAGAGGAAACCTTCCTCCTCATCTTATATACACCTGATTATGTAAAGGAATAGTGTGGAATACTTCCTTAGTTATAACCCTGTTACCAGGGAAAGCCTAAACCAAAACCAAGAAAACTAAACCACCACACAAGCCATCTCGTCCTGGCCTCCAACTCCCAAACCACAGTGTTGGTAAGGGACAGAACTAAAACAATCCATGACAGATTTTGAATCTATAAGACACATCCTGGCTGGTGCATCCACACAAAAATCCCCACTGTGACAAACTGTGTAAAGAAGCAACTACTTGTATGCCTATTCACCAGTCAAACAAAGATCACCCCAAACTATGGGACAAACAGCATCTGTGACCACTGAAGCTCTCTCACCCCCAAATATGCCTCCATGGATATCTGGAACTTGGGCTATAAGCTAAGTCACAGTCAAGGAACTTGAGAAACGATAAAGGTGGTACTGTTGTCCGAGTGCTATCTCAGACCTAGGGAGAGGTTAACAAACCTGTGGGACAGGAAATGCAAAGAACGCAGAATTTATGAGTGACAAGGAAGGCCAACTCAGCAACTGCATTGTAATCAGCTCTGACTGGGTTAAAGGAATTCCGTGAGGGGACCGAAACCACCAACTCACAGCCACCAACCCAAGAAACCCACCTACTCAAAAGAGGAGAAAGACTGAGCATGCAGACCAATTGGCATTAGAAGTGAGGGAATCATTCAACCAATAGACTAAGAGAACTGTGTAGCCAATGAGCACTAATTCCTTTGTTGGCAAAAATGTGTAGTGAAAAGTTTTGAATGACCTCAAGAGCCCTTCACCACCAAGAAGCCCAGACTGAAGAAGGACCAAAAGGATGCTGCTGGATCCGCAGGTGATCACTATTTTCTGTTTAATCTGTTTCTCTGTCTGTCTGTTTCTCTCTCTGTTCTCTTTTTGAATTCTTTCTATCTCTCTACCTCACATTTTATTGTTAAATAAAATCTATACTATTAACTTTGGCATATGGTCTTGCTTGCACCTTAAGTCATGCAAAGGTATCTCTCAATAACTGGATCTTAACAGATGGATGTGGACCTGTTGGAGTGAGTCAAGAAGAGGGACATGAAGGTAATCAGAGGGCTGAAACACCTCTGCTTTGAGGAAAGGCTGAGAGAGTTGGAGCTGTTTAGCCTAGAGAAGAGAAGGGCCTGAGCATACATTACTGCAACCTTTCAATACTAACAGGGAACTTATAAGAAAAATGAAGGCAAATGTTTTAGCAGAGCCTGATGCAATAGGAAAAGGGGTAGTGGCTTTAATATTAGGTTAGATAAAAGGAAGAACTTTTTTACAATGAAGCTGGTAAAACACTGGAACAGGTTGTCCAGAGAGGTGGTGGATGCCCCCTCCCTGGAAACATTCAAGGTCAGGTTGGATGGGGCTCTGTGCAACCTGATATTGTTAAAGATGTCCCTGTTCATTGCAGAGGTGTTAGACTAGGTGACCTTTAAAGGATCACTCCAACCCAAACTATTCTAACGTTCTATGTTTCTCTGATCAGGAGGTCCTAAAGTTAACTAAAGTTAACTAAAGCTATATGAAGTTTTCCCAAATGTCACCCGCAGCTTTCAGCAGGAAGAAGCAATGAGAAACACATAGAAAAGAACATTTCCCTTAAATCTTGAAATTACAAGCCAGCAAGTCAGCCCTAGACAATCTGTCTTTGTTACCCTCCTTTTTGATAAAAAAAAAACTTTACTTGGTTAATAACATCCATGTGATCTCTCAGAGTAAGTTCTGGCATTTGACAGTAACCACCTCCAACTTTTTACTCAGAGAAGAAAATAAACACTGAAAGTTATCTGAACAGCTTCAAAAGGTTGACCTGGTTACCTTCAAAACTCTGCTCTGTTTCAGAAAGGTGTTTTTCACTATGAAAATGGCCATATCCAACCCACAATGATCTTCTGTGAGCCTGAATGTTTAGTTAAATGCTGCATGCACCCTCTGTATTGAAAGATTCAAAGCATTTTTTGGTACATACACAAATTGGAAAATATCATTAGTAAAGTTAGGTAACTCTTTTGATTTCTTTTGTGAATGACATGATTTATTTTCGTGAGTAGACAGGGCTGGTAGGTTACACTTCCCACTTCCCAAGCACTTCCATTGCTCTTCTTAGATTTCTATATTGTTTTCAGAGGATTTTTGCATATATAGCTTGTTATTTATTTTCTGAACATAAAAACATTAAATTTCTCTGTTTGCTTACCCAATGTGGCAGTCGTTTTGTCCTTATACTTGTTACCAGTCTGTATATTTTACTTTCCTGAGTAAAATATACTCAATCCTGACTAGCAAACAAACATGAAAAGTAAAGTACAATCTAAAGTTGTTCATAAGTATTGAAATACATACCCTTTTTTCTTCTTCATAAAAGTCAAACTGTTCCAATTTTCATAATGAAAAAGTATTTTGACATTACTGGTACCTGAAAAGCTAAAGCAAGTGATAGTCATCACAGTTAGGAGTGATTCAGAGCACATGCAGATAAAGCCAACATGGTGGAGAAAGCCCAAAGCAAAGGGTTTTTTTTTTTTCAGACTATTCATAATAAGGACAAACTCAGCATCAAAAAGGAAGATTTTCAGAGAACATCCTAAAAACTGCACAGGGAAACAGACACAAGAGTGTTCACTGGAGACAACCAGCTTCACACTTGGATAAACGGTGCCCTGGCTATGATCCCTAGAGGGAAGCTTGGTACAGCAGTGGCAGGAAAAAAATTCTGTGACTCTAAGTTCTCAAGGTACCACAGCATTCACCTTAATTTTAATTAAATTTATAATAATTCATATTTTATAAGGCAATCTCTCTTCATCATAGTTTTAGGCTGTTGGGGTTTTTTGTTTTGTTTTATTTTTGTTGTGGTTTTTTTGGTTTTTGTTTTGGTTTGGTTTTTTGGGGGTTTTCTGTTTTTTTAATTTGGAATAAACAAAACTTACAGATAATAGCTTTAGTATGGGCAGAGAAAAAAGTTATTCTTCATATTGTTCATCTCCCTGTCCATGGTGGGGGGCGGGGGTGGATTTGGACTAGATCTTTGAAGGTTCTTTCCAATCCAAACCATTCATTTAATCTGTGGACCCTTTGTAAGTACCACACATCCTCCTTGCAACTTCTATTGCCTCAATAGGATATCTTTCAGGCAGTCTTACTGGAAAAAAAAAAAAAAAAAAAAAAGGTAAATTCTAGAAGACAACACTTAAGTTTGCAAGACAACTGATCTATCTAAAAATTTCATCTGCAAAGGACCCTTCTTCATCACTGCTGCTAGGCAGAAAAGATATAAATATGGAAAGAAGCCTGACTTCAATTTCTCAGTTCTACTCTGTGCAGACAGAGCACCACCAAAATCTAAAGTCTCCTGAACTACAGGTCAGACAAGGCCAACAAACTCTATCTAAAATGTGTGAAATTTGCTTGGAGGTGTAAGTTCAGTTGTCAGACATGTTTTACAGTGGAATTAAGTGAGACTGATGCCAGAGTTTACTCCAAGTGAAGAAAGAAATGAATCTTGCAAAAGAAGAGAAGGGGCAAACCCAAACCTGCAAAGACATCTTAGAGAGTATGAATACAGTCAAAGCAAGAATAAAGAGCTGCTGTGCTCTTCCAAGCTAACTGTGAACTATGTAATATTTCAATAGGAAGTTTGAAATTCTACTCTATTATCCTTTAAAATTAACATGCTAGGTAGATTAAAACAGGAAGAGCAGCTAGCCCGAATTTCTGGCCATTTTAAGTATTCACAATAAGTACCTCCACTATCCACTCCCTGAGCCTGCCTGTACATGGCATATAAAATGACTTGAATCTCATCAGGTATCTGTCTCTGAATGACAGAACCTTTTATTTTTTGATTGATACTTTACATTTATCATACTGGTAGGACTGATCCTGGTGACAATTTAGAAAGATATTTGCTGGGCTTTCTGTCAGTATTCCACATTAGCACAGCAAACCCCATTAACATAGAATCAGAAGAAACATCCCTTGAATGCAAAAGAGAAACTTCTTTTCAAATAACTCTACCAATTTTTCAAAATCTTTTCAAGTCAATCCATGGGACACGAAAATCTAAAGCAGTGATTTATATGCTATTTACCAATGCAGACTTCAGAAGAAACATGAACAAGTCAGCTCATTTTATGAAACAGCTGAATGCATTTCCAAGAGCTTTGATTTATTAGAGGTTCCTTTGATTTTCAACTTTATTTCAATAACAAGGCAAACACGTAAGTGAATTACAGTTAGTATGGGGCATTAGTTGTGTAAATGGTCTTCATATAAGCTGAAAGCCTACTGTAAGAAAAGTCAGTAAATGTAGTGAGACTGGAAGACAGAACAGAGAGCAAGATCTAAAAATATGTTTGGGATTTTCTTCCACAAACAAAGCATTTTGGATGAAAAATACCATGTTCACAGTTATTTCCATTCTAGCTAACAAGAAATTGGTATTAAATATTCAGAGTAATGTTAGCGTATTTAGTGGATCCAAAGACACAGAGAAAATAAGAAATACCTTATGCTTTATGAAATTTTAGAATTTAACTGTTTTAAGAAGGTAAGTACTTTTTTTTTGGATTTGTCAGTTGTCAATACTGAGGAAAAGATTTGCTATAATAAAGTATAAAAGTATTCTAAATGAGTGCAGGAGAGATCTTTCCACCTCTAGTGGTCAAAAGTGTTACTTTAAAACTTTCAGTATATTAATACTCTTGGTTTCCAGTTTGGAAATGTGTATACATAAGTACTGTTATTTATGCAATTAAATCTCATTTAGTCCAGCGAATATGTATTCAAATATATGACTACCTAATTAGGTCTCATAGATTTTGTAGAACCTCTGTCACTATACTGTCACAATCAAAATATATACATTATTGTCTCACTTTGACTAATTGCACTTTATCAGAACACTCCCAAGAAGATTTACCCTTTTTTGATGGATAGGTTGTCACAATACTTGTTCACACCACAAAATTTTATGGAACTTCTGGTATAGGTGAAGGTTACAGTACTAAATTCCGGTCTATATAAACGTAAGAAAAAGAGATTTTCTAGCTTACCTAGAAAGTATATCACCCATGCTGCATACTATATTTATAACTTCTACAGAATATTCTTCCTATCTTTACCCGTGTGCAATTTGTTAGAAATACTCCAAAATTCCCATCTTTTAGTACTTTTAAATAATCTGCATTGACAGCCCTCCATTCTTTTTCATCAGGGAAGTAATCTACTAAGTGCTTTCAAGGTATCCAAGAAGAAATAAAGCAAAATAGTATTTACTGTTTTATAAGTCTACAGAAAAACCTAACTGGGTTTTGGCTGAAATTCTTCATTTTCTTTAAGTCCTCCATGGTTTTTAAATTTACTGTTTTTCAAACAACTTCATTGTTTTATTTCCTGACATCTTCTGGCCTTACTTATACATATCACATGGAATTAAAAAAAAGTAATTTTATTGTATTCTTTTCTAAATAAACCAAAGAGAACTCAGATGAGATTTTCTGAAGCTGATAGACATGCACTTTGTAAATTTTTAAGTATTTGTTTAAGTGAGTCTACATAATACATCCAAGGTCAAAATACAATTAACCTATTTACAGTTCAAAACACAATATTATTTGGCAGCACAGCAATGGGGAAAGCCTAGTTATTTGCCATAGCAGGAATGTCTGGGAATCCCTCTGTATTTCTTTTTTTCACCCAAATTTCAAATCATTAGTTGGTAACAAATTCACTGTCTTTGACAGTAAAATGTATATGTTCTGTTCCTTTATCATCAGACTGTTTATCTCAAGATCAGTTCATTACCAGCTTTTTCTTAAACAAACTAGTTAAAAATAAGTAATAACTATTAATAATGGAGAGCTGTTCAGCAATAGTTGAACATTACTGAACTATGTTTAGCAGCCACATTGACAATTAGTCTTCATATGTGAAATTGTATTTAGTGAATGAGCACGTCTGTCACATCTGGAGAACAAACAATAAGAACTCGCAAACTTTCATGATAAATCAAATATGATGGTCTCTCTCAACAGAAAAAACCCATAAATTAATTCATAGATATATAAGCTGTGTTCCATGCCAGACAATAAAGCCAGACAGAAAGAAGTGTATGGTGATGACAGATTCTGTATCAAATCTGAATTTCAAAACTTTCATTCTAGATCTGGAGAAAATTTGAACAAAATGATAGTTGCAAAAATAATTTAGACAGGACCAAGTAAAAAAGTCTGCAGATAAACAACTTGTAATAAAAATTAACATTTGGCGCAGTTCTGCACTTCAGTAAGTTTCTTTAAAAACAGAGGTATATGTAGTGTGCCATTCCAAATGTGCATGGATTTTTTTTTTTTTTTTGGTGTGTGTATCAACACAGATTATACTGCTGATTATTCTAAACCATTAGAATACTATCTCTACATGAATGACATCATTCAAGACATGAGCCTTCACATGATCACCTGAAAAAAATGTTAGAAAGACTCGATTTTACCTCTGAAGTCTCTGCCTCTAAATACATGAAGGTACTGGTTTCATATTTTGCCAAATTTATCATAAATCATGAAAGAGAATGGACAGCCAAAGGCAATAAACCATCAAGCATTAGTCTAGTGAAACAAACATCTCATAAATATCATATTTGATTGTATCTCTGAAATGTTATAAGCTGGTACCTTCAGCCTCTCTGACATAATGCTCAGGGAGTAAAATCCTGACCTAGTACTAACAACAGAAGATTATAAAATCCATGTCTGGAAATTATATGAAAAAATCAGACTGATGTGTTTGTGATTGTACCAAGGCAACTAGTAGAAAGTATAATGATGAAATAGAGAAAGCAAAAGGATGAAGAAGCTCTATTGGCAAGAAATCAGTACAGTATCTACAGTACTGTAGATAAAAATGTCTCAAAAATATGGTAGAATTCTATGACAGATTCAGTGAGCAGGTAGGTGAGCTGACGGTGTCTAGGAATATTGTGTGAAGTTGTAACAAGTCTGCTGCACAGCAGTCATGTGACCTAAGGGAGTCTCCACATTCACCAGTGTTGACGTATTATGCAGACATCACAATGTGGGAAGGCTACAGGCATTGTGAACAGTTTCACCTACTGGAAAACGATGTGGAAATGGGATATTGTACCACACAAATCCTAAAGGTAACTCAGAAATACAGACTTCCTGTAACACTGAATAAATTGGCAATAAAATGAAAAAGCACAAATATGGCCTCTGACTCAGTCATTCCAGAAAACAAAATGTCAGCACCAAATATCATCCGTAAGCCATATAAAAAGCTATTGGGAAAGAATATGAGAACAAATCATAAAAAGTTAGTAGATTTTAAGAAATACATAGGATAATTATTAAAAAAAATACAGAATGACAACAAAGAAGATTACAGGTATGAAAAAAAATTATCCTACTAAATAGGGGAAGAGACAAGGCAATTCCACCCAAAAATGGGGGAGATGGAGGGTAAAAAAGATAAAACCCCAAAAAGTATTATGAACACTTCTGAAAGCAACTAGGGGCAGTAATTCCCTACTTCTCATAAAAAGAGTTAAGAATTAACAATTTCACTGCAAGTGAAAAAGCAAAAAGAACCTCTTTCAGCTAGAGCATTATTTAAACAGTGAAACACATTGGTACAGTGTGCTAAAGGAAATAATTAAAGATGGATGAGTTAAAAGGTGAATAAAACTACAAATTAATGAAAGAGGCCATCAATGTCTCTCAGCAAAGTACCTAAACCACACAGCTCTCAAGATGCTCCTGAATGACCCTTTAAGTTGCTATCTACCATAAGCTTGAGGGGTATATAGAGAAAACTAATTTTATAATTGCCCTACTTTTAGTATATTTTCCTTTTGCATCTACCTCTGCTTATCATTTTCACACAGAATATTCTTCTTGCAGACATTCAAAGGTTCTATGCCTCCATCAATTATCACACTGCCATAGAAATCAAGAGATCTTGATGCTGATTCTGTCTCTGCCCACAAGCCTCATTATCTCCTTCAAATTATTGGGATTCCTGATGAAAAGCGAACAGCTTTTTAGCTCTAACTCAGTTTTTTGGATCATCTTGTTGCTTAGAGTTTTTTTCCTACTTCATCTGAAAAGCTGCTACAACACACTGTAGACTGTGGGACAGTGCCTGCAGTGACCAGTCTCTTAGTGTGGTGTGCTATGTCAAAATACTTACTGAAATGTAAGAGAGACTTGGACTTGTATTACTCCTAAAAGCCTTACCACCTGAAAACAATTAGTTCTCAGGCTCAAAATAGCTAAGAGTAAGCTAAGTGTAACTAACAAATAGCTAGATGGCTCTTTTGAAGGAGAAGCACTCATTGCTTACAGAATCTGACTTGAATAAGAAAGAATTCAAAAACAGTAAGAGGCAAAACACAGAGAGTTCACAGAGAGTGAACTAGTGGTCAGATGAGTGAATAGCATTTTCCCATTTGTATTTGTTTTTGCAAGTCATCTGCCATTGCAGCATTTCAAGAACACCTTCATTTACCAATATCATATGTGTTACAGAATGAGTATTATTAGGATGATGCCTATGGGGTTTTTTAATCTTCGATTTTTTAATTTTATAGATTTTAGATGTTACTGTAGATTTAATGTACCAGTGAAATAACTGAAGTAGCTTAATGTTTACACATACCAATCCCATCTTATATCAATCCCTCGAAACTCTACTAGCTGTTTGGTCTCTGTTTCAAGGCAGAATTGCAGAGAAGTGCCATGAAGCCTGCACCAGAAGATAAAGACAAAGACAGAAGGACCTCCAAATCTGTAGCTTTGGAAGGCCTCTAAGGACTTGACGTGCTCCGAGGAAGACAACAATGATGAAAGAGGGGTCCCAAGTACCCAGACTCAATTCCTGATGGGGTGTGCTGGGGGAAGAACGGGGCAGGACTGGGGGGAATAACAGAATGGAATTTGGATGGACATTATTATAAAATCTTGGAACCAGGGACAAAGGGGGGGATCCTGTGAACATGTATTCCTGGAGCCTAGAGGGTCATTAAAGCTTCTGCTCTCTTATCTAATCTCCTACTAAAGTTGTCTGGATTTTTTTTCCCTCACTCTTTAAAGGCATCAGGATGAAGACACCTCTTGAATGCATGACTTTTTTTTTTTTTTTTTTTTGAAAGGAAGGAAGGAAGGAAGGAGAGAAGGAGGGAAGGAGGGAAGGAAGGGAGGGAGGGAGGGACCATTAGGCAGGTATTCTAACAATCATTGCAATAAAAACATTTTTCCTCATTCCAAAGTAACAAGCCATTTGCTTATGTGTATTTCACATAATGAATCCTATGTCACATTTGTACTTTTCTAAACCAACTAACCACTTAGTTCTTTGTTCAAAACTTCTTATTGGTTCTAAAATTTGCCATCTTGTCATTCAACTCGTGAGTGAGCTGATTCAGGACAGACAGCATTCTTAAAAGCATAAACCCCAAATTTACTGTTTCTGCAAGAAATAGCTTCAGAGAATTTAGCAACACAAAAAATATGCTCCAGAAATTCAGCACTGCCAGGGAATTCCAATACAGTGGGTGAACAACCCTACTACAAGAATTCACCCATACAATAGACTGCAGAATCTGAAAACTGCCAAACAAAACATTTAAATTTCAGGAGAAACAGCTGCAACAGCATCACTGATGTGTTGTGAATTCTGCTTCAGTACTACCAGGAAGTGTACCGTAACAACATGACCATACTATGTGTTAGCCCTGGATCGGCACTTGGATTTTGTGCTAAGTAGTCCCTCATTCAAATTATTTATACCTTTGATTTTCAGTCATAGCACCTTTAAATGAAGCTTTCAGGGTCATAAAGGCAGGGCTGACTCCTTTGTTCCCCCAGTTTGAAAGTCAAGCATGCTAGCTCCTTGCTTCTGTCACTGCCAGATGGTGTTGGTGGTCACCCACAAGCAGGGAGAACCACACACCTTCAACTGGAGCTGATCTTAAGACTTATTTTAAGGGGATCAAAAGATGAATTAAATATCAATCTCCCCTATCATGTTGAAAAAGCCTGAAAAGACCTGGCACATACTTCAGATATCAGCAAATAAAAAAGCTTCCATATGTAAACCCACAAAGAAAAAAGACTAAGAGCAATTTTTTTTTCATATAATTGGGCCTAAAATAACATATCTACATAAGCTGAGCAACAGTAATTTATTCCTTACACAAAAGCTGAATTTCATCAAACATCAAGCAGAGCAGGTAATTAATTGATAACACGGATGAAATGGTGAGATCAAAAAGCAAAATTTTTAGTTTTGAACATGGCGATTCAGTTTCAAATGTTAAGAATGAGTAATCTTCATGACAAGACAAATAAAATTCATGTTAATTAGTTAATTATCTAAATTACAAATGTTGAGGCAGGAGTGGTGCAAAGCCATACAAATACTTCCTGAATTTTTCCTGACTGTGTAAAGAAATATTCATATATCTCTGCACACAACTGTACATATTGTACATATTCTATGATATACAGAAAACAATAACAAACACATCTGTACTAGTCATAGGAATCCAACTTTATAAAGCTTCACATACAAGCACTGATTTGTAAGTGGATAAAAATTGTGGCTTTTTCATGGTAACATCAATTTAAAATGTATTTATTTTTCTTATTTTTTCATTCCATAGAAGAAGTTTTGTAAAGGAATGTTTTGAATGAAATCTGAAGAAACTGTTAAACGAAATATGAAATAATTCCCCCATTAAAACATGATCACTGTATCTGCAAGCTCAAGTGAAAATATTATTTTAAAATAATATTATTTTATTTGAAAATAAAACATTAAAATTCCCAACTTATTTTACTCAAAACTGCTATATAGTTATCTTCATAATTATTTAAAAATACACAGATAAAATTTGGCTTTGATATGCAATCTGTTCTTCTCCGTGCCTGAACTGATCTATTAAACTTCATTGTGCATTCTCTGCTTTTGCCTTTAGTATTGAATTTTTGCTCCTGCTCCAACAAACATCTCAGTATTCATTTGCATCTAGCTTCAGCAGTTGCACGTTTATGCACTGATGGGGTACAAATACCAAAGAGATGTATCAAAGAGGTCTTGTTATTGCATGAAAAGATGAGGCAAGTCTCACCAAGAACAAGAGAAGGGTGCAACAGTAGCCAGCAATAGTGTAATCACTGCAGGGTGTTTTCGTGCTTTAATACTGTGGTATTATAGGGTTCATCAGGTTACAGAGACCTCGGGAGACTGCCTACTCTGTGACAGCACTCTAAGATCAACAGGGTAAACCGGATTCTGCTAAGAGTAAATCAGGATCAGAAAAACTTAAGGGAGTCACACCTATATTAACCTACCTATGACTACCTATGTCCAGAGAAACCATTTTCTATACTAACATCCAGTGCTTCTTCCGAAGCTAAAATAAAACTGGTAATTAATAGCAGTTGGAATACAATCAGTGTGGCATCACCAAAGCAAATAGCATATTGTTATCTCATATGGAACTAAAATGATTAAACCAGAAGGAACAAAGGTAATGTAGTTTTCTATATATGCAATGCAACACTGAAAATATCTGCAGTATCACCAGAATAATCTTCTTTTCAGTACAAATCATGTCTCTTAATTTTCAATTTGACTAAGCACTGCTTACCCTCTTGATGTTACTCAGAGATCTCCCATAGAAATACTATTGATGAAAGGAAATAATTTTATAGCAGAAGTGCTGGAAGTCTTTTGGTAACTGTGCTAACACTTTCCTCAAAGTTTGATAATATTTTGAAAGGTGGCTGCACACTCACCACAGTGAATAACTCATTTTAGATCTAAGATGCTACTGTAGTGATTTCTTCTTTAATTTGTTGTAACTGATTACAGCAAAATAATGAGTGGGACAAAAGCTATACACTATCATCAATCCTCTAGGTCACAAGAACTACAATCTTTGATTATGCCTCTTCTCTGCCTTCATTGTTAATCTGATATAAAACAACAAGAATAACATCTAAGGTTTCTTGTGACTAGCATATGTATATTTGAGTGATAGGGTAATTTAACTAAGAGGGCTCCAGACTATACCTCCAATTTTCTGAAAGCTAATACTAAGACTGATTAACTGTTTAAGAATGGAACTATCTTTGTTTATTTAACAACAAACTAAAATTCTTAATACTTTATTCTTCTTTATTTGCATGGAAGAACTAGTTAGCAAATGCAGTGACTTGCTTTCTTTTCTTCAGCTGTGTAACATAAGCTCAGACTTAAAAACACCTGCTCCTTGGGAGAAGAGCAGGCATCTATTCAGGGCCTTCAGTGACATAATATCAGGAATATGTCAGAAACAGATGCTCTGTTTTCCTTTTTTGCTAGTGTGATGGTTTGGCTTTGGCTGGATGCCAGGTGCCCAAGAAAGCCATTACAGAATCACAGAATCAACTAGGTTAGAAGGGATTTCTGAGATCATTTAATCCAACCTTTGACCTAAAACCACCTTATCAACTAGACCATGGCACCAACTACCACATCCAGTCTCTTCCGTAATATCTGTGGGGACAGTGACTCCACCACTTCCCTGGGCAGCCCACTCCAATTCCCAGTCATTCTCTCTGTAAAAAACTTCTTCCTAATATCCAAACTAAACCTCCACTGGTGCAGCTTAAGATTGTGCCCTGTTGTCCTATTTCTGGTTGCCTGGGAGAAGAGACCAATCCCCACCTGGCTACCGCCTCCTTTCAGGTAGCTGGAGAGAGTAGTAAGGTCTCTGAGTGTCCTCCTCCCCAGTCTAAATACCCCCCACTCCCTCAGCTGCTCCTCGTAGGACTTGTGCTCCAGACCCTTCAGCAGCCTCTCTATCCCTCCTCTCCTCATCTGGGCAGGAAAGAGATATAACAAAAGCCTCATGAGCTGAGATAAGGACAAGGAGAGGTCAGTTACCAATTACTCTCATGGGCATAACAGACCCAACTTGGGAAAATGAATCAAATTTATTATCACTCAAATCAAAATAGAAAAATGAGAAATAAAAATAAAGCTTAAACAACCTTCCCCCTCTCCCCGCTTTCTACCAATTTCACTCCCCGTTTTCTCCACCTCCGGCTGCCAGTGGAACTGGGGGAGAGGGAATGGGGGCTGCGATCAGTTCATTATACATTGTAGCTGTCACTACTTCCTCCCCAGGGCAAGGTCTCCTCACATTCCTGCTCCAGTGTGGGGTCCCTCACATAGGAGACAGTCCTCCACAAACTTCTTCAATGTTAGTCCTTCCCACAGGCTGCAGTTCTCAATAAACTGCTCCAGGGTGGGTCCCATCCATAGAGTGCAGTCCTTCAGGAACAGGCTGCTCCGGTATGGGTCCTACAAAGGGTCACAAGTCCGGCCAGCAAACCTGCTCCTGTGTGGGCTTCTCTCTTCATGGGTGCACAGGCCCTGACAGGAGTCTGCTCCAGTACAGGCTTCACACAGGGTCACAAGCCTCCTTCAGGCATCCCCCTGCTTCAGTTCTGGGGTCCTGGATGGCTGCAGGTGTATATGTGCTCCACCATGGCCCTCCATGGGCTGTGGGGGCACAGCTGCTGTAGGAAAATGCATCAGGCCCTGTGCATTTCTTAACAGAGCAAAAGGAATTTGACCTTGGCCATCGCTGCTGTGTAGCTGTGAAGATAAACTACTTGCAAAGACTGAGAGAGATCAGAAGAAACAGAAGATAAGACACCTGCAAGAGTTTGTACAGAGTCTGAGACAGCAGCTTGTAACTGTGGCCAATAGATAATTGCTTGTATGCTATGTACACCAGTAATGTTAGTGCACGTATTCTTAGAAGAAGTATAATTGAGTGCTTTGCAATAAAGTGAGCTTTGCTGTTAACTCATATTGAGTCGTCTCTCTGCTTCACAAGCCCGCCTCCGTTACACACTACCACTACATGGCACCAATTACCAACTGCAGTGTTACACACTATCAATAATCTCATGCATAATACAGTAAGTAATCTAGCTCCTCCACTACTTGTCAAACTACTAGCAGATGTTTTGTGGCAATCTTGCTGCGGGGGTGTACAATTTCACTATTCCCAGTTCTTTCTTCTGCTGCGCTGCCTGCACTACCATACAGCAGCAGAAGAGAATACATGCTTATGGCTCACTCATTCCCACGCAAACTTTGGTTTTAAGCATCTGAGCTGACGCTGCCGATGCCACTGGGTTTGAGCAAAGAAAGGGCACTGCAAATGGGACTGTGCTGAGGGGGCTTACATACTAGCAACTCTTGCCAAGTCTGTCATAGGTTAGGAGGCTCTGGATGACAGCATCTAAAACTTCTGAAGACAGAGTGTCTAAGCTATGCCCTAAACCTCGCAGAGTTGCTCAGCAGAGTTACAGCAGTCAGTGGTTTGAAGAAGTGAATGGAAGATAGAGAAATACTGGTTTTGTTTGTTTGCTTAAAAAAGCCTTTAAGCCATCACCACTTCCCTCAGGGGTACTGATAACTTAACTGATCAACTTGTGCTTATTTACTGCTTTTGAAAACCCCTTTATGCACACTGATAGTCCTTGGGGTGGGCTGCTCTGCAAACCAGGAGGATTCTATCACTGACTTTTAAGGGGAACAAAACTACATCAAGGCAAGAAACTCTAAGAACCATTATCTTCCCTTTTAAGTTTTCCAAGATGATACAAGATGCAAACACTTCTTCATATATTTCCTGCAATGTAATGTAGTATGTCAGGTGTTTCTCCTACAAGCCCACTTTAGTGAACAATAAGTCAGATCCAGACAATCCACAAAAAATAATGAAAAAGCAAATGTTTCAGAACATCTCATATAAGGGATAAGAGAAAGAAGCTACTTATTTAAGATTCCAAGTTGTGACCTCATTGACCTACATGAAACAGTACATCAAAACCTTACCAAAGGAATATTTTGCTGCTGACGTTAAAAGAAATAAATGGATTAAGATTCAAGCAAAATATTCCTTGAAATTATTTCCAAGTAATTTTTAAAATAGAAAATCTAATTTCCCCATCAAATAGCAACATAAAAAATAGGCACATGTAATAATTGAAAGAAAAAGCAGGAGTTTTATATGTGATCTGTTGATTGATCTTAGAACTCTCCACTCTTGTATTTCATTTTAATGACAACCACGCAGAACAGATTCTTCTTTAAAGCAAAGTTGACATTTAAAACATAACTACAAGTTCAGCTTTGATATTGCATTAAAAACTAAAGCCATAGATTAGAAATATATTTTAGCTAAACCCCGAGCATTTTATTTTAAATATTCTTCTTCAGAAAGGAGAAAATCTACTAGAAAAATTGAGAAATTGTCTCAAAAAACCAAACACAAACACTTTTCATCTCATCCTTAATTTCTCTAAGCGTTGATTTCTGATGAAACTCAGAAGCTGAGAGGTTACATCATCTTTCATAGAAAACTTGAGTATCTTAAGAGTAACTGAACTGTCCAGTAAATACAGCAATATCCTTCTATTAGGAAGTAAGCTAAAGGGAGCCTGTGAGAGGTTGCAGTAAGAATAACATCTGGTCTCAATCTCAGGAAAAAGAGGTATGCCATCAGTCCTGATTATGAGCAAAAAGTCATTATTCATTAACTTAAATGGTCTGGAATACAAAGCAAGATTGGCTACTTGCAGCAAATGTGTAGGGAGGCTCACTCTTCCCTCGAGTTGCTCAGACTTTCAATGTCCTTGATCCATTTGCTTTGTCTCAGTCCATGCCACCTGGATACAAATCTCTTCTAGCTCTTACACCTTAAACTGCCTTTTAATAACTTATAAGATGCTGCAGAAAGGCACAACTTATTTGTATGCCTGCACACAGTGCAGAATCTCTTTTTCAAATGTGCCATTGGTAGTACACACCAGCTCCTCCTCAAGGTAGTTTCCTGCACAATGAAGATTCAGTAGCTGCATTACAAATGATGTGCTGGCTGCTAACAGACCAAAGATGTACAACTTCAGCAAGATGTCCTCAGGTATTTTCTTCCAAAAGGTCTGACGCTTCACAGGCAGAGAAGCACATCAAATATGCTCCTGAATATGTTTCTCTCGAGCAGCACTGATTCTTATGATCCATGTAGAAAACTGCAGAATCGTGGTCCCTTTACTATTTCCAGAGATGTAAAAGCTAAATTAAGCATGAGTGTTGTGTTTCTGTCCCTTTCCCTATTTCTTAAGCAAGCTAAATACTGTATTAATTTCTGCTATTCTTCACTTAGAACATGGCCCCCTCCAGCCACCTAACACAAAGAATGTTTTTCCTTTGGGCTCACTCAGATTTAACAATATACCAAAGAGTTGGTGTCCAGAACCAAACTGAGTATATATGCAGTTCAACTCTATCACTGCCTCAATTGTCTTTTCACTAGGATGAGCTGATGATGCATGAAAAGTCATATTTTCATTCATCAGTATATTCCATTATAAATTCATGTCTACAGTATTTTTGCTACTCTCAGATGACCCTCAGTACTCCTGTGTCTCAGGCACTTTCTAACAAACACTTGTGTTGAAAAAGCTCTTTCTGAAGCTGTAAAAAGTAAAACTGTCACAAGTGTGATTGTAACTTAGCTCAAATTCAGCTTTTATTTCTAAATTGTCTTGGTCCATTTATATTACTTCGCTGTCCCTACCAACGTCCTGTAGAATTAGTGTTAAATGTGTAACTGTATCAGCAATATATTACTTTCTCCAGTGATTCTTCTCCCTATTTAATCAGAGATGCTGTGCTAAATTTTAGGTTGATGAAAAGATACCATTCATTTTAAGACAGGATTTTCCTATCTTTTGATAGCATGTCAACCAAAGAATAACTAAAGCGCTTTTGCTCTTTTAAAATAGTGGCTGTTACAGCATTAATTGTATTAATTGTATTCTGTCAATCAGGTAATTAATCAGGTAACCTAATTAATTCACACTATGACTATGTAATAAGATTTTAAAAAACTCCAAACACAAACAACAAAGCACCAAATAAACAAAAAACCACCATACAAATTCCAGCAAAATCCTATTTGCCAATAACATAATCTGACTCCACCACAGAACTACCACCCCCTTTGCTTGTTCATAATAAAATTATGCTAAGTTATGAAAAATAAACCATTCCTTTACACTATTTGAAATAGATGATTTCATCAGTTCTAAAACTTCATTTACAGAAATTCTACATATTAGTTTGGGCTGGCATTTGATAAATATTCAATTAAGCAAGGATACTAAAACCCAAAATTACTTGCAAAGAATAGCACTGCTGGTAAACCCTAATGGTACTAACACTCCTTTGCAGCAAAGACAAAAATCAGAATCCAGCACTTGACATGCAGGTCAGACTTTCTGGTTACAACAACAGCATAGATATATTGAGACTACAGGTTACAACATCCCCAAGCCAGATGTAGATTCCAAAGGAAAGACAGTAAGACAGATGCAGGAAGGCTGCAATAAAAGAGTGGACGTAATGCATATAATCCACTAGGATCAAGAGCACTGATTTTATTTTTGTTTTGCTGATTAAACAGATCACCTAAAAAGTCTGTTAGAATTAGAAATTATTCTGACTTTCCTTGTTAATAAAGAAGAGACCTTATATCCTAGGTCCCCATGTTTCCAGTGAAAATGAAATTACAGGTGCTTTACATAAGATGGAAACATGCAGAGGCAGTCAAACAGAAGGTGTTAGGAAAAATACAAAATATAGCATCAGAGCAGAAATAGCAAAAAGGAACAAAACCAATGTCAGATAAACCTACTTACAGAGACTTTATCATAGTGACTAAGGGAACAAAAGGCAAAGAATGTAATGTGAAACTACAGAAGTTAACTAGATACACTGTTCTATGGTATTTTTTCTTTTTCTATTAAATCCAATAATGTCACAATTTATATTTAAGCAGTATAGAAAAATGGAAGATGAACCACATGGTTAAATATATTTAAGCAATCACCAGAAATGTTTATAACTTCATCCAAACTGTAACACTCAATAGAAACCAAACTTTTCTCACTGTTCACAAAGCATTATAGTGATGTGTCCGACTAATGACCATCTCTAAGTTTGCTGCTTTATTAGTAGGGTTCCAAAATTCCAGACAAAGTCAAATCATCTGCAAAAGTTGGAATGAAAGGAAAACATTTTCAGGTACTGACAAAAAGAACCAGGTAAGGAGATGACAAATATGGCAAAAAGCAAACAAGCAAACAAACAAAAAAAACCCCAGTGTCTTTTATTCCTTTTGTACGAAGTATGAAGTCTGTTTAGAAGGGGGTGTTAAATAAAAGATCATGAAGAGTGTTTCTCCTCACATTAAATAAGTGTAGATTCCTCAGGTTTTGATGGACAACTGAAAAACAATGAGTGTGTGAAAAAAATGACAGAATAAAGCACAGTGGCTTCTGACTTGGGTGGTTCTCATTAAAGAGAAAGGATATTAAGTCAAGTTATTTAAAATTCTTTGTTTACTTTTCATGTCTGCTTAAACCTGTTTAATATATACTCATGACAATGGATGGGATAAGCTCACACTGTGAAAAAAATCTGCAGTGCTTTAGAGGGTCCTTCAACCAAAACAGTCAGCATTGGTCTTCCTGACCATTCTTACATAGAGAACAAGACAAAAAGAAGAAATCACAAAACAAAAAAACACCAAAACCAAAAACAAAAAACCCACACACATAAAAACCAAATAAAGAAGGAGCAGAAGATTAAAGAAATTCTGAACTGATTTCTTTTTGAGATGGAAACATCATGAAACTTGGAAGGTATACAAGTAAACCTGTTTTTCCTTGGACTTCACTGTTAACTCTTAAATCCAGTTATTTTCACCTATGGAAGATCAGGCAGAACCATGTATAAAGACCACTAATCAAGAGAAGGGAAACTACTTTAAGTCATTTGACTACAGTTTAACTGGTTTAAATGAACACAGCTGCCACAGGGGAATAGTCTAGAGGCTAACAGGGCAATCCACCAGCAGCATTCCCACTGCTGGCTCCAGAAGACAACTGGTGCTCTGGATTTGGCAACCATTTTCTCTATCTCAGGAACCTTGCAGACATGCAAAGTCTCCTCAACACCATCACACCTAGCTCTAGTAGCAACATCAGCCTCTGCCCTGAGAGTCTGCCTGCAAATCACACACTCCTCCTAAGTGGGCTGCATGAACTCGAGAGCTCCCTCCAAATGGCTCTGTGGAAGCACTTCGGCATGGTCATTCTCTACTAACATCATTTCCTTTTTCTTATCCCCCACCTGGACATGAACTGATGTGACACAGCCCATATGGCACTGGAGTGGGTCAGCACGTACCCTGAGGTCACTCTACAGCCATGGGCATCAGAAACTGAAGAGTCTCTCTATGGGGCAGTTGCCCAAGCATGTCCACAGTACAGGTGATGGCAGCTCTGAGAGAAACCCCTTCAGTGGCCAAAGCAAGCCCCTGATACATAGGTATTTCAAATGCACCAAGCCGCAGCCTCTCTGCCAGCTCCTCCACAGACTTTCAACATACCTGCTGCTCTTTTCCCCTTACTCTCCCCATCTGAGGTCCCATCACACTGTGGGACTACCCAGGAGAAATGCTAAAGGCAGATGGTGCTGGAGCATGTCCAAAGAAAGGCAACAGCGCTGGTGAAGGATCTAGAGCACAAGTCTTATGAGGAGAAGGTAAGGGAAATGGGATTGTTTAGACTGGAGAAAAGAAGGCTCACTGTCTACAAGTACCTGAAAGATGGTTGTAGTAAGATGGGGGTTGGTCTCTTCCAGGCAAGAAAGAATAGGACAAGACAAAATGGCCTCAAATTGTGCCAAGGAGATTTAAATAGAGTATTTGGAAATATTTCTTCACCAAAAAGGTTGTCAAGCATTCAAACAGGTTGGCGAGGGAAATGATAGAGTCACCATCTCTGAAGGTTATTAAAAGGTATTTAGATAGGGAGCTTAGGGACGTGGTTGAGCGGTGGACTTGGCAGTAATGGGTTAATGGTTCGACACAATGATCTGAGAGGTATTTTCTAATATAAGTGATTCTATAATTCTATGTTTTAGTCATGTTCATGTGCAAAGCATTACAGTTCACCCAATTCCTCTGATGCCTCCAGGGTGCTCTGTCCAAATATCCATCCATCCCTTCCCCGCCTTCCCCTGCTACCTCTTTTCACATGTTTTAATTAATCATCAAGCTGCTTCATTTGCTTTCTGTTAATACAACAGAAAGAGGAATAGTAAGGTGACATGTTGGCTAAGGCACTGCTGGCATTTATCCCCATGGAGAAAACCAGCATGATCAGTGCACAACAAAAAGTGCTGGTTGAAAATTGTAAGAAATAGTGTGAGCAAGCACAGTGTGCCTACTCTTCTCATGTCTGGTTTGGGGAGTAGATATACACAGGATCAAGAGATTAGAGATTGCTCCTAGACTGACACCAGCAACACAGTCATTCTCTGTAAATGTCTTGCTCCTCCAACATGTCCTTTTTCTTTTTGGTTTCCATATGTCCATATGGGTCAGTGAGGTCCATAATCTTATGATAAAGGTGCTTTAGAAAAGAAACAAACTAAAAAAACCCAATCATTTTTTTCATGGCTGCTTGAAAATTCCTGCCTGTTCATTTCATTGATTATCTAATGAATAATTCTTCCTCTATAAGAAGGATCAGATAACTTCTTTATAGGCTTCTAACATTGCCCCATTCTTATTATGTTTATTATCTTAATTTAGTGTTTGCTCGGATGAAAGCTGTGTTACAGTTCTGATCATATGTGTTTTTTCTTCAATTACTTTTAAAGAAAACCCAACCAAAAAATCAACAAGTCATAGTGTACAAGGATATACAGTCATTTAAATAGTGATGTAATATATTCAGATTCTTAATTAGTAATAGAGTTGCTGCTTAAAACCATAACTATCACCACTAACATTATCATTCTGATTTGGATGGAAACAACAACTTGATACAAGCATTGCAAAACTAGCATAAAAATTTGTTGTTACTTTTAATTAAACCACCTTGACTGAAGTGGATACTTTGAGGCAAAACCCCCTACTTTCTCATAATATATCTTGAATTTTAAAGAAGTTCACTTTACACAGAAATTAATGGCTTGTAATAAATTTAACTATGATAATGGTCTGGTCCAGTCACTGTCTCATTCAATAGTCTAGAGCGCTAGTAGATCCTTTAAAAAACCCCACAAAATCACATATACTGCATCTTCATTCACAGACCAGAAACTTCTTTGTGTAATCTAATCATCAGCTTCTAAGCTTACTCATTTGATTTATTCAGTCAAGAGAAAATTTTTTACACTCCTCCCGAAAAGATTACAAATACCAAAAGTGGGCTCAGCCATTCAAAAAATGCAGTCCTGGTTAAACAACCAGGGACTGCCACTTCTTTCATGTTTGAACTCACTTGGAATTATCTGAATAGATTATAATGTATTTACCTAGGCATAAAGTCCCATAAATTTTCATAATTAGACTTTACTTATGAGACTTTTTCATAGCCCTTACAATAATGAAAGTTATATATTTATCTATCTATATAAAACACAGAAAATTTACTGCAGTTTAGCATGTCCATCACTAACAATCCTAAGAGTCAGGTAAAAACCCACTGTTCTGGAGTTGAGGAATGATGCAATTTCAATTAAGAAAGTGCGGCAATCCAACAAACTTCCAAAGGTGCAAGTGAGATGCATAATACAAAGTCCCATAAAAAACATGGAAAATGCCAGGACTGCTTCAGGCTTGTGCAAATCTCATCATTTTTTGTAAAAGGGGAAAAAGGCAATGCAGTGCTGTCAATCAAAGAAGCCTGTTCACTTTGTTCGGACCACCAGAATCTCCCACCCTCAGCTGTTATGTCAAAGTGCTTCTGAAGCACCATTTCATCACTTTATAAATTGCTTCAGCAGACATATCCCTCCCTGGAAAAGATCAAAATCCTGGATCATGCAGTGAAAAATGTCTGTTTCAACTATATCATATAGAGGATAGTTAAGCCTTAGAGAGAACAAGAGAGACACCTTCCTTGCAGATGTCATCATATTGCAGAAGCATCAACACCAAGAATAGAAATTCTTCCAGAAGTTCATTCCTGGTGCAGCGTACTCCCTTTCCTGTGCAATGCATAACAGAATTAAATAATGGAAAAAGCCATACAGGAGGGAGATGGCAGCAGCAGTAACCAGAGAGGGAAGAGGCCATCACTCAAGCTGTTTACTTCCCTCACTGGGTTGTCACTGTTTCCTATACATACCTGTTCACAGGTCAACTCACCAGGTGCTAAGAAAAATCATTGCCAAGAACAATGCTGAATGTAGTTCCATTCCTTTTGAACTTACATTCATGGAGAACATAGAGATGGCTTTCTTTTGCTTAAAACAAAATAAGACTCTTGTCTAACCCATCTCTAGTCACTTCCTATCTTAGTCTCTTCTGCACAAGGCTTGAAGCTCTTGATTTATGTTCCTGCATTTCACACTTTCACCCTGGGAAAGAACACAACTTGTCAAATACTTCTTGGTAATTAACATGATGTAATCTTTCTGAATGCACTAGTCACCTTGGAGTCAGTGGAGCAAAATTAAAAAAGAAATCTGTAAAAGAGACAAGCTGTAGAGCAGCATGCAACTGAAAGATCCAGGCTGCACCCTAGTTTGAGATCACTCACAACACAACATGATCATCACAGGTTGCCCAAGCTGGCATGTAAAGGTCCAAAACTACCCCAAAGGACACACGTGAAAAGAGAATAGCATTCTTCTACTCGTCATTTTCTAACAAACTTCTACAGCAAATCCAAACACCCCATCTCATATTTATAGATGTTATAAACAGGAAAGTTCTCTCATTACCTTTTTCTGTTAAAGAAAAGAAAAACATTTATGCAACTAATACAGATGTCTTTTTTCCAGCAAAACCGGGAGAACCCAAATGCTTTGTCTGCCTCCATGAGCTGGTTGCCATTAAATAATAAACTACACACAGTCCCTTCTTCCCAGCAATGTCACAACGTATGTCCTTTGACTGGTTTGCATGTATGCAGCCTCCCCATGTCAGACAAGAAACACACTGACCCTTGGCAGCACAATCAGTAGGCATAATTATTATTATTTATATTGTGGTAACAATCAGAATCCAGATAAACTGGGATCATCAGTATCAGTAAAAGAATTATTGTTTAGAGCACTTTTCCCCCAGTAGTACAAAATAAATAAGATAAAAGGAGGGTATAACAAGAGGACAGATGGAACAGGCCTGGGGAGGAAACACAGGGGCAAAACCCACAAAGTACACCTAACATCTGGATCAGCTGGGAGCAATATTCAAAATTAGTTCCTGTTATCAGGTTACAGGTTTTTACAGACAGCACGTAATAGAAAATTTGTAGAGATGATTCCAGAATGTAAAAAAAAAATTAGCATAGGAGAAAGGTTTAGGTATAACATGCTCTAAATACATTTGAAAACATAACTGAAAATCTGAACTCTATTAAAGACAAAGTCGAACTTGTATAAGATCGATATCGTGAAATAGAGTAAGTAAATTTTCACTCATATTTTACATTCACAGATCTTTTGCACTTTTCAACAGTTTTAGTATAAGGGATCAGCTTGCTTTTTACTTAATGGGGACAAATGCCCACACAACTGAACTATATACTTTTGTAGAGGTCTTCTGGTTTCCAAAAAAAATACACATCATTTAATTTGAGACACAGACCAAAATAAAATGTCTGTCTTCAGTTGATACTTCATCAGTATAGTTACTTTTTACACTTTTAAGATAGAGAAGTATTTTAGGTTATACTCTTTTACCTGGATCACCTACTTGTGTTCCTATTTCAGACAAGTTTTTTTCCTAAGATACATGGCATAAAGGGAAGATGACATCATGTTCTGATATTTATTCACTGTTACTTTGGTAGCTAGGCTTTTTTTTACTGCTTAGCAAAACATAATTACATGATCAGCTTGCTGTTATCCAATCCTGTTCTACCTTCTCAGGTACTTGAGAATACTTACCAGTAAAGTCCATTGTTATTTGCATGGCCAAAGATGATTAAGGTTACTATTCTGCACCACTTATCATAACTGGCACAGTATAGTCTGTCTTTGGGGGAAAAGTTTAAATACACGTAGGCAAGCTGTTGGATTATTTTAAGATGCTAACTGAACCTATAAGACACCAGCTGCCAAAACTTTCAAAACCTGAATTTAAATATGTGAACTCCTATTTTTATCAGCTAACTCTTAGAGAGCAGGAAAAAAAGAAAAGGAAAAAAAAGGGAGAAAAGGTACAAAAAAAGAAAACACAAAAAAGAATCAACAAAAAACCCACAATAACTTTCTGGAGAAGTTCTCTCACAACACCTTCTCAGACCTGTCTGACCTTTGTTTCTCTTGAAAGCTAAATAACAATTAAATGGAACATAATTCAGAGCAACCATGGCAATACCTATATTCTTATCCTCAAGTAACAGGATTCACTGGAAAAAAGTGCCGTAAGGGTAATGGGCTATGTCATAGTGTTAGAAAGTCTAAATTAGCAGGAGTGTACCAGAACAGAATAAGCACATCTGATTTGGGGCTTGGCAATTTAATTGTGGTGTCTTTCAGTTACCGTATTCTGTCTGTGGATCCTAAATCCTACTGAATAAATAGTCATTTAAAATACAGACTTTCTTATTATAACTGTATTGTCACATTATTTCATATTATACTTTTATCCATCACCTGCTCAACATTATGCATCATGAACAACACAAAAACTCCTCCACTATTTTGGAATAATTTTGCAATTACATATTCTGATTTCTACATTTAAAAAAAAAAAAATCTACCTATGCATTCTACTGAGAAGGCAAGCCAGTGATTTTAAAATACTGTGGGTGCTTACGGACTCAGAAAAACAGCTAAAGCAGACTCAGCCTTAGTCACAGGAAAATAGCTCAAATTTCTTTTCTAATGCTTTCCCTCTATTTTTCCCTAGACAGGTTTGCCTTTTTTCTTCTGCCCAGGTAAAAAGCACAGTATGTAGACTTTTCTATCAAACTCCCTTACTAATTTTTTCCTTTCTTTATGAACACCATTTGAGTGCTGTATGCAGGGTGAAATAATTGGTTGTCAAACACTGCTGCAACTGTAGAAAAGGCTAAATTAACTCTTTTGCAAATGGCCTTAGATGAACAAATCGATAACTGTGATACAGACAATAAATTCAGTGCAAAACTAATGGGTTTTACACAAGCGAACAAATTAAATTATTAGAATTAGTTCTCTTGGGGTACGTGTTCTGAGAAAACTTAACTGTTTCTGTTCAGTGACACATATTTCACCAAGGTAACACCAAAAGCCCAACAGCACTAGCTGCGAACACTGCCCACACGTGCATTTGGTTTGCATGTGTGTGAATCATATTTAAATCAATTAAAAAGTACAGAGGCAATGTAACATCAGGATTAAAACCATGATTTGGATATGTGGAATATCACACACAGACAGGCTCAGCCACTAAGAAAAGGAAGGAGAGAGAACTGTGGATTCCAGAGTTAATTTATGAAGAACACTTTATGTGGAAAGGAAGGGTACTTCTCAGAAAACTTCCCAGTACAAATCACTTCTGGAACACAGACAACATCAATATGTTACTCCATCGCCTTTGTTCCTGCGATCCTGGACTGATACGGTACAAGTCTAAACAATGTCTGTAGAAAACAACAGGCAGACCCTGCTGTTTGTTCAGATCACCCCATTGTATCTCATTTCCCTGCTCCCAAAATCTACTTTCCATGGAAGATGAGGTCTCTTCTCTGTCCCTTATCAGGAACAGCTGAGTTTGCTGACTAATGAACGTCCAAGTCAGGGAAATCCTCTTAACAACTCTAGGTGAGCAAAAAGCATAACCAATATCTGGCCAATATTTTTGTTTACTATAGATGCTTAAAATATAGTATAGGGAGAATGAAATGTTTAATTAGAAAGAATGTCCTTAACATTATTCTTTAGTATTTATATGGCTATATGCTAAGGTAATTTCTGACTGATACTAAACTATCTGTGGGGGTTTTTGTGTTTGGTTATTTCAGATAAAGTTGCTTTTTGCTCTCTGCCTACATACAAAACAAAGAGTACAATTGCAACATAGCCCTGCCAGCACTCACCTCTTAACAAAATTTATTGGGGGCACAATCAGTTTATGTGTTAATGTTTGAGCTCATAATCTATTTAAGTAAGAGTATAAGAAATGTATAAATATACCATAGACCCTGACACTTAGATTTTCATCAGAAGACTAGTTTTCTTCCTAGTTCTAGCTCTTCAGACCTGTTTGAAACTTTCACGGCTTCTCCTATGCCTTTGCTATTCTTCAATGTCTTTCTTATACTATTTATTTCTTTGCAAGTTTTCACAGAGCTCACATCAGATGCAAATTTGTCTGCCCGCAACCCAATGCTCCATATGGCGCTCTCACCCACGTATTCTTACACTTCCATAAAAATCTCTTTTACTTCGTGTTTTATTTTGCTTTGCAATTTTTTATTTACTGAATTAATTCAGAGTGTTTCCCTTAGATTTCCATATTTTATCCCTGTTGCTCTGTTACTGCCAAAATCTTTTTTGTTAATTGCCCTGTCATATATGCATATGGAGAGCCCAGCACATCATAACCATCAAAACCAGAACTCAGGTGAGTTATGTGACATTTGCTTTGTAAACTCACATTTCTCATTTCACCTGCAGGAACTCTGAAGGTTAGACAGTTTGTCCGGCTCTTCAGAAAAGTCTGGTTTAAAGGAGCCAGAGGACTTCAATATAATGTACTAACATTTCATTCTTAGAGATGACTGGCTACACACAGACAATTGTGAAATATATTCCTCTGCAGGACAAATACTACTTTATATTCATAATACTCATACTGGTGCCTAGGAGTTGTACATATGCTATCATAAAACAACTGGAAACCCTCTTTCAATTTAGAAACTTGTGTTCACTCATTTTAAATGTTAAAACTAACCAGTATAACTCATGAGTTCCCAGCCTCCTCCCTTGCCATTTTTCCCCAACTGCTGTGAGAGCCACATTTCCAGCACTGGCTACCTTATCTCTTTGGGTTTCCTGTAGAAAACGCAGAACACATTAGTAGTTCTTCTTTTTTAGCACATCAGTGCCCAGGATGTTGTTAGTGTTTTTGAATCTCTTTTTCTTTTAGGTCTGATCTTTACCTATCCTTGACTAATACTTCAGCTAGTAGTGCAGCTGGCTGTCAGAAGAAAGAAAGAGTCCTAACCATGACAAATGAGAAACTTAAGTAGACGAGGAAAAAAATTCATCAGTAGTTGAGAGAGAGACAGATGAAGCAGTAAATGGGGTAGAGACAGCCAAAAGGAAGAAGTTAAGGGCCCTCACTGAAAGAATGACCTACAAGATAGGGATCAGACACAGTGTCAAACCAGGACACACAGTTCTGGCATGCACGTAGTCACAAGGTCCCAGACTACACCTTACAGAAACTCCACTACCAAGAAAATGAAGACCAAGATAGCACAATGAATGTAAGCCACAGATCCTTAGCATTTAACTCTCACTGGAGTTAACTGACCTTAGACTCACCAAAGCCCTGGGAAGGATCTCAGTCTTCTGTCTAGCCATTCAGAACTTCAAAACCAGTGTAGGTAACTGGAACTCAACTATTTCTAGTTTACCAGGCTGTTGTTGCCTGGAACTTATTATCCAAAACACAGATAAACTGGTGTGTTTGATCCAAGAATAAAAACTGGTACCTTCCTTTTCTTACCTTTGCCAATTCCCTCTCTTTCAAAAGCCTACACCAGGTAGGCTATAGTCACTAGATGGCTACCCAAGCCACACTACAGTTCAATTCAGTTACGAAGACTGACTCATATTTACCTTGTTGTATATGACAATTGGCTAACATATCCAGAGAACCTGGAACGGTACATTACATCAATGAAGTGCGTTGGCTTTCAGGAAGGAAAAAGAAAAAATAAAATTGTATAATCCATTTTGCCCTGATGTTCACAAGAGTCTTTGTCCAAACTCTTGCATCATTTTCATCCCAGAATCCTGCCTTGCTCTTCACTTCCCATTAAAAGTGAACAAATCTAGAACGTGAGCAGTATCGGCAGGGGCTGGAGAACAGAAAGCAACAGCACAGCATCCCACATGATTCACCTCCCAGTAGGTAAGATGAATTTCTCCCCCTCTACCCCCACTCTTGTTCAGAACACAGATAATCACTTGCAAATAAAGTGTAGTTAGTTGTGGCTACTTAAAGATTACTGTCCCTTAAGTGATGTTTATATAGAACACGAAGATTTATGTTCTATATAGGAGACTATAAATCTCCTACAGTCTACAAGTCTGTAAGACTTGTGTATGACAACATTTTTTCTGTTTCCAAAAACCTGACCCAGAGTTAAATTCAAACACACAAAAAACCAAACGAAATTCCAAAACAAACAAAATCAAAACCAACCCAACCAAACAAAACAAAACCACCAGGAAAAGATAGCTACAGTTTCTTGTCACATGCTATATTTGGGATCCAGGACATCTGAACATCTGTTCAGATAAATATTTGGAAACTGAATGCTAGTTTCCCCAAACTCTACAACTGATAATTGCCTTTATTTGTCTTTTTCGAGCTATTTATTTTAAGCTGGATTCTACAAGCTTGTGTTGCTTAAGTAGTACTTTATTCCACTGAAGTCAACAGAGAACCAATTTAAATAAAACGAATGATGTATTTGGTTTGAAGAGGATTTAGTGCTTAAGGAAATGGTGCTTCTTGCAAACAAGGTATCAAAGTCTTAATTTTACAACATGTTGCTACAATGTTTAATTGCTCATTCAGAATTATTACCAGGGGAAATATATTTTTTTGAAACCAGTCAAACAGTCATCAAACCACTAATTTATAGAGGGTTTAATTTGCATTAAATAAACTGTAAAGAAATCCTGTCACAAGAATTTTTCCTTATGGACAGACCTCTGTGGCAAGCTTGACTGCTCAGCACATGTGAATTACTCTGGATTATATTACATTCCAGAAAAATGACAAGATCAGACTGTTGAAAAAAAATTAAAGCACAGACCAGTGATTATGTTGAAAAGGACAAAATTATTAAGAGAACTGAAGTATTTCAATACTGGCTGGAATTACTTACGTTTGCACCAAAAGAATTACTTGGTTTATTCACTCAAAAATTGACTTACAATTTATATATGAGAACAATGATGCAATCTTCTAGACAGCTATAATTAGCACAGACAAACAAAAATGATATTTTATGATGTGAAGAATATTAAGTTAGTATTTTCAAAAAAATTTTACATTCACTGTCAGCTGAAACCAGTTATTTGAGGCAATACAAATAATTGACATCCTCAAAGCTAACATATACAAACAAATAATTTCAGTCACACCACCACTACACAGCTTGAGTTGCTTATACAAAATTTTGCAGGCTTGAAACTTGTATATCAAATAGTTGCAAAGACATTTCCTTGGAACTTAGTAGCTCCAGGGAAATACAGGTCTCTCGTTATTTAACTGAATAAAAAACACTGAAGACCTCTATCTTTCAAATACAAAGCAGATGCATGATGCTGCAACTATGCCCATGGGTATTTTCATCTATTATTTTGGTTACTGAGTAAGGTCCTTAATATTTTAATTGTGTAACATTAACATAAAAAAATTATGAGAGAGATGAAGAGTAGAATAAAACAGAGCAGTTTCAGCTAGATAGGATGTACCATGGTCATCTAGTCCAACTGCCAACTTCAGGGCTGACCAAAAGTTAATGCATATTATTAAGGGCTTTGTCCAAATGCTTCTTCAACGCTGACATGCCTGAAACATTACCTTCTAGGAGCTACTGTAAGATTTAAACTTAGCTCATTCATTAGTCCCAAAAGCTTATAAATGCAAAATTATTTGAGATATATTATTTTAAGTATGTAATGGTTGAGAATTTCTCTAATTTTAACACCAAAAAAAAAAAAAAATGTAATGAAGTCATTGTTATGAGATGTCAGAGTAATCCAGCCTATTAGAAATAAATCAACGACAACAAAAAAAAGCAAGAAAGATCAGACTTGCAAGGTTGGTTATTGTCAGAGAAGTTCTCCAGCTTCAACACTGAGCTGAGATTTATATAATCACTTCCAGTACAATCGGCTGCTGTTACACAAAGCAGGTTACAGTGCAACTGTTTCAACCCTGCACTAACGGAGAGCAATACATCTCAAGCGAAAGAAGCCTTTCTGCGATGTGTTGATACTTTTGTACCTTTCAATTATTCTACAAAACAAGCAATTCAGCTAGAGCGGTTAATATTCAAGGTAGTAACTAATATTACACCTCTCTTATTTCTCTGGTACAATTCCTAGAAGGGGGCATGCAACTTTGACTAGGTTCTACAAACCTCCCTCGGAAGAAGTGTTTCAAGATCCTAACTATCTCAACATTTGAGATTGTTTTGCTCTTCCTGTTTTGAACTGCTCCAGACAGAAAGGCAGTTTCATTGCTCTCATGCTGTCCTCAGCTAGCGCAAACAAAGAGGATCATTTTCTTATGAATAATTGGAGGATCAAAAACTGTCTAATTGCCTTCTGTATTGAAACCAAGTGAAGGAAACAAAGGAATTCACTAGATGTTCACAAGAGGAATGCTCTTGGCTGGAAGGGAATTTATCATCCACGTTTACCTCAACAGATAGCTGCAACAGGAATGCTCTCAGGTGGAGTCTGGGACCAGACCCATTTCCATTTGATAAGTGCAGAACATGTTCAAATATGAAAAGAGACTTTAGCTTTTTTATAGCAAGATGTGTTTGTAAAAGTACTTTGGCGGGCATGCTCTGGGCCTCTCTGGAGGCTTACAAGTGTCCAAGTTTGCCAAACTGCACAGCTTTCACAAACCTGTTACAGAGTCAGACCAGAATCCACATTTCCCTTCGGGACTGCAGTATTTCTTTATACCATTGTTGGTTTTACTTAGGCAAAATTCCTCTCAGAATTTTACCAACATGAGTTTTACCAACATGAAGACTGAACAATTTTGGTCTTTGAAATTGAGGAGATAAGAGGTTAATGTACTAACCAAATCCACCAGCTTCATTAGACATGTTTTAAACTTCACCTAGGAATTTCTCCAAGCCACATCTTGTCTGTATTCATATGGCTTTGTGGTTGGATAGTTTAATAATATGAACAAAACCAAAAACCTAAGCTAAATCTACAGCATTTTGTTATCTTTAGCATTTCAAACTTCCCCAAGAACACTGTCATTCCATCCCACTGCACAGTGCCCTTTGCCTACATTTGCAAAGAGGTCTGGTTTCATATGTTCTTATTCCTCAGGTGACTGAGTCAGGGATGCCAAAGCCTAACTGGCTTCCAACTATAGCTTATATAAATGATTAATTCTATAAGAATGCCTTTCTTTATTGTTTTAGAAGGCTTCTGCCTGAGACTCATTCAGTGTCCCCCACTGTCCTATAGGCAGATAATATATATAATAACACAATAAATATTTATATGTATAGTAAAAACAAGGGAGTTTGAGCTTAAGGAAATACAAAAATTTCTACTGGTAACAGATATGTTTGAGGACTTTCTCCTTCTATACCAGTGCTTCTATAGCATGTCCCGTTAAAGGTCTCAGTCCTTAACTCCTAACCTAAAACTATAAATTACTATATTATTCATTCTCCTTTCAGCACTTGGGCTCTGGTAGTCAGTTTTCTAGGCAATGAAAAGAAAGAGTGGCCTCTTCTCAATTTCTGTAGATGCTTTCTACCCATGTTGGGACAAGCTATTAAGTACTAAGGACCAAGTTTAAGATTAAAGAAATTTAAAATTGCACATCTATTAAAAGAAATAATTATTGTATAATTTAAATAGAGCTCTTCAATAGTGCTCAGAAACATATAATAAAGACCATGTATGGGTAGGTGTAATTGGATGCAGTTGCCTTAGGAACAAATGTTCAGCATACAAAGCAGGAAGCCTGCTTAAAAGGCAAACTCAAAGACTTAAGCCTGGTGGGTGAAACCTGGCTTGACTGAGGTTACTCAGAAAAGTGCCATGGGCTTGGTTGGAGTCAGGGATTCCTCCCAACCGCTTTTCTAATTCTCTCTGATTATTATGAGTGCAGACCTGAATAATACATTACTTTGATCCAAAAGTGCTGTACTGGATGTGAATTTCCCAGTTTCCTTTGTTCAGGAAGCTCATCAAGAAACAAAAAATACCTAGGGAGTCATAAGAGAGTCTAGGCTTATACACTAAAGATTCTGATATCAGTCCTACTTCCAAGGTATTTCTATCATATAGACAAGAGATATTGTGCTTTTAGAGAAGTGTTATTGTAGGATGTAAAAGAATTTGATGTGCAGAAATAGAAACAGTCTGATATATGAGTGTCATTTTAAAGCAATATAAATAGCAAAGATTCCTATAAAGCTGCCATGGAAAAATCTTTTTGCTTTATAGAAATAAATACAGAATGCCTAATATTTTTTGCCAGAATGATTTCCAGTGAGATCCAACTTCTACTATGTAGATATGAGCATCAGGAGGCACAAAATATTGTTCCCAGTACAAGATTCAAGACATGTTTCTTGTTCATGCATTTCTCTACAAAAATCACTCATCCATGCTTCTATAATTTACTCCCATTTTTGTTTCCATTTGGAGAAATATTATAAAACACAAAACTACTTCTCACCCTGTATGAAGTCAGAAAACATATACAGCCTCTTCAAATAACTATCTGCAAAACACAAAGAATTTCCTATGGATATTGAACTACACATTACTAAGGTGCAAAGTTTGAATTAAAGTTTTCTTTCTGTCTTTGAAACAAGAAGAGCAAATAAAGAAGTTGTTCATAAAATAAGTTGTGTATGAAATACTTCCCAAAGACTGTGAAGTAATTTTATGAAACAAACTAGAGATCGAATTCTAGTGCACCCTCTAAGAGGATCATCCTAAGGCTTACAAGCCAAGAGCTGTGGGAACGCAATCATTTAAGAGGTCTTCGATTACAGACATTTTCTATGGCTCTGCTGACTCTAAGGGTTTTGTTCCTTGACAGTCTTTTTCCACTTTTACACTGTTTTGTTCTTTCTTCTCTTTAACTAGCCTCTGAAAATCAAACCTAAACATATTTCTTTATATTATAAACATCTTGTTTCTGAAGGGAAAAACTACCCACAACTGAGGAGTTACCAGGCCAGTGGAACACTAAATGCTACACAGCAAAAAAAATCATTTCATCAAAAGTAAAAGGAACAATATGCTTTCTGTGATTAATTTGTGTTCCATGGAAAGTGCTAAACAAAACCATAAGTGGTAGCTAATGTCAAAGCTGAAAAATTAAACATGATTACCATAACACTATTACCATGTTAGCTTGTCCAAAATAAACAGCTGCATATTTAATTAAATCAGTCTTAAAGTTTCCAAAACACATTGCATAAAGTGAGTAGAAGAGACAACAAAATCTCAAAGCCATGAAGTCGTATTTCCTGCTTCATGGTGCAAAAACTGTACTGTTGATGTTAATCCTGGCACTGAGTACTTCAGGTAGGGCAAAAATTTGCAAGCAGATAATCCCTTCTGAACATCCAATAAACCATATTGTCTGTATAAAAGTCCCTGAAAAAGGAAAGCCAACTCCAGGCTTTCAGGGCATCACCAAGAATACACCATCACCATCCTCACTGCAAGCATGTCAACTCTGAAGGAGCAGGTCCTTGCTTCACTTTCCACTCGAGCACAAGCCTGTGCTCTGTTCACACAACTGCACGGATCTAGCAAAGCCAAAGCCCCTGGATGAGGTAGAGCCCCCACGCTGCCATGGCGCTACAAACAGCGCAACTGTCAGCGAGCTCAGAAGTGGAATGACTTGCCCTACTCAATTTGGACAGCTCAACTTCCATGCTACTTTGGTAGCTTAGCTGATGAGGAGATAGTGAGGAAAAGCATCAAATCTCTATTATTTCTGATGTAAAAGTAAAGGAAAAAAAGGAAACCCTTTGGATGATCACTATCAGATCAGTTCTATATTACAGACCTTGCAATAGGATTGGTAGGAATTTGCACCAGTGTTCAAAACTGAAAACCTAGTTACTTCCTTTAGACATACAAGATCCCTATTCACCAGTTATTCTACAGAAGCCAGTTACAGAAAAGCAAAAAGAACATTTAATTGCAAGGTTAAGGCCCTATTATTTCACTAGCAGCCAGTTACATTCACTTGTCCTGGAGAAGCTCAAATATTCAAATTCTCTTGCCTCTCATGACCGGTTTGCTGAGTTAATATACCCTGTTGGCTACGTGATGTCATCATTGTTTTTCTAAATGTGAGGCCACCTAAATTCATACACTAGTGAAATAGCTTTTCTCAGAAAACAGCCCAATTCTTATCTTGGCCAGACACACTCAGAGGAACAAAATGACAGGAAACAAAATAAGGCAGATTTTGTAAAAAATATGAACTTCAAGTTCCAGAGAACTCATGAAGTCCTCTTTTTCAGAGAAAAATAGAGGTGTCTGAAGCCACTTACAGGCACTTTTTTCTAAAGCAAGCTGACTGAGCGCAGAACAAGCTTCTCAAAGTTTAAAGAAAATTAAATCAGGGAATACTGCTCCTGCATCCCTCCAATCCAAGGAGTATTTCATGGAGTGTTCATAAAGCAAATACTTGTCTATGGCATTCCACGCAATCAGAGCATCTTTTTTCTTCCAAGAATGTGCTGAGGAATGAAAGAACATGTGCCCAGTGAAGACAATCAGAGAATCAAAAATGCTCAGGGAAGTGGTTTCTACAAGATGATGTATCACATGAGGGCTAGCTATTCCCTAGGTAGGAACCATGATCTGCAGACAAGTTTCTTTCTACAAACATAAATGTGCATTGTATTACTGTTCTCAGAGTAGCCATCATTCACTTGCAACAGCAGAAAGTCTATGGCTTCAGCTTCCAGAACATAAAGAGGGACAGAACCCTCGTGTTGCAGAGAATGGCACTAGCCAAAGGGCTAAAATGGCCTTTATGTAACTTTTCTGAAGAATCACAGAACTGTGTGGATTGGAAAGGACCTTAAAGGTCATCCAGTTCCAACTCTCAGCCATTGGCAGAGGACACCTTTCACTACACCAGACTGCCATCCCTCTTTTTCTCTTGAGGCTTATTTTATCTCAAGTAAATGGTAACAATTATCAGCAATGTACATGAGGAATATGAAACACAAACACCTCATTACACGCAATAAAGATTAGGGCACAAAAACTCACCATGAAGATGGCCCTGACACAAGCCACAATCTAGTAAAATTAGCTATTTGGTTAATGTGCGTTGCTGGTGACGCACTAAGCAATTTTAAGAGGGACAACAATTTTGGACCAAGAGTTTTTGTCCTTTTGAGGCTTTGTGTTTCAGTAACACTCCAGTATCTGATATTATAGGAAACCAAAATACACTTTGTAGTCTGATTCCAATGCCATTATCTTGTGCAATTAATTCCTTTTACTACAGGAATCATTCATTAAACTATTACAGAAATTTACCCTGATGAAGGAAGGATCTCCAATACAGACAGTTCCAAAAAATGAGCATTTGTTCATAATTCTTGACAGTTTCCAAATTATCTTTTCCCAAATTAGCTTGCTCTCTCATTATTCCATATCAATTCATAGTAGTACACGATTTTAACGACAACCCATTATTATGGATTCAACACGTTGATTAGTGAACACTAGACGTACAACTAGCTCATGATGGAGGATGCAGTGGTATATTCTAATAAAGCAACATTCAATGATAATATTCATTAAGGGTATAAAATGCACACTGGAAGCCAACAGACACCTAATTGCTGTCCCATGGACTGTTTTGCATAAATGTCATAGTGAAGATGTAGTTAAAGCTGCACTGAAAAAAGGTTGAAAGCAACTGATTAATTTGTTTAAACAGCAAACAAGCAAAAAAAGGTGGGCCATTTTGTAGGTGCTAATTTTTAGTTTCTTCACTATGAAAACCAGATACAAAATATGAAATATTTATCCATCTGCCTAGATAAAAGTGGTGACTACTTAACACTACACAATTAAAATTGTTTAGTAAACAAGTTACTAAATGTTCACTTAACATTTGCCATTTACTAAATATTTACTAAACAATAAAAATGTTTAGCAGAGCAGTTTAAACTACAATTTGCTTGGCTTACCAGCAAGAAATTTAAAAGTTTGTGATTAATTAAGCTCTATATTGTAACAGGAACCAGTTTTCTACTTGGCATTGGCCAAAAAATTCTTATCACTTTTCAAAAGCCAAAGAATCCTCAAGTTTCTTCTCTATTGGAATTGTCTTGAAAAAGACGCTCCTGGAAGGCTGGCTATATTTCAACCTCCCTTTTTTTTTTAAATTTTCATGTGGTATCTTTGCAGCTGCTCAGTATTCAGCATGTGTACTCCTGTGGCTGGATTGTGCTCATTCTCATTTGCAAGACCACCCAAAGAATTAACACCCATAGGAGCCAATGGAATCCCTTTCAAAAGAGAAACATATCCTGAAATATTCCAGGACATCTACTGCAGACTCCTGATCAGGTCTCTGAAATATATAAAGAGGCTGTTTCTTGGGACAGTTCTTCTCAGTTACACTGACTACTAAATATATGAGGAAATGGCTTTGGAAGTTTTTGTGTGAACTGTCAGGTGGACATAAATCAGTAATATCCCTGGTTCACACATCAGCACATGTAGATTTGGCTTGCAGCAGACATATGAAGCAACAACGCTATGGTACTTTTAAATCTGCAATGCAATTTGTCACCATTGCTTTCTTTCCCCTGTAGGAGTTACTGTGTTTTCTTAGATTTTCTTGCTAGCATAATAATCAGTTATGTCAGTATTGTCAATGAAAAGCTGAAGAGCATTGATTAAAAAATTATTCAGGCATCAGACACCATAAGTCTAGCTTTAAAAAAAACCCAAACAAACAAAAACCCACAACAAAAAACCCAAACAGAGTTAAAGTACGTATTTTTAGTCATCTTCTAAGCTTCAGGGAGGTGTTGACCTATAGACTGACCCTGTGGCAGCTATGCAAGTTTCTTTTGCCAAGCAAGATATCTAGAGTTTTCACCTGAAAAGCAAGATTCTCACATAATAATTTGACCTCAGAAACAACATGTATGATACCACCAAGCCTTGCATTATAGATGTATTACATTCAGTATTTATGTATTAGAAAGCAAGAAAACAAGCAATCAGTTTAAATTAATTGCTTACAGCTGGCCTGAAAATGGCTTTCCCCAGAGAAAACAACTGCCTTTGAACTTCTGGAGTATATCACCTCAAAAAGTAACTTAAATTCTCCCTCAGATGCAAATATGTGAAAATGGTATTTGCACAAATTTCTTCTGATTCATATCCCCACTGGATTTGCTTTTAGCAACTGTGAAATTTCAGCATTCAGCAGCACATGAAAAGCAGATCACAAGAAGGAACACTGGGAATCAGTTGGAAACATCAGTCTCTAGCTGTATAACTGGTACTCTAATATTTATAAGGGTACAGTGCTCATATGTTTAATTAGCTAAAACCAACACTGAGCTACTACCTTGAAAGACTATCAAAGATAATAACTGGGAACAGTCTGCCCAGAGGAGTTATGAATACCCCATCCCTGCAAGTGATCAGAGCCAGGTTGGATGGGGCTTTGAGCAAGCTGGTCCAGTGGAAGGTGTCCCCTGCCCACGGGGGTTGGAAGTAGATGGTGTTTTAGGTCCCTTCCTACCCAAATCATTCTATGCTTGATTCTATGATTTTCATACTCAGACAATTACGCTTTCTGAGCAATGTTCAGGTTATTCAGCCAATGTGTTCCAATATGTTACTTCTATTGGTGATAGCATTTCGGGTCAAGACCTAATGTGCTACATACTGGATGAGTACTACATTGAAATTCTGGGCATTAAAATGTTATGGTTTATTTTGTTATTGCTGAAAAAACTAGGAAGAAACATTAAAAATATGAAAACTAATATTTAAAGTAGCAGGGAGGAGCAGAGCCAGAGAATTTCAGTTACTGGACACAATCTTTCCTTTTCACCTGAACATCATGCCACTTTAAAACTTAACACTGGAACAACCTGGGATTATTCACAAGGTCAAAGTCTTAGAGATCTTTATGTTCACAAGCCACGAACCACAAACAGCAGTCAATTCCTAGTAAACAGAACTGAGAGGACTTAAAAATATATACTATTCTCTTATTATTCTTTCTGCAGATAGAGAAACATCTGTAAGCACACAAAGAACGTAAGTGAATAAAAGTGGAAGGCCAGGACTCAGATAATCCTGATTTGTCCATAACAAGCCTGTATTCAGAAACACATGCTGAGAATATATGAAAGTCCCTGCTTTAAAACTAAGACCCAAATCTGAAACAAGTAGTAGATGCAGGTATTCTGTAGGAAGAGGCAAAGATTGCAAAGCAGGGATAGCTGGCTCAAACCCACGTGAATGTATTTAAAATACTAATCACATAATGACAGACTGTGATATTGAATCACCACAAAATAGTCCTAGTTAATGTAGAGCAAAATGAATGTTTGGCAAAGGTGATAGCTGTGCCCATTTCCTGTGGAAACAAGCACACTGCCAATTGCTACAATCATTAAAATAGACCAGTCTTCCATACTGATCAGGAAGACAGTTCAAGAGTTTAGTGACACTTGCATTGCTCAAGTGCAGAGAAGCTCCTAGGGAACTATACTTCTAAAAATATTTAGAAAACTAATTCCTACTGACAGTGGTGTGAAATGGAAACTTAAAATATGGCTGTTCACCTCCAAACTAGCCACTGCTCTTCAACTGAAGTCCCAGGCTTTCAGAGACAGAAATCATGATAATTCATTTAACCTTCATGGAAGAGAACTGTAGTGTTAATACAGCTCTAACAACAGCTCGATCTCCATACAACAAAAAGACTGTCACTGGGATCTGCAAATTTTGTGATGTTGTTTTCAGTGGGTTTTTTATTGAATTCTTTGATGCTTATGTGCTAAATGAAAAAAAAATATATTAAAAATCATCTAGTATACCCCTTACTGATAACAAAGATATCAGAAATATTGAGCCCTGTTACTGATGTAGCTGTGTCAGAGTATGATTCTACAATCTACCTGCATCTTAGAGGTGTTTCTTCCCCTCTAAATTGTACTTGAAAAATCAAATCAGATGCTGCAAAATATTCCTCATGGAACAAAGATGAATGTTTGGTTTAGACTGGAGGGCAGTTATCCCCAAAATTATTTATCCTGAAAACCAATAGTGAGAATTCCAGAAACATAAGAACTATCAGATTGGATCAGGATGCACTCCTAGCCTCTCTCTGAAGGTGGGCAGATGTTATGGAGGGAAGCACAAGAAACCATCAAAAAGAAGCCTCCTCACAGCCTAAGAGGGGCTAATGTGAATTCTGCATAATGAAGTTTAATATTCTCTCCAATACTTTTCCCTACTTATTACAGTTCTAGATCTTGTCACTGCTATCTATTACAATCCTTTGAAATCTTCATCTCAAGAATAAATTACATATATTCTTAAAAATTATTTCTTTTTCTATCAGTCTTCAATTGATGACTTTTCAGCTTCTTTGACTGTCTACCTGTTCTTCTCTTATGATAGAGCAAGAAGAAAACCTCTCTACCTGCCTGAGTAACATGTATCAGTACTTTCCATATTGTTGTTTCAACTTCTTTAAGGTAAATAGCCAAAACTCTTGAGACTCTTTAGAGATTGTCTGTAATCTTTCTACTTGCACATCTCAGAGCCTTCTGTAATTTTCTTTGAGAGGAGATAAGCAATATTACAGTATTTCACTAAATTCTCTGAAGGCATCCTAACACACTACATTACATTATTCCCATTCCTAAAATCTGGTTTGCAAGTGCAGTCAAACAGCAGAGGTCTTCCCTGAGCTGTGTACAGTCCCAAACTCACCAGCTGATGTAATGTGAAATTTAGCAGGTAATTTTAGCTTTCTCAGGAAACAAGAGGCTTCTGTTTGTGATAACTGAATGACATTTGTTGACATTTTGGCAAGTAACCCAGCTGGGTCAGGTCTCCCTAGAGTAATGTAACAAGTCCTTTCTTGTTCTGTCCAATCCATATCAGTTTATGTCTTTTCACTTCTTCCTCCTCCTCTCTTTCCTACTAATTTAAAAGTATATTAAATACTGGAGTTGGTATATAACCTTGAGGCATCCTAGCATGTTCTAAATTGTCATTTTTTACCACAACAAAACTACGCTCCAAGCAAGTTTTGGGGTCATGGCAGCACAACCTCGGATTATGTCTGTTAGTTTCCCTAATGGAACTTTGCTAAAAAAAGAAAACAAACAAGCAAAAGCTTTCTGAGTCTCTCAAACAATTTTATACATACATACATATATAAATATAGATATAAAATATATAAACAGCCTAAGTGAAGCATGAAAGGACTACACTACAGTGCAAAAGAAGTAGATCTGACCCTAGACGGGATTTAGTTACAATAAAAAGAATGTCACCAAGAAAGATAGACTAAATAAATCTAAATTAGACTAGATTATGGATTTATTTTCTAGAAAGCAGGCCCATTATTAATGCATCCCATAATTATAATCATAGTGCCAAGAGCACTCAAATGTCTATAAGCATGCACAATAAGATGGCAAAAAGCACCCAGGTTGAGATCTGAACTTAATAAAAATCCTTTGTCCACAGTACTCAAGACAATTAAAACTTATAACTGCAAAGTCACAAGAAAAGTCCATATCCCAAAACTTGGTATAAGCCCAACCTGAACAAGTATTTAAAGATGTTTCAAAGCAGCTATGACAAAATTGTCTTTCCACTTTTGATGATACACCCCATTTACATGTATTCAGTCAGCCATTCAGCTGTTACAGATCAACACGGCTCTGCTTCAGCCATGCCATAGAGATGGGTCTTTTCTTGTGTGTGTTCTCTTACGTTCCTAGCAACTCAGATTTTAAATTGGCAACAAACTTCACATAACCTATTATTTTTAGACATATATTTATGAAACTCAGACACTTTGTATATTTATTCCCCACCATTATAACTCAAGTATGTAATTTTGTTATTCAGAACGACTTACAAGACAAAATCTAACCAGAATAGCAGGCTCAGGCTTGCTATTAACTTTTTCAGACAGAGTTATAAATTTAAACAAATAGGTTATAATTGAGGAGCTAGCATGACCTTTATTATTTCAGAAGGTTCAGCCATAGCAGCTCAGTGTGACTTCAGCTAGACTATTAGTCACTCTGTCAGAGAGAACCAGTAACATCCAACCCAGTCTGGCATCCACATACAATCTGATCCCGAAAACTGACCTGAATAAGCTTTACTCTTAAGAATAGTCCCAATCCAGGCAACTGAATTGCTCTTATAGAAAGTAAATAAAGTAGCAAATATCTGATATTTCAGTCATAATTGCAATCAAGAAAAAAAAAAAAAGGCTTGCACAAAAGAAGTATTATTTATTAGTCAAGTCCTATTTTCAGGCAATCGGGAATGGCTCTTCCTCAAATAAAAACTGAACTAGTACTGTGTGCCACGTTTTCTGCATCATTCTCTTCCATTATTAAGCACACTGTCAAACATATAATCCAGTAGGAAATATCTCAGGACATTTGCACTTAATATTTCGGAAAATAAAATATGCAAACAACCAGTTTATCAGAACCAGTCTTTCCAGCAAAGCAATGATTTCAGTTACAGCAGAATCCTTTTTAGAACAAAAAACCCTGTGATGTTACAAATTACATTAAGACAACCAAAATAATTTTCTTACTTCAGTTAATTGGTAAAATATTCTAGAACTTCTTAATTCATACAATTGTCATTATGGTGATGAAAGATGGGCAAGAAATTGGATATTACACACAAAAATACTAGTTCATATATTACAACTACTCAAAGTAACACTTCCTTTGCAAATCATGTATGTGGAGGAATACAGCTATGTCTCTCTTCGTATTTGCATCATAAGAAGCTTCTCTCTCGAGTGTATGCATACAGAAGAAACAGTTCCACTTGACATAGAAAAAGACAGATCATTCCTATCAAGCACTATGAAAATTTGACAGACCCCTAAAATGATGGAAAGACACACTGGTAATGTGTTACTTGTGGAAATGGTTGTGTGCACGGACATGCTGGGGCTTCTACACAGCTGTCAAACATGGTAATCAGCGTCTCTAAGTGTGCCTGCAACATTAAGGCAAATATTTGACCTATTTTCTTCGCAGAATTTAGCTGTCATCATTCTTAGCACCACGCTCCTGTGAGCCAGCAACTGCCTAAGGACTAAGGCAACACGGGCACAGAATTCCTCGCCGAGAGTGAGAGCGCTTCCTCGCACAGGGAGACTTTTCTCCAGCGATAGAGTGACCGGCCCCTCGAACCCATACCCCTCAGCCCTTTCCGTCTCGTCCCCCGTCCGGGCAACCCCCACGCACCCCGCCCGTGCCGGGGACTCACGTTTGTAGCTGGCGGCCCAGGGCTGGTAGCCGTAGTAGCCGGTGATGCGGAGGATGCGCTCCTCGATGGAGGTGAGCCCCACGGACGCGCTGGTGAGGTCCTCCACGGAGCGGGACCACTTCAAGTCCTCTTTGATGGCCTCGTCCACCACCAGGTACTTGAGCTGCCGCAGCTGCGGGCTGATGTCGGACAGCCGCCGGGGGCTGACATCGGGGGAGCGCCGCATGCCGCTGCGGGTCGGGAGCGGGGAGTCAGCCCGGGGCCGCGGCTCCAGCGCCGCCGCCCCCCGCCGCCCCGGGTGAAGTTGGCGGCGGGACCCCCGCCGGCAGGTGAGCCCGCCCGGCGACAACTTTCCTCGCCGCCTTCCGCCGGAGCGACCCCCGGCAGGGGCGAGGTGGGGTGGTGTGGGGTGGTGTGTGTGGGGTGCCCCCGTCCCTCCCCGCCCGGCCGGCCCCGCGGGGTACTCACAGCGTGGCGGCTTTGCCCCGCGCCGAGCCGCTGGGGAACTCCCGGATCCCCATGGGGAGCAGCAGCGATGGCTGGGGGGCGCCCAGGCTTCCCGGCGGGGCGAGCCGGCGGCGCTCACCGGCCGGGCAAGAGGCGGAAAGCGAGGAGAGGGGGGAGCGCGGGGAGGCGGCGCCCCCGTGGCACAGGGTCCCTGGGCTGTGCGCTGGCCCCGGAGGGGGGGGGAGGCAGGCAGGCAGGGAGAGGGGGGAGCCAGCGCTGCCGCCTACGGGGGCCGGGCCGGGCAGGGCAAGGCAAGGCGCGCTCCGCTCCGCGCCCCCCACCCCGCGCCGTCCCGCCCGCCGCCAGCAGGGGGCGACCCCGGCCCCGCCGGGCCGGGCCGGGCAGGGCGGGGCCGGGCGGGGCGGGGAGGGGCGGCATCGCATCCCATCGCATCCCCTCGCATCCTATCCCACCGCAGCGCATCGCGGCCCA
>JAWWEE010000105.1:44062726-44318483 GCA_035221455.1 Xenops minutus | reverse complement strand
ATCAGTTCCCTTTCAGTGTTAGTTTCTTATTGATATCTTATTTCAGTTCCCTCTCAGTGTTAGTTCCTTATATCACAGTCACGGGGAAAAATTTGCCATTCTGCACTGCACAGAGCAGATCACGCTGCTGGAGAAGTCTAGGAGATGACAACAGGGACCAAGGCCTAATTTTAGGTTCAAGGGGGATGACAAGCATGTAAGGAGGAAAGCAAGGACCTGATTTAAAAGCTGTCAATTCAGAGTTGCTCCTTCTAACATGGGAATTGAATGAATCATTCCCCTGGAGCATGGTCCAAGAAGCATGACTGTAGTCCTTATTCCCTGGAAACAGCACAACTCCAGTGCACAATGGTCTGAGACCTTACAAAAAAATGGGAAGATCAAACAAAGGATAGCAGACCCTGAGATCAGGGCTGTTGCATGGTCCATGCAGGGAGAAGCTTATGACTTTTCCCAGTTCAAAACATCTCCTTAACACATGTACTGATGGGCTTACAAAGAGGCACCTTAATAATTTCTGAAAGCTTTGAAGATCTTCATGTCCTGCTGTTAAACTTTTCCATAATATGAAGATTAATCTTACACATTCCAAACATAATGAATCATAACAAAGTTCCTCTGTTACATAATGTAACAAATGCCAGTACAGGCAGCTCTTTTGAAAAGTCTAGGGACTTTATCCCACAAAAATCTAGGGATAAGGAAATGGCAACAGCATTTGCTGACCACACTGTCAGAGGATTCCTTCTAAAAATGCATGCTTGGCAATGTTCAAAGGAGAAATTATAGGCAAACTTGAGATGGTACAGTCTGCAAAAAGTAAGATGCAAAAAATGTGGTTTAATCTTTTATTTCATCATTCTCCTGACTGTCTAAGAACCAATGTAATGCAAGCAGGCAAGAGAATTCAGTATTAGTAGAGTACTTTTACTCAAAAAATGGAAGGAGAGGATGATTTGAGCATGGGCATTTTTACAATGTGTGCCTTTTTCTATTTTTTTTTTTTACATCAAAGGAGATAACTGTGGCTTACATTGCTTCTAATTGTGGTAGGACATCCACAGGACATAGTCTGACTCAGACATTAAAGAGGAGAGTTTGAGAGACACTGGGTGAGCCAGTTTGTGGTATGACACTGCACTTCAGTCAACACCTTTGCAAAGGTTACATAAATTAGGGCAGATTTCAGTGTGCCATTTGTCATATATGATTCATCCTGGCATAAAGTATCTGGACAGGTTTTGACTAATGCCAGTACCTAAAACATGACTGTAAGAAATTTATCATGGAAATTATATTTTACAAGCTCATGAGGTTATCCCTAATTGTTGGGAAAAAAAAAGGATTATTAACAGATGGAGATCTGAAGGGATTGTCCAGCAAGCCCTGGGCAGCAGATACCGAAAGGCTTTCCTGCCTTTGATAAGACAGGAGTCTGCCACGAGAGATTACTTCGAAGACCAGGACTGTCTCCAGCTATCTATGTACACTAGCCCTGTCTCCCTCCTGCAAGATATGGAAGGACTTTTACAAGATGTTGCAAGATATCCAGAAGTCCTTTGTTCCCCCCAGGTGGTCCTGGTGTGGAGAAATGCTTACCCCTGTGATGAAATCCCTAGTTAAAGTTAACATAGCCTGTCCCCCTCATTAACATGTCCTACCTCCTTATTAACATACCCCGTCCCTCGGTTCTATATATTGTAACACAAGTGATCAATAAACTGTCTCAGTTTCTACCCCCAAATTGAGAACGTTAGATTATTGACCGACCAACATTGGGTTAAATCCAGTTTCTCACCATGCCATTCACTACATCACATAACCCTTTCAAAGCTGCACTAATTCCTTTCAATAAACTGAAGCACAGATATTTTGTCATCAAAACATTCTGTTTGAAAACACACTAACCCTTTTGCTTATTCCTATGAGTGTAATGTTTGAACTTTTCAGTTGCATCTCAGTAGACTTTGATGACAAATATGAACCAAACAGTGCTTCATATACCAGAGTGCATTGTATTAATTTAGTTTCAAGGTGACAAGGGAATGAATTATAATGATTAAATCTGAATTAAAAAAAAAAAAAATGTTGAAAACTCTTAGCCAGACAGAAGTGCTCAAGAGCAGTATTCTAAAAAGATAGCTGGGGACCAACTATCATCAAATAAAGAGATCTGTGGAAAGGTATTTAGTGGTTAAGATGCATTTTCAGCATATTTGTAGATACTATCCAACACTTTGCAAAGATTAAGGTGAAAGCTCACCCTTCTTCCCCTTCTTTTCAACTCACCTGTAGGAATTTCACTTACTTGTTCTTTCTAGTTCAGGAAAGAAACACACAGAAGTGCAACAAAGCAGCAATATTGCAGAAGATTTCTTCAAGAAGGGGCTATGTACATTTCCAGTAAGAAGGGGGCCATACATATTTTCCAAAGATTTTTGGCACTGCAGTGGGATCCATTTCAGATTTCCAGCAGCAGTCTACTCCTTCAAAAGCCTTTAATCATCTTCACTGCTGGCAAGACATCTGTTGGAAGCTTTGGAAAACCAAGAATGAAAAAGCTTATTACTCTACAGAAATCACTAATAGTGAGAAATAAAACCTGCACAGTTTTACTTGAAACTTCAAAATGCTCTGATAATAAATGGAATCTGGCTAGAAACAGTTTGGGGTTGAAGCCCTGCAGCAAGCATCTCCAGAGCTAGGCAAATCAGTTCTTACAAGAATTTAGGAACCTACCTACACTGCCACTTCTGCCTGAACCCCCAAAAAAGGTCAAAATTTACTTTTTATTTATATAGAGAACATACTTTCCTTCTCCCAAACATATTCCTATTTCTTCTCTCCTCTTACTGTAGTTCTTTATTCTACAACTTCTCCAGTTTGTCATAGAACATGTTACTATGTCGCTCTGGTGTACTTCTTGCCAAATGAAGCCCAGCATTCCCAGAAAACGCTTCTCAAGACAGGTAGTTTACAAAAACAAAATCCCAAAATATGAGAATTTCAAGGCCAGGAATGCCTGGGAACATCACAGAAGTTCTTGTGCTCCTGTAAATATGAGGTATGTATGGCCCTTGGGAGCTGGAGAAGTGCTGAGAGCACGTGAACAGAAAAGATCAGATTTGAGTTTCCTGGAGAAACAGTTCTTGCACATTTGGGAAAACTGACATTGAAACTCAGGTTATAACCTTCATCCAAATGGGTCATATTTAAAGACCTTTGTGAGCAGTTCTACTCCATGAGGAGTTTCCACATTGTAAGACTGTCCTCAGTCCTCTCACAACTGCTAGTCTTATGTTCTGTAACTACAAAACACTAACAGTTTTGAAATTTTATCCAAGTTATATTTACAACTAACCTCTTACATTATTAAATAATTGTGAGCTAAACAGAACCACAATTCCTATTTATAATAAAAAAAGCGCTTTTAGTCCCTGTAGATGCTGACAAACTCAAATGCTACAGTTGACTCAAAGAATGAGCCTCTTGAGTTTTGGGAACCGAATCAAAATGTAATGCCCCAAATCTAGAAAATTTTCTAAGCACTGTGTCTCCTATGTGGATAGCTGTCAAAACAAGTAGTGGTCATGTCTTACTCTGCCTAGAAAAATGAGGAACAGTTTCCCATCCCTCTGGAAACAGTATGGATAGCATAAGGGAAAATAGTCTTACATCTAGAGACAGAGAAGTTAAAGAGAAACCTGCTATTTCCTTATATAATGTAGATCTAAAACTGAATATGTAAATTTTTATTTTAACAAGACACAGTGGAAAAGAATGGGTGGATCAAAACTGCTTCTGAGCAGATTTAAAAAGGAATCCAAAGAAGTATATATTTACTTTAAAAATACCAAGAAATAAATTTATTTATATGGGACACTGAAATAGAAACACAAATTTGTGTTTAGAACTTACATTTTATTAAATACCCACAGGTATTTATGAATAGATAAACACACACACTACAGATACAGTAGACTGAAGTATTTTCTATACAGATGATAACCAGACTTATCTTTATATGATGTGATTTATAGTAGAGGAGTAAAAGCAGCAAATCTGAAATCACTTAGTTATTTGCACCAACACATGCAGAAGCAGATACATATCACCCAGTTTGCAGTGTGCACTCACCATTATGCCTGTAATGACTCAGAAATGAAAATACAGGTTCAGCACTGTGAACTTTCAAAGTAGCTGCACAAGAATTTGCCTGACCCATGAAACTTTTAAATGTTTGAAGATCCACATTGTATCAGGTTAAACCCAAGCCCGTCAACATGTCTACCAATAAAATAGCAGAGGGACAATGGGAGCAGGAAAGTTTTCCATTATTGCTGTGTTCCTCAGAGAAGGGAGCTCACCTTTGGACAATGACACTCTATGGAGGCTGCAGAATTAGCCTTTTCCAACCCCAGTAATAATGTATATAACATATGCAAACTTTCTCCACTTCTTTTCACCTGGAACTGACAGAAAGTCCAAGTCCTTAGATGAGTGTCTACCAAGACTTAAGTCTATGATTCCTAAACTGAAGGATGTTCAGAGCTCAGGTGCCTGTTCTGATGGAGAGAGAGAGCATTTGGTCATCAGTAAAGATTTGGTCCCCCTCTGAGAAATGTGAAAACAGTTACAGCCTTGCTCATTTCTGCCCTGCAATGCCACTCTGGATAACTCCTCCAAAGATAATTCCTCACTGGTACCTAGAGATGGCATAGCAGAAGGAACCATGGTAACCATTTGGTTTTGATCTTTCCTGACCCTTGTAGTGAAAATTAATTGCTTCTGATGTGAAGAAGATGGGCAATACAGTTATCACAAGTATGAACAGGCAAATAAATAACTAGGACTTTATTCACTCTCCTCTGTGTGTGGAGCCAGTTATGAAAGTTACAGGCTGTACCCATTGGCAGGTAATGATCTGGTCCTCCTATGGTCCAGAAAAGCTGTCCTTCCTACAACTGTTGACTGATTAAAACACTATGACCAAACAACGAATGGGATCCCACTGTAAGCAGAGTCTCCAAATTTACTTTTGTGTGTCCCTCAACAGGTAAATCAACCTTCAGTTGTGCATAAGCCATGGGACACCAGAGTAATTGTTCAATTGCTATAAAAGAGCCCTTTGCAATCTCAAAGGAGACATTGCCAATCCTCTGCTAAATTTCATGGGATAATTTAAAACATATGCAAATAGATGAATGGCTCAAAATTCCTTTGGATTCTATTATAAAGACAGCATGCCATCAATTGCAGTAACTGCTTTAACATGCAGAAAATGACAACAGATATGAGCCCTGAAGTATAGCAGTGATTAATCATTTGGGGAGGGGAAATATTTTGTAGTTTAAACTTTCTTCCCTCCTTGAATTTGTACTGCCTTGGCCATGAGTCTTACAAGCGGTGATCCCAAAGGAGAGGCAGGTAGTAAGTTGATAGAAAATACTAAGAAAGGGGAAGTGTTCTCACAGTGCCTTGATCCCAAGGCAAATCAAGTATATAACTGACTTTACCTATAAAGTCTAAGTCAGTTATGCTGAACATTTCTGAGATACTGAACTGCATCTATTGTTCACCCATTTGATGTAGCAACCTCTTATAAAAAAAAAAAAAAATTATAAGTAGGAATATTCCAAGAGCTTGTTAGTTATATGAGTCTGAAGGCTAAATAAATAAAACTGACATATGTAAACCCCAAGTGTGCAACTTTACATTACATATTCATTTCTAAATTTATGAACTCAATTTATGAAAAGAAATTACAAATGTAAAAGGTGCTACTCAGAAATGGAGTAAAACAAAAATTCATCCACAACAGAGCTCCATGGGTGCTACCTGAAATCAAGCAGTAGTAGAGTGTTTGCGTATTTTAAAATGGCATCAACAAACATCTGCAATGTGCCTACACTCTAACTTTATCCCTTCTACTATAACTAATGCAGCCATTCCCAGAACGAAACAGCTTTACCATATTGACACTGTAAAGCAGGCTAAAATGTTGGCAAAAGGGGAAAAAAAAAAAAAGAGATAATTGTACATGAGGACTTGAAATCAATAACACGTTTCAGAACTTTTAACTTTAAAAAAACCCAAAATACAAAGTTAATGCATCATGTAATATAGTATGTGACCCAAACACCAAAGCTTTTATGCATTCATCTGAGAGCCACTGATGTAAAACAAATCCTGTCAGACAAAAACTGTTTGAGGGTATGATTAAGGATTTCTCTCTACTAGCTCTCTATATTAAAGAGCACAATAATGCATCTTTGAAGGTAGAAATCTATTCCAACCTTCAGGGGGACATTCAGTTACAAAATGGGTGGAGATATCTCTTTCTATATTGCATAAAGAAAAGTAGTTTATTACAGACAAGTCTCTTAACATGTTGCATTAGGTGAAAGAAATAAATTCTTTTCCACTCTGAAAACAACAGACAGAAATGTTCTTGCCATCAGAAAACAAACAAAGAAAGTCCACATTACTCTTCTGGAAAATATTGTACATGTTTTCTTCTGAATCAATGTTCTCTTGGGAGCATGTCTTCAGCAACAACAGTGTCCCAGATTCAAGACAACCCCAACCTGAGCAGACTCTTGCTGGACCAATATGACTCCTAAAGGCAACAGGTCACAAGGGTGTACTGCCCCTCCTTCATCCCTTGCTACCGTCAGACCACAGGAAGGATTCAGGACAATACAATGGCAGAGCAACTCCTATTCCAGCATACAAGTCTCATAGGAAGACTTTTTAAACAAAGTCAAGACCATGTAGGCAAATGATGTGAAAACAAATATCTTCATGTGCTGTTTTACATGTGTAGATGTTACCTTTGGTTTCATAGAGACCAAGACATCAGATTAAATAAGTATTGAATGTAACCATTTTAAAGCAAACCTTGGGCTAGTACACCCAAAAGAAGAAGAATTTTCCTGTACCAATGTGTGCAGTTAAAAATATTAGAGGTCCATGGCCTGTGTTTCATATGTAAACGTTATGTTAGACGTGCCAACACTCATTTTAGTCCAAATTTCACAATGTTTCCACCAGCACTTCTAGCATAGGCATAAATATTTCTCCTGTTCTATTTTTATAAAGAATAAATGGACAAAGAAATTAGTGAAATGCAGTCCCCTCAATAGATAGGATTGACTTTAGGAGCGATTTCATAATAGTGATTAAAAAAAGTGATCTCTGATTACACTAGCTTAGCAGAAAGACTTGCTTTTTGTCTTGCGACAAGATGCTTCATAGACACACCTGGCTCTGTTTCTACACACACAAGATTGCAATATTCTCACACTCAGTATGGACGCGTTATCCTGATGTAGGTATGTGCTTGGCCAGAAACAGTGAAACAGTCAGTTTTGTGACTAGCTGGAATCAGGAAACACTTTTGAGGCTTGGCCATATCTGCAAAAACAATTTTTTCAGACAAAGGGCTGCAATTAGAAAAGAGATATTCTAAAGGGATTTCCAAAGAGCATTAATCTAGGTCAGCATTAATCCAGTCTCAAATGGGATTCAGCTTTTTTTCTGCAACTTTCCACTGAAATGCTCATTTTAACAAAGCTTTGAGAAACCCATAAGGTGGCATAAAAAAACCTTCCCAATTTACAGAAGATTTAGAAAGAGCTGCTGTCAATATGCTGCAACCCCTGTAACCTTTCCTTTTTAATTCTGCACTTCACAGAGACACATGTAGACACTGAAAGACAGCGAAAAGGAGAACACAGTGCAAATCTCTATGAGAAAAAACAACACATAAGCTTTTGTCAGAACACTCTTCTTAGTACTGAGTCATGCTTTTCAAAGATAGCTGGAAAATAAAACATATAAGCACCAAAAATCAGCAAAAGGGGCAGTGACGTTTATGTACTTCCCCTGCTTACACCTGGAAGAGATAACACACCAGCACTATTTTGTGCTTGATGCCTAAGCCTGCGTTGAAAGTATTCCTTGAAATCAGCAATAACTTCCTGCTTTATATATTTAGAAAAAGAAAGGCAAAACACAAAAACAATTTTATGCAATTGATTTTTAGAAAGGACAAATCTCACCAAATTTACACTTTACTTACAGCATCCCTAATCTGCAAGTAGGCCAATCAGGCTTTCTCAGTGGCTTGCAAAGCCTTTCAGTTCTTCCCATCCCAAAAAAGGCACACTGCACTCCCATATGGAAGTACCTAACTCTTCAGCATTAACTATCAGATATTTCCAAATGCTTCAGGGTGTATCACAAGTATCTCACACCAACAAAGGTGATTTTTTTTTTCTTTTTCTACAAAAACATCTTATTTATGTTTTAAACATCTGCATATTAAATGTTTTCACTGAGGCAGATTTTAAGACATTAATTTCAGTATCTGTTATGACACAGATTTTCCTTAAAATTAAGAATTAAGCAGAAATATCTTTCTCTGTCTCACTGTTTATGTTGTAAAAGTCTGTTCTCCCTGGAAGTATCAGTGCCAGTCAAATTTAGCCTTTGCTTTTGAACCCCAAACCTCTCACTTTGTTCTAGTAAATTTTAAAAGAAGTTTCTAGAATACACTCACATGTTCTGGAAAGCTGCCATATTCAAGCAGGAGCAGCTGAAAGGTCATGATGCTTAATATATAAGTGTATCATAAAATCAAGTTTGAAGGGGTTTTGGAAAAAGAAATATAGAATGCAATTTATGAGGCTCGTCTCCACTCAAACCTGCTGTGATCCAGACCATGACAAGTTGCCAATTTGCCAACATAAATAGGAAAATGGTTATAATTATGTTTCCCTATGCTGCCGTTCTGGAAAGTTTTGACCATTTAGGATGTTCCAGAGCCAGTGGTTATCCAAGCAGCACAAGAGCAAGGCACAGCAGGAAGGAATTGTGCATCACTAAGCATGAGGGTGTCAGTGGCCTACCAGCAAATGCACCAAGATGCTTGTAAGCGGAAAAAAACTGCTGAGAGGCCTTAAAAGGGTTGAATTAACCACTGGGGTTCCATGAGAGCCAAATCCTATGGGACAATGCAGAAATGTGACTCAACTACATGCAGACTTTCCAGAGAGATGGAGTTGGGATGATTATATTTGTGAACTGTCTCACACTTTTACCACAGAATGCACATGGGGTTTTGTTATTGACTTCTGTAGACGATTATAGCATGAAAAAGAATCTTATGAATTTTTTTTCCTTTTTGAGTAAGAGTATTAAAACATCTTTTATGCTGATATGTATGAAGTAAAAAGAGAAAGAATTAATTCATACCTACTGACACAATCATCTAGCTTTCTGCATAGCACAGGTTTATTAAAAGAGGTAAGTTAGAGTGGAAATGTAATCTAGTTCCCTAGAATTAAAGGATAATTTTGTCTCTTTATATTCCATGCCACCTTCAAGTTTCACCCACATTAAACAAAAAGCCAACACAAAACAAAAAAAAAGGCCCTGATTATATGGTTTTCTTCTGAAATTTGTGTTAAAAAGTGTCTTCATTTGGTGAACACCATCTTTGTGTTAGGTGGTAAATATAAAACAGACTTTATCCGTTTACATATTTCTGGTTCATACAATATTTAACTGAGACTGGATACAACAACCATGAATAACTGGGGCAAACCAAAACCATATCTGCACATTTAAAATCATAATTAAATACATTTCCATTGATACTTACTTTGTTCTCTCACAGTGAGCAACTTAACAGGGAAAAGACTGACAAAACTGTACCAGAGTGATTTAAGTTACTCATTTGCTCATTTTAGCAGGGAAAACACTCTGCTTAAGAAATATTAGAGACAAATTCTACAGGTCATTTAGGGATCGAAGAAAATGGACAGAGAGGGCTAGCAACATTCATTTCGGTCTCAAATGAGCAGCAATAGCAAAGAAACTGCCAAGGCTTCTTTCCCATGCCAGAAACACAAGCCAGAACCTATTCATGGAATAGGAAAAGTTAAGTCAGTGCAGCAAAGCCAGCCAACCAGCTTACCTTGGGCAGAAGTGGTTTGGGCAGAAGATCTAGACTGTAGTTCTAATTAATTTGGGTTGGTATAGAATACTTTACCTACCCCATGCACCTGTATGTAAAACCAGTTCTTCCTAAGGATGTTAAATTTGGCACCATGGGCTCCAGATGATGGAGTGTGATGTCAAGTATTTTGCAGCAAAAACTGGGTTTGGAGAAGCAATTTCTGCTCCACATCATCAAAAAAGGTTGCTGCAAACTATGCCGAAATAATAAATCACCCATTGAAAATGCTATAGGTTGTAATCCTTACATTTATCATTATCCTGTATAAGAAGGCACCAAGGAAGCTTTGGTCATCACCTACTGACATTTTTATTTAAATGAAAGGCAAGAAAATGAATAGTTAGGAGCTGACCTTAGACAAACTAGGGATTTCAAGAAGTGTAAAGAACTTAGTTGGGCCAAGAAAGAAGAAAAAGCAATCTGATCTGAGGCCTCAAGAGTTATCATTACTTCAAACTGAGACAGAAGGGTTGGACTCAATGATCTTAGAGGTCTTTTCCAAACTAAATGGTTCTGTGATTCAGTATCTACAAAGCGGACAATACAGCATCCTGGAGTTCAGACTTAAAGCATGTTGCCATTTCATCTAACTGAGGAGCTCACAGTACATTTCACATCTCTCAGAAGTGAGGCAGGGAGCAGTGTGAAAATCTTCCTCTGGTCCAGGAGTCCTTCAAGAAGGAAAACACAGAGCAGACCGAGATGGAGGCACAGACAGATCGTACATCACCAGAAGGAACAAATGTCCTGCTCCTGCCAAGAGCCCTGCTAGCTGCCAAAAGCCATCACAGGGAGACTGGGACTTAGTCGGAAACAGCTCAGAGATCACAGAGGCCACATTCAGAAATGGAGATATCTCTCTTCTGTAGCACAAAGAAAACTGGAAGCAGACACCAAACATGGCAGCTGCATGTGGAGCACCTTGCCCAGCCTGTCCCCTGCTCCTGGCTGTTGAGAAATGCAGGCTGGCTGGCTCGGGGCTGTTAGCAGCATGAAGATCTATGTGGACCAATCCAGCCACTAAGGACTCCACTCCCCACTGCATTTGGAGAGAGAAATAAGCAGTCATGGGACTCCCCATAATCCTAAACACCATGGCTCACTGCATATGTAACTGATGATGCAAGAGCATTGTAACCTCCCTCCATATGCGTGCATCTGAAATCACAACCTCACTTGCATACAGGTTAGTATAAAGGAAGAGGGTGAATACCAAGCCCCACTATTATTAGGCTCTTCAGCAAGATTCAAAACTAATCTTACCTGGTTCAGGGTTTGGGAGGTGCATTTTTCCCATCTACAGTAATAAGTATTTTCCATAAATGCACTTTAAGCTCTTTTTTTTTTGTTTGTTTTGTTCTTCTTTTCTACAAATTGTCATCTGATTTTCCCCCCACACTTACACACTAAATCACTGATTTCACTTATCTTTGGCATAAATATTTTTCCTGAGTGCATTTCAAATAAAAATTATTTCAATTTACTGACCTGTGAAAAAATCATTCCATAATTCAATCAGGGATAATAATTGTTCTTGAAGCTGTGAAATGCCTCAACTGCAATTTTCCATGTAATGAACAATAAACTTTTATATTCAATAATAATTAAGTGTATATTCACTGAGGCATACATTTCTAACCACATAGTTTTGAGAGGAATGACATTTTTAAAAGCAGTTGCACTCCACGCTAATTAATTTTGAGCACATAAACACTCTCCAAAGTTGCAAAATTAGGCAATTATACAATAATACATTATAATCGTAGCAGTTTTTCAGTTCTGAAGTTTTTTTTTAACTTATTTTCTCACCACTACTCGGCACTTGGAGCATGTGGATGAATACTACAAAGCCAACCAGCAATACAAAATGTATGCTTTGCATTTTAGCTTAGACTTCTGGTGTTTGCAGAACAGTGTGTGTCTAACTGCTGTTCCCACAGCTGTAAAGCTTTAAGACTTAAGAACGCATTGAACCAGAGTCTGTCTTCACATAATTGGAGTGGCGCAAAGTTTTGTTTGGGGGTGTTCTTTTAAAACACAAAGCTCCATCTGACAAACCCCAGGTTATTCCCCACATGATAGAAGTGCAGGATTATTCATTACCCTGTGACATGCAATTAACATGATGATTGGCTCTATATACCTTACAAACAATGACCACTTTTCTTTCTTCCTTTTAACCACCACCATTTAAAATCACTAGGAGAGAAAAAAAATAAAAAATACCACCACTGAGGGAATTTCCAAATTAAGAGGTCCTTGAGTGTCCAAAACAAACTCGAAAAACATAACAGACACTCTTCTCTTCATAAAACAGTCACAATAGCTCACAGCTTTTAACCACTGCAGCACTCACACTTCAAGGCGGGATGCTGAGGCCGCACAAAGGGATCCCGAGGCCCCACAAAGGGATCCCACAGCTACTGCGCATCATGGGCTAATGAATCTTTTCCCATGACAGGTACAGACCTCGGGACTGGGGTGGGAGCCAGACTGTCAGAGGAAAAGTTCAGTGAATCTGCAGCGGCAAAGGCTCAGTGGGCAAGATCCTGCAACAGTCTGGAAATTTTACCTTGACACATCTATATTATACCAACTGTTTTGTAAATCCCAGTGCATACCTGCCTGTCACCATGTTTCGGTCAAACATACATGCTGTCAAAAGCGTATACAAACCAAGATGCTGTCCATCTTTAGGTTGCTTCTTGAAGACAAATATACCTATTGGAACTGAGAAAATTTTCCTTTTGTTCTGTCAAAACCTTCCTTAATCTCTTGGGTAGTTCAATCCCTTACAGGCATTTGAGGGGAATGTGGAAAAAAACTTTCTCCAACTATTTTGCTAGTTGCTGTTTATTAAGCATAATGTAATAATTATGGCCAATTTTTAGTAATTACCGAATAATTCCACTAATTCTATTTGAAATATGGCCTAAGACCCTGAATATTTTTTCCATTTATGCACAATGTAGCTTTCACTCTTATTTCTGAGTACCAGGTTGCCAAATTTGTTGCTGGAGTTAATGCAAGAGATGCAGGTCCCATAGAGCAGCTCAGATCTTTTCAGTCTCTGCTTGCTCACGGAACACAGGGATTTCTCACACCCTTTCCATGAGACACTATTGGCTTTTCCCAAGTGTGGGACCAGTCTATACTTTGACCTTTCTTTCTATGACTTTGCTTGTTTCTGAAACTGAGAAAGCCTCAAAAGGATTTAAGAGCAAGAGTCTTCTCACCTCAAATGTAACTGTATATGTCTGTGATGAACCAATCATCAGAACTGCCCTTTTAGCCAATAGAGGGAATAAATACCTCCAGATTACAGATCTGACCTATTTTAATTTAAGCAGAGACGGGTTGTATCCTAGATGTGCAGCGGCTGATGTGGGTTCGCTCCCCACTTTCCTGGTCCCTTCCCGGGCCACGTGTTTGGGCCATGTGGTCCCCAGATGTCCCAGAGACACACGCACACACACCGAGGGCAGGAAAGCAGAGAGAACTTTTTTCACCTGGCCAGGTCTTTTATAGGCTTCACAGCCAACAGGATTCAAGGGGAAGGGTTAACAATAGACCAATCAGGGAAGGATTTTCCTGGCCTGGCCAAGGCTTCCATACTAATTAAGAAGGTAAGGGGTTTACTTCCACGGGTCTGGGGAAGATACAAAACTAGTTTACAATACAGTAAAAAAATCTCAGGTTTAAAAGGCACTTTGGTTAATTTCTTCATCTTCACCAGAGACCCATCGCTGGCATGATCTGTTCCACTTCTGATATTGTGGGTCTATTCCCACACAGATGCTCCTTTTTTCTGTGCTGACCACGAAGACAATCTAAATGACGACTAAGTCACACCATGGCTAACCTACCATTTAAAAGAACAGGATCTCTACAGATATCTTTTAAAAGAGTTGCTGTGAGGGTCTCCCCAAAAACTCTTCCTTTTAGTCTCATTGAGAAGAGATCTGAGTGAAACTTTTATAGCTAAACCTGGTCTGAAGGAAATCAAAGACTCTTGGTAAGAAATAAACAATCAGTCACAAAACAATTATGGTTTCTCCTCATTCTTTTGGTTAGAAAAATAAAATCTTTTTCTGCTGTTCTCTGAAGAGGACATTTCGATTTTGATGGTTTTCTAAATAAAGTTTTTGTATTCAAAGCCACGCTTTATTTTGAAATTTGTCTGCATTTTAATCACAAAACAAATGCTATTGGAGTGAGCCAACCAAAAAATCAACAGCTCTAATGGTGAGCTCATGTTCCACATTTAGGGTGTTGTCCTGATGGAGAACAGAATCTGTTTTGGAACTGTACCCTGCTCTCTTTCAGCTTCTTACCTTGTACCTCAGGGCAGTAGTCCCTGTAAAGGTGGAAGTTTTTGGCATTGCAATTTACCTTTCCCTTCAGCTTTTGGCTCATCCCTGGGGTATATCTGGTGGGTACTAATCCACCCTAATTAGCCCACTGGGAAAACAACAGATAGCTTGCAAAACTTGAAAGGCTTGTTCAGAAAAGTCGACATCTCTGGCAAAGAGCTTAATGTGTCTGCAATCAAGACAAAAGGAGAGACTGGATCACCATAATGAACTCTAATTTTGTATTGCTCTAGAAGGATAAAATGAGGGTGAATTGAGGCTCTGAAATCTTTTAGCGCAAGAGCAAATGAAAGCTTTAAATTATGCATTTTTTTCTGTCAACTGAATAAGCACGACTTTATAAGCATGATTTAATCCAAAAAACAGATGCACTCTTCCCTTAAGACAGAAATCTAAGCCAACTGGCTTGCATAAGCATTTTCTGTGCGTGCTTATTGGACGTGGCAGGTTGAAAGAACCAAGAAGCAGGATTTTGAGCCATGGCAGGAGATGCAAAGAACAGAGGTCCAAATCTTCACAGGAAATAAAAGCAGGCAAGAGAGAGAGAATAGTGGGGGAAGACATTCAGCAGTGTTTAATCACAGAGTTCAGGAATCAGGCTCTGAATGCAGTGATGACATGTCTAAGTGGCAGTCGGTCCTCTTTGTGCGGTTCTGCTGTGCGAGCAGCATTGTAAGTTGTCGTGCATCACCCATAGCCATGGTTACAATTTTTATCTAGTAATGATTCCGTTCTAATTAATGGATGTTCCCACTGCATAAGGCAGAATACTGATGAGGAATGCAAAGGGCAGACAATAGTTTAACTATCTTTGATTAAAGTCTCACTTTACATTGAGCAAGCTGCATTCATCATCTGTTGCCCCTCTCTCAGTTCTCCATTCTTCCTGATTATCGATAAACTGAACCAACAGATTTCCACTCCAGTAGATTTTTCTTTATTCTGTTTTGTGCTCTGTCTCTCATGACTTTTCAAGACAGACCAAAGATAAAAGTAGGGGCCCATTACACTTTGAGTTAACTTTGCTTTTGTAACAGAATGGATGTAATTCTGGGCATGTTGCTCTAACCATGTCTCCAACTTATTAGCAACTAATTACAGAACATCCTGGATAAAGTTGAAAAACATTAAACTAGACTTAATGCTAACATATTGCGGTATGCAAAACTTACTTATGATTGAAGCTTTCAATCTGTAAATAGCCTAAAGATTTGCACTTGTGAACACACACGATTGATAGCTTGACAAAGTACAGAGGACACATTCTGGCCTACAGTCCACCTACACAACTGTCACTGTTTCATGGGAAGAGCAACAGTTCTGCCTTCAGATTTCTATTAATTAGTGTTATTTTTCAGTTTTGGTATTTCCGTGTCACTTAATATCATCCTGGTGTTTCCAGCTGTTGCTGAGAACTTCATGAAGTTTGTGATTTTGCTGCTTGCTTGGTTAAAAAACTAAATTCATGTTGGTGCTTCCCCTTTACTTATTCCCATGTCCCTTGTTCCCAGTGGAAAGGAGAGAAGCCTGAGGACCAGCAGATGAAGCAGGACCACTAAAAACAGGAAAGTGAAAGCTGGCTGCTGCCAGCTCCCCACCAACACTCACTACATGAGAACTAGTGGCTGTAATCCCATATACGTGCACATGCATATGGATGACTGTAATGTCACTGATGAATAGAAATGTTTGTCTCACTCATGTGAAAAGACATCAGCTGCTGTTGGCTTCAAAGTCAAGATGTCTGTTTTTAGCCTTTTTTCTGTCAGAGACACCTGATGGATCTGGACTGAATGCTACACTGATAGATCAGTAGCATTTAGATAACTTTTCTGTAGATTCTGTAGAGTTAAGAAAAATGTCTAAAGTCAATATCAGTGGTTTTAAAAGTTTTGTTAAAGTCTCTTTTTCCTTTCCTAGGGAAGATACTGATATGCTGATAGTTGTTAAGAGAGAATGCAAAAGTTCAAATTCAAGTTGTCAGACAGAAGGGATGGGCTAGATGTTGTGCACAGAATAAGGATACCTCTTTATTCCTGACTGGGTATTTACAGGCAGTCAAATAAATAAGAGATACGTTAACATAAATGCTAACTTAACTTTAAAAGAAAACCTTGAATTTGGTGGGATTTTATCCATTCCAAAACAGAAGTTTGAGTAATTGTCAGCTTCTGTGAATCAGCAAAGAAATTTATCTCCAAAGAGCTTCCAGTTATGATGTGCCACACAGTGACACAAAAGTGATAGACTACAATTTGGTCTTGTTTCCTGCCCTGTTTTATTATTGTATGACTCAAAAGCTGTAATAAGTACTTTTAAAGGCAGATATTTGTTTATCAGAATCAGTGACTAAACAATGTTTTTCACTAGCTAAAAGTCTAAAACCAGAAACTGTTGAACAGAATCAACTTGAGAACCGCAATCAACTCCTTGATTTGTTTTAAAATAAAGAATGTAAACATTATCAATTCATTAATTTGGAATATGGTGAATGGAAACGGAAAGCCTAATTTCATAGTGTTATTCATTAGTCTTAAGCAAGCCATTTCATACATTATTGAAGAGGTCCAAAAGAAATTACAGAAACCTGGTCATTTGAACTATTTAAGTAAAACATGAGAAATGCACTCTATGGAAAAAGTGTGCAGAGGTATAACAAAAGAACCAGATGTCTTTATAGGGCTTTTCAGTCTCTAACTTCAGCATCAGTATGATAAAGAGCAACATAAAAATCTGTTACTGCTATAGCCAAGCAAGCATATACACACACACCTTCAGCACAGCCAAGATATGACATTTTTAGGAACATGGAGTGCATCCATTTTGTTCTCATGTTTGTACATTTCTGAAAGCATAGCCAGGTTTTTGCAAGGCAGAACATGAAGAGAAAGACCAGGAGGCTGGATATGCTAAGTGCTGTCTAACAGGATATACTGGACTATTGGTTTCCCTCCAGATGTTTTTCAATGGAACCAGTGTTTCAATGGCCAAGTTTCACTAAGCTCCATGATGTCAAACATAAGGTTCCCTACCACATGACTAAAGAAATTAAGCATAAAAGCACTGACTTAACTTTGATTGTGAATCTGGACAAATTCCTAGTGATAAATTCTTGTTGCAGAATGAATATACTGACAATAGATGCCCGGGGGATGTTTAATGAAGATAAGTGAAGTATTAAAATAGTAAAAACTCATGAAGGTATATTAAAAAAATAAAAAAAAAAAAAAGAAAAAATATTGTAACAATAATTTGGAAGTATCCACAGGCACTTAAAACTTCCACTTACATCAATGGATCAGTTTAGGCACATAGTTCTGCTGGATAACCTTATTCATTACTTTAATGGAGAAATTCAGGAGCATAAATTTTTACGTTATTTTTTGATATTATGATCTATATGATTATCCTATTCTGGTGACAAAAAGCTACTCAAATGGGAAAATCTTGCACCATTCTCCTCACCTCTTTTAAACTGAAGAAAAGGATTCTTACATTATCAGATTTCACACAGAACCTGTCCTCTGAAAGAAACAAAAAAAACAGAAAGTTGAAAGACACACAGAATTTTCCTCTGCAACTGAAAGGCAGAGGATGGAAGGAAAGAAACAACTCCTGTCTTATTGCTGCTCTGATTACTATTTATGTATCACTTAGTGAAGAATCTGTCATACTTGACATAAGTTGTGACTGCATCAGTGAAAGTAACTGAAATACCAGCTGCTGATTCATGAGTCAACCATGTATGATTGTCTCCATAGGCTATACAGGACATACAAAAAAAAGAAATAATTACAAAATCCCACCAAACAAACCAAACAGGGGGGGATTTAAAGACAAATAAACTTCCCAGAACAAAAATGGAAAAATAGTTTCCATTAGAAAATCCCTCTCCTTGGATTCTCCACACCTCAAAAGATATTTTATAAAATTAAAAAAAAAAAAAAAAGGAATCATTGGTGTAACCATGGAAAAGTTTGATTTTCCTTTCTGTGGTAGGTTGACCTTGTCTGGACACCAGGTGCCCATCCAAGCCACTTGATCACTTTCCTCCTCAACAGGACAGGGGAGAGAAAATGTTAGGAAAGACTCATGGGTCAGGATAAGGGCAGGGAGAGATCACTAACCAGTTACTGTCATGGTGCAGTCAGCCCATCACTGGTTGTCACTGGTTGCCACTCCTTGCTCCTCACAGGAAGGGCTCCTCACACTCTTCACCTGCTCCAGCACGGGGGCCCTCCCATGGAAGATAGCTCTCCATGAACTCCTCCAGTGTCAGTCCTTCCCACAGGGTGCAGTTATTCCCAAACTGCTCCAGTGTGGGTCCCTCCCATAGGGTGCAGTCCTTCAGGAACAGGCTGCTCCAGCATGGGTCCCCCACAGGCTCACAAGTCCTGACAACAAACCTGCTCCAGTGCATCATAGGTCCATATGACACTATAGGTCCTGCCAGGAGCCTGCTCCACCATGGGCTTCCCATGGGGTCACAGTCTCCCTCTGAGCATCCACCTGGTCTGGCATGGGATCCTCCATGGGCTGCAGAGGCACAGCTGCCTCACCATGGGCTGCACCATAGGCTGCAGGTGAATCCCAGCTCCAGCACCTGGAGTACCTCCTGCCCCTCCCTCTCCACTGACCTCTCTGTAGAGCTGTTCCACTCTTGTATTCCCACTCCTCTCCCTGACTGGAGTTGCTGTTGCGTGTTTTATTCCCTCTTCTTAAATCTGTTACCCCAGAGGCGCCATCACCATTGCTGATGGACTCAGCCTTGGCCAGCAGCCCATCTGTCTTGGAGCTGACTGACACTGGCTCCATCAGACACGGGAAAGCCTCCAGCAGCTCCCACAGAAGCTGCCCCATAACCCCCTACTACCAAAACCTCGCCCCGCAAGCCCAATACATTCTCCTGTTCAAAACAGACACATTCTCAAAGTCATTGGCAACCCTGCCTACATCAAGGATATCTGGTCTTTGCTATCACAGAATGGAGATAAACTGTAAGAACTGATGGAGTATACCCTTTTTTCCAAGAAATTTCTTGTCAGTATTACAAATGCAAAGGTTCAAGAAAATAGCTTTGTGTCAGTTCTCCAGCAAAAAAACACCACACATTTCTGTAGAATTCCTGATAAGGTCCCACCACTCTTGTATCAGGCAACCTCAGCTAAAGGCCTTGCCACTGCTCCATCTATAATTCTAAACCAGTATTATATGATTTCACAACTGGGTGTCATTATCTTCTACCACATAAAATCCTTGGGATGAATGTGCCATACTTACTTAATTCAGTATTTTTTTTTTTCAGTTATGGAGAAATAAAGAATATCTACATACCAGGTTAAGCTTCCTTGGAATGTTTGAGAAGAAAGAGGATGCAAGTCTATAAATCATTTGAAAACGGACATGCACAGATGGTTTTAATTGACATAAGGACATGATTCATAACAGAATATATGAAAAAATCTAGCAACTTTATTTTGGTCTACTGATTAACCCTCCTGCACAATCTCTGCATGCAACCAATTTTGGAACTTAGAGCTTTAAGCACCCTGATGACAAATTGTCCAGAATTATAAGCAACTGACACCATGTCATTAATATTTGCAAGGCAGACTCTACCAAAAAAAAGGTTTTCTACATAATTAGTTTAATAGAGCTCTACCTAATTTCCAAGCTACACCCAGAATTTCAGCAATGCTCCAGACAGTACATTGCTCTAGGTAATACACTACCAGTGACACTTGTGAGACTTGAAGCTCTGCTGAATGTTAAAGAAGCTGAGTACTTCCTATGACAATGTTTCTCACATGACTGCCAAATGTGACTTTTAGGCTGATGATTCCCAAAGCAAGGAGTCTGCTTCATAATACTTATTCTGGTAGATTCACCAAAAACATTCACCTGTTTCTAAGGAATAAGCAGGGGAAAACAGGATTTTTGCTTCTGTTGAAAAAGCCAAATATATTAATAAGCTTTCCTTATTAATTTGCTTGTGAAATAAAGCCTGGTTTTAGGCAGGAAAGTTGTTCTGTGTCAAGGATAGTCTTTCAGCTACATCTATAAAAATCTGCCTATACTTGGCCCACCCAGGTTCCTATTAAAAAAAAATGGCTGTTTAAGCAAGTCCAGCATGAATTGGAAGTTGGAATTGAACTGCTAATTTCCCTGAAGACTCCTCAGTTCACTGGAACATGCAGCTGAACAAAACATTTCCTTCAATTAAAGAAGACAACTTGTAGTGACACTTTTTATCCTCTGTGACACTTTGGCTTAAATCTGAAGGAGGGAAGATGTGACTGGATGCAGAGAGTGGAAGTGTGAGAATGGAGACCAGCTAGAGACTGAGAAGTGAAGACATTTTTCAAGAGGAATCAGGAGTGCAACTGGGCCTGCTTAGCCAAATACCAAGGATAGAAACAGAAACAGCAGTCAGGATAACTTGCCCAATGGAAACTTGTGGGAGCAGAGAAGGAAAGGCATCCAAATGTTGATACGTCTCTTCAAGGGCAACCAACAGTACAAGTAGTGTAAACCACAAGATTGTCTAAGACCTTACAGACAACAAGAATTAGGCAGGGTAAGTTAGACCCTGTTGGAAAAGTTGGGCTTAGGCTACTTGGATATTTTAAAATTCAGCAACAGAGGCAGCAAGAGAAGTAAATATCTCTGGCATAAATTGGGTGTGACTAATACTCCCTTCTAACGCAGCATCTTGTCTCCTCCTGTAGCCACGAGCAGATACCTAAGGAATGATGAAGCAGGAATTCCTCAATGCACTCTCACAATCACCAGTGAGATGGGAAACAGGATATTCCTGACCAAAATCCAATATGTGCAGAATTGCTCTTTTTTTTTCAATGAGTTTACTTAATTATTTTTCAAAGCAACATCAATTTTAAGCCTCTGCAGTGTCCCAGGCCAGAATACTCCTTTATGTGAAGCTACTCCCTTTGGATGGTTTTGAGCTTTCTGCTGGCCAGTTGCATTTAAAGCCCTAGTTCTTATATTAGAAGAGACAACAAGCAATCTTTGCCTCTTTTGCTCCTTTCTCTATCACATTTGTTTATAGATCTTAATCCTTGCTTCCTGAATCATCTGCAGAGTTGGATACATTTAATCATTCTTCATACGAGAAAATAACTCCTTATTGCCTTTCCCTCTTCCAGTCCTACATCCTCTTTAACAGACACAAGATCAGAACATCCATCAGTACTAAAAAGAAGTTATAAAAATGCAATGCACAAATATGGCATAAAGATTCATATTTTTCTGAATAACTCTCAATAAGTAAGAAAGTGATGGCTGCTGGTGTCTGTGCCCCACATTCAGTATTTTCATAGAGGTATCACACATGAGCTTTCAAAAAAAAAATAAAATAAGGGAAGGTAAGATAAGTATTCTTCTGGAGAAGCTCTGGCAAGAGAAGATATTAAATGCACAGCCCAGGTTCACATAGTGAGGGAAAAAAAGGAAGACAGTTGCTTTGAATGGAGAAGCAAACAAACAGAACCTCCAAATCGAGTATAAGAAATTTTAATTTGGTGCCAGAAAGCTCACTGAGAATACCACTGAGGAGGGAAGGAGAATTACTCAAAGATTAACAACTGTGTTCATTCTGAAGGGGTGAAAGGGATTCAGGGATACCAGAGGAGCTAACAGGAATAATAAATAAGGAGTGGATTGGACAAAAGTTTTGGTGTGTTTGAAGGCTCAAGAGCTAATGTTAAAAAATAGAATATAAGGCTCCAAAACCTGAAGATATTTGTATGTTTCCTTCTCTTTATCCAAATATATTCAGCTTCAATCAAGACATGGGGCACAGAATGTTGGGGTGACCTTGACAGTGGCAAACCATTCAGCAAACAGCAACATCATATCATGAGATTTCAACTAATAGGGGAGGTTTTGACATATTCAGAAAGCAGGGTGAGGAAGGAGGGAGATATTAGACATGGTGAATAATCAAAACCCACTCAAACTGGTCCACATTCCTGAACACTAGCCCTCACAAGTCTTGTGATCATGCAGGACCGTCATCTTAACAAGTAAGATCTTGAAAAAGTAGCACTGAAAGCATCTGAAAGGGCTCTGGGGAGTCAGTATAACAACTCTAAGAGAAAGCAGATCAAGCAAAACAACAAGATTATTACAGGTTCCCCAAACAGAAATTAAATGCTAGCAGAATACCTCACAACCCTGAAAAAATAATGATCACCAAAACAGGCAGCTTTTCACCAAAGGGCTGGTTTAGATCTTCATCTGTTTTCAAGAGAGTTATGTACATTTTCCATTGCTGACAATGAGATCAATCTTGGGTTCCAAGTGTTAGGTCCAGAAGCCATTATACCAAACGACAAAAGCTGTTGCACAAAAATTACACTGGAACGCATATTCTGAGGGCCAAATTTAAAATCTTATATTTGGACAAAGTATTCTGGGATATGTTTCCAAGTTACCAGAAGAAAAAGACATTTTTGAAAGGATAGAAAACAAATACCAAATGCATCTCTTCTGGTATAAATATTTGGGCGGAAAAATACAAAAGTTTGGGAAGTTCAGCTTCAGGAAATTTCAGTCCACTTAAGATGCTGATCTAAAATTTAAAAAAAAAAACACCAAACCCACATTAAAAAAAAAAAAAACAAAAACAAAAAACCAACAAAACCAAACACACACACACACACACAAAAATCCAAACACAAACAAAAACCAAACAACAAAACAACCCCTTATTTTAAATGTTTCAGAAAAGTTTGGATAAAGCGGATATAGCATTTCAGCTGATGTTTTACTGCAAAGGCCAGTGTTTGGGGAATGATTTACAAAAGTGCAAAGCAGCACTCAGTTGCTGTAAGAGCTTCAGCAGAAGTTGACCACCTAATTCCATCATGTGCTTTCAAAAAGTTCATGAGGTATCAAGCAATCTTGTGCCTCACAGAGCAACTCAAGGGCTAGAAGACTTCAGTGTAAGTGTTGTCAAGAGGAGCAGTAATTGACTACTGCAGGGTAAACTGCTGTGCCAACACCGTCCTCTGCCAGAGGGAGCCAGACACAAGAGCAGGTCAAATATGAATATGGAAGAATTGTGGGAACACACTCAAGTGAAAAATTAGCAATCCCTGGCACCTGACACTTGCAATACAAGCTCTATTAATACAGAAACATCAGGATGTTACTTGCATTGCCACAAAATTTCAAAGTGCATAATGTTTCTTTAAATCCGACCATACAATTTTATATAAACCTCTGTATAGAAATTAAATGTACTACAGATCAGATTACATAAACTGTGTAACAGATGCTTTATATTTATTTTTTTATTCTTGTCTAAGGTTTTACTCATTCCTAATCAAATGTTTATATGACTAAAATTTTAGTTAACTTGAAATTATGTGTTTTATTTGAATTTTTGAAAGCATGCAATGCCCGTAGTGTCCTGGCAGTATTTAAAAAACTGAAGTCATTAAAATATTTTCCAGTCCAATAGGGAAGACAGTGAAGTTGAATGTGCTATATGGCAACATTTTTCTACTGGATATACTGTTTTATCTGGCAATCAAAATTCACTGTCTTCTCATGCCACATAGGAAACAAAATTGATCTTTCAAGTGGGATTATAAAATACAAATCGATATATGCAAATAACAGATCATAAGAAAACAAAATCACCAAGACTAGACAAAGAAATATATAATGCATTTTTATTTCTTTTCTGCAAGAAAAGAAATAAAATGGAATGAAAGAAATTAAATAGATTTCATGGGTTTAAAAAAGGAAAGCAAAGAAGTTTGCAAGCATGAGGATTCTTAATCAGAATTTAAATTAAATGTATCAAATTATTATGGCATAGATTCTAAAACAGAACCTTTTCCCTAGTCACTCTGTCTTGAAACTTTAGAGGTCAGTTTAGTTTGATAAATTCAAAACTGCCAAAATAATGTTCTCAAGAAGTTTTTAATGACTGTTGGTATCTGATGGTGTAACACCAAGAAATTTTTCTGAGGTACCAATCTTTACTTCAAGAACTTGGGCTAAAATACTTGCCCGAAGGTTAACAGTGGCTAAGTATCACTAAAATGACAAGAGGACACCACAGAAATTGAAGATACCACATAGTTGTGACATTCTGTCTCCTACCATGAGGTCTGAAGCTCATTGTGAGGCTCTGGCACCCTCAGCAAAGGAGGCTACCTAGGAGATGTTATTTAAGCCATCTAAACTAAACATCTACCATATACTTGGCTTTCAGTTTTAGGGACCTGGACTTCTTGGCCCAGCATGTATTATTTGTAGCTGTTTTCTTGAGATGAAGAGAAGTCAAGCAACAATTTAATCTCTAATATTAGAAATATGACAAATTTCTGAAGAAAAAGTGCACAAATGAGGGAGAAGGATCTGTGCATGTACTGTCAGGATGGCTGTTCATCCACTTTCCAATTGCTTGCAATAAACATGCTTCAGACTAGTCGAATTTGTACCTCAACTTCAAGGCTCTGAACAGTCTTGCTACACTTAGAACTACCTGGACTACACAACTAAGCTCTTCTAGGTGATGTTCTCACCATGGTATTGTCTGAAAAAAAATTAGTCTAGCTGCATACATACATTTTCAAGAAATTATTATTTTTAGAGATAGTTCCCTCTCTGAGTATAAATGGAAGCTAGTAAAAATAAGAAAGAAGATGATGTTGTAATGATCTAAAAACATCAGTGAGTTATATCTGTTCTATACTCTCTCCAAGGATGGTACAGATGTTTTGGAAAGAAACTGGTAAGTGTATTGCATAATTTCAGAAAACCTTATCCCTTGCCAAAGTAGGTAACTATGTGGCATTTATACATCAGTACACACAGCATATGCCTGCTGTTGCTGTAAGGAGGGGAGAAAAAACTTTCCAAGTCAACTTTGTGTGGGTAAAGTAGAGAAGAGTTCTTTTACTTATAGGGTTTTGGGGTACAGAAAATAAAGGAGTATAGAGAGTACAGAAAGTATAAAAAGAGTATAAGAGTATAAAAAGAATATAAAAGAGTAAAACACGTGTTGATAAGTAACAGAGAAGACCGGTTCTAGGTTGAACTCACAGTCTAAGGAATACCACTTGAGCTCTTTTTCCAAGCACCATCACTTCAAAACATGCAGAGTAAATTAATCCAAAAGGCATCCATTTCATTTCCAGCTGGACACATACCCAGACAAACCCTGAGCCACTCTGCCGTGTCTTACCGAAGCAAACAAGGGACAACAACCTGCCCCTCCCAAGTGAAAGACCCTTTCACCCACAGGTTGGGAAACTGACTCTTGCAACATCTGGGCCCAAGTCAGCTCACCTCCCAACCCACCATAAACAAGGGAGAAACTCCCTCTTGCAGCTGCTCCCCTGCAGTGCTCAGCTACCCCAGAAGCTCATGCTGGTACCCAGTTCCCATTACCGGTCTTCTCTTCCTTCAAGCAGGACTCAAGGTTCTTGAGGTCTGGCCCAGGAGAATGAGGGGAAACATCTTCTCCCCCCTCCTTAGGAGAGCAAGAGAGGGGAATCCTCCCTTGCAAGCATGTTGAACTCTTCTGAGCTCCCCCTGCCCCCTTTTAGTGGGGGGAACACAGGGCACCTCACCAGGCTGGGCAGCAGAAGCAAGGCAGGCATGCAGAAGCAGTGTGTGTGTGTGTGAGAATGTCAACAGGATGTAAGAGCTGCTAAGGCTAGCTACCTACTCAACTATCATATATAAAGGTTGCATCCAGAAATGTCCATACCCAGAACTTCCTTGTGTCCACCCCATGGCACACCTCTCCTAGAAATGAGTTGGAGGTCTTAAGCCTCTTTACTTCATCCTTATCATCATCTTCATGCCACTTTCCCTTATTGGTGCTTCTCCAAGGTTGCTTTATTAGCTCTGGGCTTTGCTTTCTTGTTTTGCCTTCCACCTGCTTGAAGGCCCTTCAAGCAGTATATACTAAGTGCTTTCCATGCACTTAGAACTTCACTAGGAACATCTGAAGCTGAGTCTGTCTTTGTTCTCAGTTGTTCCCCAACCTTTGCCCACAGAGCAACCTCATAAGAACCATGATTAGGAAACCACAGATAGTGGTCCCTAACCCACACGAGTAATTTTACCACGTGTCATTTTAACAGTGGACCCCTCTTCCTTTAAAAAGCAGTGTAAAATTTCTGCATATAGCTTATGTTCCTTTGCAGCTGACTGACCCACAATGTACTGCAATTGCTTACCTCTGTCACCTTGATGGATCATGATCCTATAACAGGATGAAGCACACAAATGACCAACCCAGTTCGACCCCAGCATCCACTATGGAGCAATGTATGTGTTGATTTTAAACCAGTTTGGGCACCATTTGTAGCAGAATGGATGCACAGACTCATGCTGTGATTGACAGAAATTCCTTTAATGCTAATTGTCCAGGGTTATATAGTGTAGCTTCAGCTAGGAGGGGCTAAGCAGTCAAGGCAGAATACAGCCACAGTCACACAGACACCACATGTACAGGTGGCTGCTGCACAGACACACACACACAGGCCTTGGAGTTTCAAGTTGCCCCTTTCACACCCATGCAGAGCAAGCTACAGGTAGAGAGCAACTGGCTCCATTGGTCAGTAAATCAAAGCTTTGGATAAAACAATATGGAGTTATCTAGACATTTCCCAGGCCGCCTGCTTTTCTTCTTTGTTGTTCCCATACTTGATTCAGTTGCCTGACACCAGGGTGCTGTTTGGTGTTGAATTATGCTACAAGGAGCCTGGTCCCCCAAACTCAAAAACACATCCTGCTTTCTGAAGCACGATTTTAAAGATAAGCTGCCTGCTGGCCTATAAATCTGTGACTACCAGTCCATTACTTTATAACTATAAAAGCCTAGTCCAACTTTCATATGGCAAATTCTTCCATGTCCTTTCTTGAAGCGTGTGGATCTTCTCCTGTGAAGCAGGGATGCCTGTTTATGGTTATTCCCCAGAGGTTAGGTGAAAGATAGTGATCTGCCTGTGTTAGTCATGTGGTATGTTATATCAATCTCTACTTAATGACTGTTTCTTTCACTAGTTTTGATACAGTGATACAGTACAGTTTGCACTATACTATTTTAAGCTATCATATACTCTACTAGTAGGTTTTCAGCTTTTACACTGTGCTGTAAATAATTCTGATTAAGATATTTCATCTGTTTACTTGTCTTTTCATTTGTCCAGTCATTTTATATATCTAATTTGCCATCATTAAAACCTGCAGGACAAGCGATTTAATCACACCTCTATAATTCATTAAATTTAAACTGTTGACACAATCCGAAGCTAAGACTTGATTCAGCTGTACCTGGGCTCCTCTCTGAGAAGGAGTTTAGAAAGTGAGGGAGTCCTTTCTGCACCTCATGACTCAATGGCAGGGCTTCTTTAGTAACTTTTATGTTTGCCCAATTAGACATCAATATGTCCATATATAGGTCAGAGATGCTCAGTGGGACTAGGTGCCTCCCTTCAACCCCTGTCCTGGCTACTTAAAGTATTGGATCTTTGGGGAAAGGACTGATTGGTTTCTTGCCATGTTTATACACATCCCTACACACTGGGAGCCTGAGCAATCCATAAGACAAACAATAGGTCAATTTTCATGGCACTCACCTCCAAAGAAATGCCTGATCTAAACAAAGCACTTATGCTTCAGTTTCAGTGCATGAAAAGGCATTTAAAGTGAGAAGCTGGACAACTCAGGAGTTCCCTAATCACATCCAAGAGGAACCTCTATGATCTCAGATGTTTATCTGACTCTGTTCAAGGTCTGTATCACCTAAATATCAGTGACTGGCTCTTTCCCTTACAAAAAAATCATAAGGTGGCCTTAGCATGCTTCCTATCTGACAGATGGCCACAGCTCAATTAGCACTAACCTGTGCCTTTCCTGTCTATCTCCAAAGGTCACCAACGCAAGGCAGCACAGAAATGATACGGTTCCCTCTTCCTTGGGGCCACCGGTACTGGTTAAAGAGCTGCCTTACAAACAGGGTGCCAGTGCTTGCTGTAAAGCTTCCTGGAAGAATCCCCAAAAGTTCAAACAAAAGAACTTGCATGCAGTGAGACAAAGCACAGATGGCAAAATAAAAGCAATGGAATTTTTTTCTGAGACTCTGAGTCTCTCAGGTCCTGACATACGAAAAACTAGGCCACTTTATCAGAATTCATGTAACTTGTCTAAAGCAAAGATGATAAAGACAATCCCTTCCAGAGACTGGGCTGAGGACTTGAGTATATAAAAGGTCAGGCCCACATCACTTTTCCTAAGAGGTCCTTGCATATTAATTTATTACCAGATGTAAAGACTTGTTTACTTCACCCTCCTAGCAGATGATATCCAATAGCCACAATTTCTTAGTTCACATTAGGCAGAGAGTGGCAGTGATTGTGTTTAGATTTTTCCCCTATTACAAGTAAGTGCACATATGCAGCTTATAAGAGCAAAGAAGAGATCAAAGTAATGAAATATTTGATCTTGAGCCAAGTTACGTCACTCACTCAGCCAAAAAATTGTATCTTTCCCTTTTTGATTGGCCATGAATACAGAATAAGAAAAAAAAAAAAGCTCAGCTTGGGTTCAACCAAACTCTCATTTTTATTCTGGTTTCAGAACTACCAGCAAACAAATCAACACAAACTTCAGCACCCACACAGCTCAGTCTTTTCAGCTAACCAATTTTGTTTCTCAGAAAGTTAAAACCACTCCTGGCTACACTTTTGGGGTTGGATTCAATTATATGGAAAGATTCTTCTTGTCTTTGGAAGGCAGAGATTACAGTTTTGGGCTGCCTCCTGATTGCTCTGTACCGTCACTCTGAATCAAGCTAAATGACTACACAAGTACCTGTGGTGCCAGGATTTTTGATAGACAGAACCCTCATATGGTGATCCACAAGCCCTGCACAATTTAGAGCACTAGAGCCTAGTTGTGCCCTCTGAATGATGAACAAGTCTTTGGGTGTTGAGGACCTGAGGGTTCTTTTTTTATTTCTGGCTCATTATCATTGTAAATACCATCTCTCAGCGCTTCTTTCCCCAAACCTTCACCTTTCCATCCCCTTTATCTCCCGCTAGCTCTGTACCACAGCAAGATCACTCCACAGCCACATACACAAGTTATTAATGCTGTGCACATCTGGCCTACCTCACTTAATCCAACAAGCATTTTCATGTTCACTGCAGTCTGTTCCTGTTGAGCCTCAAGTGATCTTGGGGGATGGTCTACCACTCAGCCATTGCTTTAGAGGCATTAAGTGACATTTTGTTCCCTCTGCAGCAAAAGATGCTCCATGAAGAACAAATAAGGAGGCATTCGCAGAACCAGCAGAAATCTTTAGCAGAAAGTTTCTCTGTGATCATATAGAAAGTCTGGGCTCCAGTCTTCCACTAGGAACAGGGAGGAGTAACACTTTGTCTATCCTCTCTCCTTCTTTTTCTGGTGATAGGTGGTGCTGCTGCTCTTCCTAGAGACCAGGAATGCACTTGCAGGTTACTGTCTTTACATTTTACTACTACTCAGGGTGTTCTAAGCGTACACCACATCATAGATTCTCAGATTTTGGACAGCTGAGGTCCACAGCAAAACATTTCTCCCACTAGCTCCCACAAGCATTTTAGCACACGAGCAGATGTACCAGCAAATGATGCTCCCCAAATCCTCATGGCTATCATAAAGCTTGCCCTCCTTCCCTGCAGCATAGGATATGCGGTTTCCAGATCAGGACTCTCCTGCTCCCACACTGTGATGGTTCCCATATGGTTTTGGCCAGGAGGCTTTCAGAGCAGCTGTCACTCCAAGGGCTCTCACAGACAGACTGCTGACACAGGTGCAAAGCACTCAGAGGAGAAAAGAGCAGGTGGTTGATCAGGACAGTGTGACTTCTAAGTTCCTTAGGGTGCTTTCACTGAAGTCAGTGGCCAATTGTTTGGTCAGTAACAGTCCTTGTAAAAGCTCTGGTCAGACCAACTAGTGGTGAAATTACTTCCCTGGAGTTATAATGAAATATGCCTCCAAAGTCTCGTCTCTTCCTTGACTTCTGAAAACTCCCACGTTGTAAGAAAAGTTATTTGTACATCTCATGTAATTTCTGCTTCCAGGTGGCTTTTCCTCTTTACATCCTGCCTTGATGGCTCCCAAATCCCTAGCTCCTCACAGAGCACAGGAGAGTACCCATGGAGGCTCCCAAGCCAACACACCCTGCCCTGCATCCCTTCCATTTCTCCTTCTGCTCTAGGCAGCCTTGCCTTGCCTTTCAGTCTTTCTCTTTGCAATGATTACTCTTACTGTTCATCAGGTCGTTGAATGGTAGCTTCTCAGGAGCTCAGGCCACAGCTGAGCCCTGCTCAGATGCCCTGCGGAGCAATTACTGAAATCTTTGCTATCACAGCAAGAAGGGGTCCCTGACTGCTATGCTGTTTGTCCTAGCAGGTTGCTGACATACACTTAGAACAGCAAGCAGCTGCAGTGACCTTCCAAGATCCATCAAACCCAAGGGAGGTGGACTTTTTTCTTCTCCTGCCTTGCTCCTTTCAAACATCTCTTCATGCTGCTCTGTATCAGTGCAATTCTTTGTGCTTTTGTCTACACAGAAGCTTTCCTACTGAAGTGCACCTGCACCGGCTCTGGAGAAAAGTGCCTTTAATACATAGCATGAACCTCTCCAATTTCTTCCCACCCACAGCTCTTGCCAAGAAGCTGTGAAATGTGCTGCCACAATGCATTAAGGATGCATCACACAACTTGGTGCTGAAGAGGACTCTCAGTGATGCTGCTAGACCTGAAGAGAAACCCCAAATCACAAACTAGCCTGCTGCAGTTCACCACATCACAAGCCCCTTTCTATTGCTCTTTGAAAAACTTTCTCCAAAAACCACTGAGCTGCGAATATCAAAATCAAATCAGGCATAGCCACTGGCTTCTCAGCATCAGGAATAGGCCAATTTAGTGCAATAGGGAAGTGTCATAATTAGTTAGAGTACTTGTAAACTCTTGTATTGTTTTAGGCAAGAGAAGAGGTTGACAAGAAAAAAGGGCAAAGTATGCCCTGGACCATAGCAACAGTTAAACCTGCAGTAGTTGTTGGATTGTTATTGCTCCACTGGTTAGATTTTCTTGGTTCTGCTTCAAAATTGAACTAAATCAAATGAGGCCTGATACCCTCATGGACACAAAATCCCAGAGTCTTCCCAGGCTCAATGAAGAATGTGCTTAATTTGGTGCAGTAAAGAATGGGAAAGGTGGAGGAACCGTGTCAGAGAAAATTATTACTTCCCTGATGTCACTGGACCTCATTGTGATACCAATATGGAAAAAACCCATATTCTGGAAGTGTCAGAAGGCAACAAACAAACTCACACGATGTGGCTGCCTGGAAGCAAGAAAATTTGATTTGATGACCCAGAAATCCCTTCCCCACTCCATTCTGTAAAAATGCCACTTTTTTTTTTTTTTTCCAAGGAAAAAATTTTAACAAATCCTTCTGGCTTTTCTCCTACTTCACAAATACATTAGGTCACTCAGAGACCGTATTTTGCCTGGAACTTTGCTGTCCATCCAACCCAGCTGTTATCTCCATTCAGTAGCAGTAATGCCTGATCAATTTGCCTTGTAGCAACTAGAAGTCCTCTGATAGCAAGCCAGCCCCCCTACAGTTATGTTTCTGTACAAGCAGAATGGAAAGACAATCTTTTTTTCTAAAATTCTTACTTGGTAAAAGCATAATGAAGGTGATTTAGAGGTTTCTATTCTCAAGGAAGGCAAGGTGGAAAACACTCCAGAGAATAGAGGTGGGGCTGTTATTTATTTGGGGCTATTATTTTCTGTTGATTACATGAAGGAAGAAACTGTTTTCTCTAAGATACAAAACCACCCTGCAGCCTGGAGCAAGTCAGGAATGAACCACGGATCAGATATTTAGATGGAGAGAAAAATGTTTTGTGAATACCACTAGGATGTACTGAAAACAGGTCAGAGTTGGGAAAAGAATTGTTGTGAAAGAGTAGAAAATGGGGCTGGAGGGATTTTCTGCTGAAAATCCTTAGGATGGGCTCAAGTTAGCTAACGTGTGTTTTAAATCTTGAACATTCCCCTTCAGCAAATATTTGACATAGGTTATTTTGGGATTATGAATAACAAATAATAAGCAAGCAGGCAGAGAAAACAGTCTCAAACGAGGGAGAGAGGTGGAGGCAACAAAAATGCACCGGGGTTATACATTCTCATGTCTCCCTGCAATGGCAAACGAAAGCAGTGATCTAAAAGGGGCATGTGATCTCCAAACAGCACTTTGAGCCAAGGATGTTTAAGCATCTAGAAAGAAGTGGTGACAGAGAAGCTTTTAGGCAAATGACTTGGCTAGCAGACCTGTTAGGGATGGAAAGAGGAATGAATGAACACTGTTAACGCATATTGTGCACAGTTATTAGGAAAGCTGGGAATACCCCTCAATGCCGCAGCATGCAGCCTGGCCTGCTCTTCACTACGCTAAAAAAATGGAACACACAAATAAAATAAAGTTCTTCAGACCTTCTGGAGCTTCTCCATCGCCTTGAGTGGCTGTACCTAGCTCCATGCTGGCAGATGCCTGTGTGGCTGGGGGAGCAGTACCGGGGGCCCCCCACGGCAGGTCAAGGTGTGGGGTCAGCCAGGCTGGGGCGAGAGGACTCGGTGCCTGTGAAGGGTCGCTGGGTCCGGGGTGGGGGGTACAGGGGAGATCGCTATGTGGGAGGAAGGCGCAGGGATGAGGAGCAGAGGGGGGCAGAGAGGAGGGCAGAGAGGAGCTGGGGGGTTGCCGTACTCCCCCGGGGTGGGGGCTACACAACGGGGGATGAAGGATGCTCCTGCTGCAAAAGGAAAGTTGGCCTCGCTGCCACGCAGGGCTGGTTCTCCTGCCTCTCTCCTTCTCCCCCCCTCCTGCTCTCCTTCTCCGCCTCCTCCTCCTCCTCCTCCTCCTCCTCCTCCTCTCCCCCGCTAGTGGAGCGCACGGTAGAGCCGGGCGGTGCAGAAGGCGCAGCCCCGCGATCCGATCACCCTTGCCCGGTGCCAGTCCCCGTCCCCTGCCGCCCCCGCCGCCGGGGTGCTGGCAGGCGGCTCGCCCAGGCGATGAGCCGCCGCCGGCCCGGAGCTCCGCCGCCCCTCCGCTAGCCCACAGCAGGAGCACCGCGCTGTGGGTCACCTTGCAGGGAGGTGAGTGACCACCCCCCATCGCATCGCATCGCATCCCATCGCATCCCATCGCATCCCATCGCATCCCATCGCATCCCATCGCATCGCATCGCACCCCATCCCATCGCATCGCATCCCATCGCAACCCATCCCATCCCATCGCATTGCATCGCATCGCATCCCATCGCATCCCATCCCACCCCATCCCACCGCATCGCATCGCATCGCATCCTATCCCACCGCATCGCATCCCATCCCACCGCATCTCCCGGCACACCCACCCGGTCCAGGAGCGGCTGCACCCGCCTGGTTGCACCGGGGACACGCAGCCTTCCGTCAAACCACGTTGTTTTTTTTATTATTTTCTCAAGCTCTCCGCCCAAGTGGCACGCGTACAGTTAGGCTTAAGTAAACATGCGAGCATAGATGTTACTTTATACAAAGATTTTATTCACCAAAGAAAATGAAGATTAAAATCTGGTAATAGGCAGTTACGCAAAATTTAATGACCTAAAAGTATAGATAAGTGTAGTCAGAAAAAATTTTTGTGTATATGTGTGTATCCCGTAGGGGGGAAAAAAAGCAACTCCATGAAAAAAAAAAAAAAAAAGTTCCCTTTCACCACTGCATAAGCTCAGTTTACCTGTAACATAAACCCACCAAGGTATCAAATGTGGAAGTGAGCTGGATCAGTTAAACGCAAGCTTTCACTGTCACTGAAGGTAACATTTTGCAGGATCACCACGCCGCTATCAGAAAGGGAAAGTACAAAAAATCTTCAGCAGGTGAAAGTCAAACTAATTTTAATCTTAAATACACATGTACTGAATAATGCAGTAAATTAATTTTATTTCCTATCCAACCCTTATTTTGCACTTGTGAAGGGGAAAAATATTTGCTGCTGAGGCAGTATGTTCCAAAATCCAGTACAGGTGAACAGCAGTGGTCCAGCAGTGCAAGCAGAGAGTAACTGTGCTGATGTTTGATGCTGCCTACCAGCAGTGACAGAGCAATTTGCAGGGTACACAAATCAGTGCAGAAGGATGATTTCAGTTAAGATGAGGGGAAGAAAACATGATGGTCACTAAATCTAAGGATACCGATCACTGTTGCAATTTAAATCTCTTTAGGGCATTTAGGACAGGAATGGTGATAACAGGCATGAATGGGATTAATTGTTTCAGTCAGGCCTCCAAAATCCAGTATTGTTCAGTATGCAAAGTCTCTGCTCTCTCTGGCTTTAAGTGACAGACAAGGATAGGATTTATTCTGAGAATTCCCTGTAAGATTGCATATATCTAGTGTCAAATTCCTCCATAATTATAAGTACAGAAATATAAGTCAGGGCTGGCTGTGCTTGGTACAAGACTAATTCACATTGGCAGGATATAAAGTTCAGTCTCAGAGCGAACAAAGGTTCCAATAACCAAGCATGATGAACATTGTTGACCAGCCAATAGTGACTGACACCTGCTGAGCACTCACCTGCCTCTTGGCATGGCCTGGTCCAAACTAGCAGAGGCTTGGTCAGCTCTGCTAGAAATTTTGCCTCCACCATTGACATATTTATCTGCCTATCTTCTGTAGCAACAGAGAATAGCTGTGGAAGTCAGAGACCCTATTACACACACATCCACTTTAATAGGCCAGAACCACCTAATTCTTCCATCCAATACAAATTTTCCTGCTGTTTTATCCTTCTCCAGCTGCTGTCATTTCAAGGTGTAAATGAAAAGACAGATGGGTGTTTCTCCTGTCATGCAGGCAAGTGACTTTGGGCAGGTTAGGTGGCAGTACTGACAAACTTGAAGTGAGCATGCATCTTGTGAGAGATAAAAAAATGCATGGGAGTGAACATTCTAAAGTTCACTAAAACCTTTAATAAATATGACATATCAAAATTGCAGTAAGAGGCAACATCAACATAGCTACCTCTTAGGATCTTATCAAACCTTGCTGTAAGTGATGTTTCTTCTTTAAAAATAGCAGCTGCTAGAGACATGCAAGTAAAAATTCTCATGTATATTATTTTAATTACATTTAAACATCATACCTAAAATCAAAACATTACAATATGGCAGTGAACATTAAAAGATAAAAGAATTTAATGTGATTTGAAATGTGTAGATTTATTGAGCTGTTTAAGATTTTGAGCATGAGAAGAAAAAAATATTGTAGTATACTAGCAATGCTACTGAGTGTAAGAAACAAGAGAAAAAGAAAAAAAATTTGCTAAGCAGTATATACTTTTTTAAGGAATAGTGGGCAAAATGGTCTGCAACATCAAGCTGAAACCACTAGAAACAGCTTTTCTGAACCTCACACTAGTGAGAGTTTATTACTTTAATAAAACACTTGCAATCATACAAACACAGAATAGTTAGGAAATAGTATATGTTATAAAATGGCGGAGTCCTATAGCAAGGAAACAATAATTAATTATTCCAGAGTGTGGTGACTTATTCTGTCCTGTTAGATACTCCCTTTTACTTTTCTCCAGACAACATGAAATTATATGCTTGACTGATATTCAGCTCTTAAAAGGCACAGACATTAAGATATATTAGCATTATGTTGTCTACAATGTGATGCTGTCAAAGAGAAATATAATTTAAACGGTGTTTATTTTTACCTTCCATCAAGAGTAGCTTGCCAGAAGTTTCTCTGGGATGGAAGTTTACATTTATCAAAATACAACTCATTTTATGTGAAATATAAGTGTGTTTTTTTATTTTTCCCAACTCCTGCTCCAAGATAAGGGGCTTATATTTAAGGGATGCAGTGACATGCTAGAATAGGATAGCAAAGATATTTCACTGGGCAACAAAATAATCAGCACTGCATAAACTACAGCATAAAGTTGCTGTGTTCCTTCTTCACTTCATAAAAGTCATCCCTAGGAAGTGAGTCTTTAGAAGACAACTCGCTCCCTGCTTAAGGAGGAGGGACTTAAGCAAGTACTCTTCTAGCTGAGTATTCTGTAGTTGATGTATATTCCTGTTTCTTAGTATTTTTATGTTTAGCACTGAAGGTATAAGCCCAAGTCCTTAATCAGATGTTCCTGCCCCGAGAGTTTTTGGATGTTGGACAGAAATACAATGTACATGATAAAAGTTCTATGTAATATATGATAATGCTTGTATGGCAAAACTGTTCGGTTTTGCTGGCTGGGATCAAATTTGACATCCACATGAATATAATGCTACTGCATATCCCAAGTGACTCCAGCTCAGTCGGTGGGACTAATTGTAGAATGCTGTTTAGGCTCTACAAAGTGCAACTTTGAATGTAATCCATTTCACACACAAAATATTTTGATTCAACAACAACAACAACAACAACAACAACAACAAAAATACATAGCTAGAAACTTTCTAGTCCATTCCAGAAAATATTTGCTTGCATTCATGTTTTAAAATATTTAGTAGTACCTTTAATTGGTTTCAATAAAAAAAGAGAACAAAAAAACCCAAAAACCTGATACAGCAGGCAGAGAATGGCCAAATGCAAGACTGAATAATAAGCAAATATCATCCTCACCACCTTCAACAGAAGCTCTCTCAAGTAGAGAAACCAACACTGTGCTTGAGAGAGCAGTCCGATAAATTTAAGACAAGTTGCAGCACATTTTTTGCATGAGGTCTCACAATGTTCTGAGACCCCTGCAATGCATGGCAGAACCAAATAAGCATCAGAATTTTTGTCATGACACCTTGATGAAAGCAATGGGACAGCTCTGAAAATGATGATGTAGCTGTCTGTTGTAGTCAGGAAGAGACATACACAGACAGTGTCCCAGTTCCTGGGAGGTATGCTGCTTTATAGAAAGCTGATTTTAATCTGCTACTTTGAAGTGGTTGAATACAAACTGTTCACTTTCTTTCTTTGACAGACAGTGGAAAATAGAAGTCCCTTTTATTTGGAATGAAAAATAGATCTATTTTTTGTTTTGCTATCCATTGTTAGATGAGAAATGCAGAAGAAAAAATTTAGGACATCTCTTCATGTCTTGGTGGTGTACAAGCCCTGCCAGTCCCTCTCTTCCCAGTTCAAATCGAAAACGGAAATGCAAAGAGCAGAAAAATAGTGACATTTCCTTTCAGCAAGAGATCCCAAAAGGACTGTAGGAGGTGTCAATGACAGAGAATACAGAACAGCAGACATCTTGAATAGCCCATATTTTGAGAAAAGGAGGCTTGAATTTCAAAGTCAATCAGTGTGCTATATAGCCTTGGTATCCCTTCATGTTCTGTCATTTCAAGTTATTTGTACTAGAAATAATGGGCTACAAAATCAAGGTTAAGGAAAGACTAGATACTCCTAGTTTATCCTTGAACCACAGGTTTGGCTGAGAGATGAGCCAAAAAGACAGGGAATAAGGAAGAGTGTAAAGTCATAGCAACAGCTACCTACATTGGCTAGCCTATGAAGATTAAAAAAAAAAAAAAAAAGCAATAGCCACAGAAACATAGGGGAAAGAATGAAGAACTCTAGAAAGCTTTATTGGATTTGTGCTCAGGGTAGGCAGTTGCTTTAGTGAATTAGAGCATAATATTCGTATTGTTTACAGTTGCTTATCTGGAAATTGTGCTAGCACCAAGAAAAAACTGATAATCCTCACTTTCAGGTAAACTTAAGGGTTTCTTTCTGATTTCTAAGATGTTTTTAAAGTTTTGACGCAGAAAATGTGTTGGTAGCCTTGGACTGTGCAGAGTTCTCAGCAGGAGAGATTTCTGAAGAGAAAGGAACAGTTGAAAACTGATTTGACAGGCAATTTTTACTGTATAAAATTAATGGCAGCTGTTTGAAGCTGCTCATGTGTCTGAAACATTAAAAAACCCACAGCTGAATTTTTGATCTGTGAGCATAGAAGATCAAAAAAGCCTTACACTCTTGCCATATGGTTCTAAAGTGTGGAGCATAGCCACCTACTTCCATGTATGCATTTTAAACCTTATCTGTGGGTTAACCATACTTATTTTTCCAGATTTTCTTGAAATAATTTTGGAAGCTACTATAACTATTCCATTACACCAACTCAGACCTCACTTCCCCCCACAGTATACAAAAAGGTGTGCTCTCTTCAACTTTTTGTCACCTACAATGGATAAATTTCATGCCATGGATAAAGACTGTATCTCACTACGCTTTTTTCCAGACGTTTTTTGAAATCATAATACTTCATTAAAAAATAAATAAATCTGTTAACAGTATAAATCTCTAGTGAGAGTAACAGTAAGAACCATGGGCAGACAATTTGCAGAGGTGCTATGTAGTTCCCTTCTGTAGACAGCAACACCCCTATACACTGTTTACCCACATATTGGGCAGATGTTAGTACAGCTGTAAGCCTCAAGGCTGCACTGCTCCTTAGTATAAAATTATATAGGATTAAAAAATGTGGTCTTTCATCTTGTATTTCTTCAGTAGATTCTTTTACTGTGGTGATAAATTTGGAAAAATGAGATTATTTGATTGAACTTTCTCAGTCACTGCTGAATGGACTACCCTCCTTGTAGAATTAATAAAAAGGCCAAGACACCTCATTAACATGCTTGGTATTGAGCTGGATTGGCAGCAGAGCAGTTTAATCCTGCCAAAGGGCATTTACTGAGGAAAGTCAGAAAGCTTTTAAATCATACTCTTAAGGGTTGAGGCAGGAGAAGATGACCTTGCAAAATCTGTGGTCCTGAAATGTCCAGACTTCCCCCCAGCCCATTCATGCTAGAGCTGCTTACTGCACAGCACAATATATTAAATAGTATTGTTTCTCCTTATGTAATTCTATGCCTCAGACTTGATTTTGCTGTGCATGCTGATTGGAAAGCTAGATAGAAAAGCTTAGTTTTGAAAAACCACAAAGACTGTCATCCTCTAGCAATTTTTTTTGATTTTTTAGTTGCTGAAAGTATATTAGCATCACTTGATGGTCTAAAGGTGAACTATCATTTGCAATACTTTACAAAGACACACCACACCACTTTCACTAGTGCCTCACAGTCTTTATAAGTAATTGCAGCTCAGAAAGACATGGAGAAATTGTATGAAAAGCATGTGTGTATAATCATGCCTATCAAAACATCATAAAGATCAAGATTAATGTCATCATTATTGCTTAAAATCATGCATCTATGGCACATAACTATGTTTACTTTATTGTCAAGTAAATTGCATTATAATTCTCAGATATGACAGCCTAGGAAACAGATCTCAACCTTCTGGCTTGGAAATGCTATTTCGATTATTTACTTAAACATACAGAGCAAATGTTCCAGGCAGTTAAAATAGTCTTTACAACTGGTTATCTATATGAAAGTAGGTTTTGTGTATGCAACTGTATTTCTCAGCAGAAGCAAGAAGTGCTCAAGTGAACTAGTTTCAAGTCATTAAAATTTAAAGCAGAGTTATCCACCAAGCTCAATTAATCTATTTCAAGCCAGCGAAACTTCACCATCTTAATGGAGTTGTTTCTGAATTCACAGGTAGGCCCTCATTTTGGAGAGTGGCATGATTTTTGTGATTGATCACTTTATCATATTTTCAAAAGAAATGTGCCTGCAGGGAAATTTTATTGCAAGTGTCTTAACTTCTATTTTTGCTTAAGCTAAGCAAGTAAAAACATCGTAAAAATTAGATCTTTGTGTTCCTGTCTTAGTAATGTATTTTCTAAAGTACATTTTTATATTCTTTTTCTAGGCTACCTTTTTTGGTTTTGAGCTAAAGGGTTTCCTTTTATGTAGGTTTTTCTTTGTTGGCTCATGCAAAATTCCTATTCAAGTAAAATTAGAGCAATGTGAGCCATATTAGCAACATGATAAACACGAGGCAGTATGTGGAAGACAAACTAAAACCATACATATAGGCAAGAAAGAGATCACACTGTGTTTAGGTACCTTCATTGGAAAAAAGGGAGACTCACTTGTCTGTCTTGAAATACAAATATTGTCCTTGAAATATTAGACCAGAGGCAAAAATTACAAAAAGTAGTCCTGGGATATAGAACTACATGGCACTTCAGGAAATGACAGGCCTGTGTGACACTGGGGACCTGTGGGAAAGATTGGGGAAGAGATGTTCTTCAGACTGCTGTGGGTTTTTTGATTATTTGGCTGTAGAGATAAATAAAAATGCTAGCCTTGATATTGTTTTGTTAGAATCTATAAGAACCAAAGAAAACAAGTATATTGCAAACCACCCTAATAGGATTTTTAATGCCTGTTGGAAATACCAATTTTAGTTGTATCGAAGAGCTAAACAAAAAAATAAAAACATTTAAAAATAGAATAATTAATTTTTATTTTATTTTTCTCCTGCAGTTGAGATTTCACACATTAAAACTTGATAAACAGCAACTTTTTATGCTTTACTGTGCAATGAAGAGGTCATTTGCACCCTTTGTATCTCTCATGGGATTTTTATATTGCTTTCAATGCATTTTTGCAAACATTGAAAAAGAAATAAAACAGCCCCTATAAAACACAGCCAACATTAGTGCCTGAACACTGAGCTGCAAATAGTGTTTTGCAATTCTCCAGTACCCATACACATATATATCAAGAGTTTTAGCTCTCAACTGCTACTAAAATTAATGTCTTGTAACCTTAAATATATTTCTCTACTAAAACAAAACAAATCCTCATCACAACAGATTTTAGCCTGCCTTTTGACACCAATTATGAACAGAAATTTTATTTATTCCTTTTGTTGTCATATATAAAAGGGCCTTGTTTTGTAGCTTCTCCTCCCACCTGCTGTATTGTCAGTTACCATGATAACATTCAAGACAAAAGCCCACCCACACCATGCAGTAACAGAGGTGGTCATGCTGTTCCACACACCTCAAATTCACTTTGGCTTCATTAGTCCATAAATAGTCCCTTGCAGTACTGAGTAAGAGCTCCCTTCCCTCTCTCCTTCAGTAGCTGTGGACATTCTCTTCCTTACTTGGTATAATACTCCTGAATATTATGCACAAGCAGAAATATTGTAGTGTACAGAAGCCATTTTTTAAAGCCTAATCTTAACAGCGAAATTTAAAAAAAAAAAAAAAATCAACAGAAATATTTATCGCTGCTCACAACTTTTAAGAGATACACAACAAACACACATGGTACAAACAGCAGTTTTTCTGACGCTGCAATAATCCATGGACTACGTGGGCTCTGGTATATCTCTCATTAAAGATTAAATATTTGTCTTTCTTCTGTGATCAGTAGCTTTTCAGATTGTGTTCACATTATTTTAGTATTGACGTAATTTGTGATAGTAGAACAAGTAAACCCCAAAATTCTATAAAGTAACTGATAAAAGTTTCCATTGATTGAAACAAGACCTTTAAATTAAGCTGATGAAAAATATTTGTGCTTATTTAAGAATTTTGTCAGTTAGTAAATCCAAGTAGTGACTTTATTAGGCAATTGTACAATTAGTGAGTTGACCTTGCAAAACACAAAACAACAGAAACAAGAACATCTGCAAACAAAATATGCAAAAATCCTAGCTGCCTCACAGTTCTTCCTGAATGCACTTATACTCCAGAGAGGAAACCTTCATGGTATAAAGGGAATCTGTATCTATCATGACAGCACACCACCAGCTCATATTCAAAGGTTTATGAGAGAACGGACACACACTCCCCGAGAGGCAGCATAGGGATGGATGCCGGTTTTCAGGCTTGTGTATCAACAGAATGAACAAAGGTTCACCATTTGGAGACACTTCCTACTTTAGAATGGAGAAAAAGGGGAATTTGATTTCACTTTCACACTATTCTCAAAAGGCAATGGGACTGCACAGGCTAATATCCTTGTTCCTTAAGTTAGCAGATCAGATTAAAAATAGACTGGGTGTGGCAAGAAGATGCCATCTTTACAGTCTCATTGTGCTGCAATTTTAAGTCTGGAGGTAGGATGAAGTCTGATATGAACCCCTTACAGCCATTTGTTATGAGAGACACAATAGATGAATTTTCCAGTGTGCCTGGGACAGGAGAAGAAAAAAACATACAGTTTCGATACTGAGCAAAACTATGCTGGTAACTATCCTTACCAAAACAACAAAATGCTTCCATTAGGCATGTTTGCTGGAACCTCCAGCATTATGTAAGTAGCTAGACACATATATCAAGGCATAAATTCCATCTTGTCCATCTCTTCTCCACAGTGGTGACATCAATCTCCATTGCTCACTGGCAGCTGCTATTTCATGTGCCAGGCCAAAATCATGTCAGTGAAAACATAGACTCAGTATTAGATTTCTAGAGAAGTGTTGCTGAAGTTGCTGCTGTTATTCCATTTAATGTTTTGTATTGCATTAGTCAATAGGTACCTCAATATTTGCAGCCTCCTTGTTTTTTCCCATTTTATTATATTTTAGTTGTCAAACAAGATTGAAAATAAATAAATCCTGGAACTGATGTAATAATTTATTTTTCCTTTTCTGGATGTCCATTCTCTGGTTAAGAATAAATGCTTTTTCCACCCCCCTCCTGAGTTACTATTTCATCTGATAAAATTTAGTTATGTTTGATACTCATGCCTTACCCATGGACAGTCATCAGCTCCATCACCTATAAGCCAGCTCAGAGCTGCGGAGAGTGTTACTTATCATGCCTTTCAGAAATGTTGTTTGTAGCACTAACTTTTGTAAAGATTCTTTGCTGACATTTTATAAAGATGCAAATGAAGCACAAAAGATATTTCCTTGCAGCCTGTGATGCAGGGAGGTTTTAGGAGAAGCACTGCTTGCCTGCTTTCATGGCTCAAATTTCACCACATAGAATCCTAGAATATCTTAAGTTGGAAGGGACTCACAAGAATCATCAAAATCCAACTTCTGGCCTTGCACAGGACAGCCTGAGAATCACACCATGTGCCTGAGAGGGTTGTCCAAACGCTTCTTGAACTCTGGCAGGCATATGCAAGAGGCAGTCAGTGAGACACCAGCTAAACTGATTTACGGAAAGCACACGTACATACATAAAAGAGGGAAGAAGACCTCTCATATGGCTGTGACCATTTTTTTACTGAGGATAAGAAGGTAACATGCAGTTACACTGTTCACCTTCACTAAACATATAAATTATATTTTTGAGTTTAAAAAGTTTCACTCCTCCCCACTTCAATTCTATACATTCCCTAAGCACCTGTGAATTTTATTTGGTTTTGAGTTATTTACCTACATAAACTCAGTTGCTGCCAGTGTTAAGCAAAAGCCACTAAGAGCTGAAGGGAGGAATAGGAAAATATCCCTGAGAGTAAACTGCAATTCTGAAACATGGAACTGTCCAGTGCCAGCATATACATGTTCTTACCCTCTGTTAGTGCCTTCCCAATAAAGTATGTATGTCTGCGCACACAGACACACACTTAGCTCCAGATCATGGCATTGATGAGCTCATTCTCCAAGCTGCTGTACCAGCAGTGGTCCCCACTGGAGGCTGCTCACAGGGCATTTTTAGCATCTTCTACAGGAACTTGGCCAGGCCCTAGATAAACAAAGGATCTACCTGTAGAGGTGTACCGAGTGACTTGTCTACCCTCCCTTATTCTACCTGGGAACAAACTCAAGCATTAATATTTTATAGAAGGACAGATTTGTAGTCTCTGCCCTCTTTGATCATTCAGGAGGTTTTAAAAAACAACCCACTGGTTCCCTTCCTTTTGAAGTTGTACACAGCAGGATCATTAGCAGTAAATAAGCAGACAGATGTAGTGCTCAGTGTTAGATTTCCACGGTCACCATAACAACATTAAGTAGGGATGCTGATCTACCATCATTTAAAGTGAGACTGACAAGTGCTGCAGAGTTGTGGGCAGGTGACAGCTTTTTATTGGAGGCTGTTCCCTCCAGCAGGGAGCCGAGAACTGGGAGAAGGACCAAACAAGAGGCCAGAGTTCCCTGTGCCTCAAAGAGCAATTGGAAATTTTCAGCTCTGCTTGTTCCCGGAGAGGAGATGAAGCTTTGCAAGCCTAGGTAACTCATTTTGCAGCTTCTAGTTCTGGCTAGTTTGCAGCTTCTGCTCTAACTGTCAAGCTGTAGAGAAGCTTCTGGAAACAGTTGCCTTCTCTCCCCGTTTCTCTCTGCCACCCCAACCCTAGGGACCATGATTAGATGCAATTGTAATGACCTCAGTTCAGAATTTGAGAATCATTTATGCATAAGCACTTGCGTTAGATTTTCCCTTTCTAAACACAGTATGGGTGGAAAGTGGTGGTTGAGAAGTAATATAAAAAGCAATATAAGAAAAGTTTTGTTTTTCTCCAAAAAACAGATTTTTAAACTGTGTTTAATTAGTTTTTAGGCAATTATATACATTATCACCCCGAATTAACTGTCTTAGCTTACCTGCAAAAAATAACATCTTGTCACACTCAAAGTCATAAATCCATAGTGGCAGCTCCTTGACTGGGAAGTGCAATTATCTTCCTTCATATTGGTTGCATTGTTGGCAGGCAATATACATGGTGAATCAAGGACCTGGTTAAAAATGCAAAAGAGTTGTTTGCAATATGTGTGTTAAATTCAGCTAAAGTGATTCCTAAATTTGTATCCCATTTGAAGATAAACAGTAAGAGATCCCTGAGATGTGACACTGGGTGCTTCATGGCAGAAGGTGGTAGGAATTAGCCGTAACCTACATGTCACTGGAACGTCTATGACAGTTTCTAGCCGAGAATCACTTCTATCTAAACATCACTTTTCTGTGCTGTAGGTAGCTTCAACTTTGTATTTTATATTATGACTGTACACCACAAGACAGAGATTTAATTAATATAACCAAAAGTTTGTATTTGACATGTAAATGAAAGACTGATTCCTAGGTCTGGCATTTGTGACACCCAATAAATGATAGCAAAGCTTCAAACATGCTCTTTTTACTGGAGCTTACAGTAATCCTGTACACTTCACTATAGAATCACCTTGTGTCATTTGTCCAAACAAAAAAAACAAACAACAAACCATTCAAAAACTCTGTAAGTAATGGTCTACTCAGGTGAGCTCACCTAACATCAAAGACTTGGAGGTAAGAATAGATTGCCATTCCAACAACAGCACAAGCGTTTGCTGTCAGAAAGAACAGGGCGGGGGGGAAAAGAAGAGGACCTACTTTCTTACCATAATAGTATTGGCAATGTTATGCTGAGTTTCTGAAAAACATTATTTGTAGTGACAATGGACATAGACATCAAAAGAGAATCCTGATGGAATGAGTTTTGGTGCTAAGCAGCTAAAGAAGCATCAAGACACTAGGCCATGTCAAGACATAAGTGAAAAATTATATTTCTCAGAGTTTGGAGAGGTTCATTTCAGAGAAGCCTACAGCCTCCAGGTGGTGCAAAAGCAAGGCTTTAGCAGGTGATTTCAGCACAAAGCTCCATGCAGAAGGTTCTGCTGCTGCCACACATTGCCACAACCAATTACTAGCACCTCTTGTCTGTATAATGAAATGTATTCGTTCCTCCCCACTATGAAGGTGCAGCAGAGAAAACATATGATGAACTCTTCCATAGCCCCATTCTTTGTTCCTCTGTGTGACTCATGAAGAAAGAGGTAGAGAAAATCAGGACTAAAGTTAAGCCTAAGAAGAAGGAAGTTGTGAGGGGAAGGTGTTTTAAGATTTAGGATTTTTTCTCATGATCCTACTCTGATGTGATTGATAGTAAACTAAACTAATTTCCCCAAATCAAATCTGTTTTGCCCATTACATTTGCCCACAGTAATTGGTGAGTGATCCCTCCCTATCCTTATCTCCACCCACAAGCCTTCCATTATGATTTTTCTCCCCCTGCCCAGCTGAGAAGGGGCGTGATGGATCAGCTTTGGTGGACACCCAGTATCCAGACAGAGCCAGCTCATCCCATTTCTCTCCTTAGCCATCAACACAAAAGAATTTTGGTTTTGAAGAGTATTGAGCTACTTCTATTCTAAGAATTGTGTTGCTTGCTAGTATGTCGGAGCTGAAATTGGCACATGCATACTCTTCATTAACAGAAAATGCATTTGAAGAGAAGGGAAAGCAAATCAGACATTGCAATACTTTCCCAAATGCCAAGCCACTTGCCTAAGCTAAAGAGGGTTTTATCAATATCTTAGGAAAAAAAAAAATATAACAGCATTTCTGTCTTCTTGTCTGCTTTGATCAGTTGTGAGGAAACTAAAAAGGCATCACTGCTCAGCTTTAGCAGCAGAATCCTATTGAGATGAATGATCCAATTAACACCTCTGAAAACATGACCATTTGACCATTCAAGCAGTCCAGAATATTATCTTTCTCCAAGCTTTTTTATAGTTGGCACTTATAAATATCAATGTGTCAGAGACATTAAGTAGAAAAATCATTCTAATATACAAAATGCAACCTGTAGAGAATTTTTTTTTTCCCTAACAGGACAGCATAACTTTTCACTACTCTGTCCTGACCTGGAAACTCAAATATCATTAGCCTGTAGGTAGAAATATTTCATCCAAATTTTGATTTTCAAAGCACATTAGCTTAACATATTACCTGTGTCTGGGTCTGGACCCCTCAATTCAGGAAGGACACTGAGGTCCAGAAGTGAGTCCAGAGCAGGGCAACAGAGCTGGTGAAGGGACTGGAGTACATGTCCTATGAGGAGTGGCTGAAGGAGCTGGGGTTGTTTAGCCTGGAGAAGAGGAGGCTCAGGGGTAACCTTATTGCTCTCTACAACTCCCTGAAAGGAAGCTGTAGCCAGGTGAGGGTCAGTCTCTTTTCCCAGGCAACCAGTGACAGGATGAGAAGACAGAGTCTTAAGCTGCACATGGGGAGCTTTAGGTTACACATTAGAAAGAAATTCTTCCCAGAAAATGATGCTTAGAAATTGCAATGGACTACCCAGGGAGGTGGTGGAGTCACTGTCCCTTGAAGTGTTTAAGGAAAGACTGGATGCGGCGCTCAGTGCCATGGTCTAGTTGACATGGTGATGTTCTGTCACAGGTCGGACTCAATGATCTCACAGTTTTTTTCCAACTGAATTGATTCTGTATTTAAAAAAACAAACAAACAAACAAAACCCAAAACAAAACTAAAAAAGCAAAGCCAGAACTTTGTTTTACCTATTCTTAGCAGCTCAATCAACTGAATTTTAGTATTAAAGTGTTTCTCTACTTTTTACATGAAACAGAAGATCTATAAATAAGGAAAAGAATCTGTGCAGGTGCTGCAGTTATACTAGTGTTAATATTTGAGTTTGTTTAAGTCTTCAGCTTTTTGAAAAATTGAATCTGTTACAACATGGGGCATTCACATGAATTTTTCAGAAATAATGTATTTATATATATATAATACATCTTCTTCCAAGCTAGGATATTCAGAAAATATAAAATCAGCTGCTTTTTGTATGCACATCTACTACTACCTATTTAGGACTACTTTAGAAGAGGTACTACTGTATTCAGCAGTAGTCACCTACTGCAGTTCATCATTCAGAAGGGAATGCAGGGAAAAGTCAGGACTCCATCACCATGCTTTCAATGCTATCTAGAGTCCCAAGCTGGTTGAGGGAGTTGCAGCCCCCCATAAGCATTCCCAGTGCCAGATAGATAGGCTTACTGGGATTTGAAGTCAGGCATATCCTCTGAGATAATTGAGAAGACAATTCATCTCCAGCTCATTCAACGGGCTTCATAGGGTTTTCAGAATACTTTTCTATAGATTAACTGTCTTCAGAAGCAAGGAATGATATTAAATCGACATCACGGAGATGGACAATTTCACCCCCTCCTTTTCTTGAAGCACAGAAAGAGAAGACAATCTGAGAAACCAGTGTGCACGGGGAAATGCAAGAAGACTGCTTATACAGTTTCCCTTTACTGAGCTTTTTTAGAGCTTTCATAGCTCCACAAGACAGATCTCTCAATTTTGCAGTTTCATCAGATCAACATTAACTAGTGCAGAGATCTCATTGACTTTATACTTCAGCTTGTAAGACACAGCAACAACACTTATTTTCCAAGCAAATTGAAGATCAAATGCAGCTTACCCAAGCAGACACTTTGAAATAGAATAAGTATGGTCTTAAATGATTCTTTCAACAGTGATAACAGAAACCTAGAGCCCCTGAAACCAATGTCAATCACACAGCCCACACGGCCTAACCAAGTGATATTAACATCTTTATGTTACTCTTCCTTTTCACTCTGGATAGGAGTAAACCCTCAAACAATAACCTGGCAATGTTAACAGGATATATATCACTCTCTCACTCCTACTTTTCCTCTATGAATATCAAATCCTCTCATGCGAAGAAGAAACAATGACTTTGGAATAAGGAAGTTGTCACTAGTAAGAAGTCTAGTCTCATGTGCAATACAGTTTGAAATATTTGGAAGATTCCTCTTTACTAATATAGATTATGCGGTTTCATTTTCCAATATTAAACATCTATACTTCAATATTCAGTATTCTATATTACAAAAACACATATCCTACTTCTTGTTAACACAATGAATATTTGTATTCCACTAGCAAGTAGTTATAGATTCTATAATCATGAAGAGAGAAAAAAATAGGGCATTTATATTTCTTTCTAAGATGGTTAAAAAATTGTTAATATATTCCTCCTATTAAACCAGGTAAACCATAACACTAACAGCAGTGAAACACAGAATGTACCTGCTAGAGATCACTGATTCAAAAGCTTTTATACCTCAGTTATGCATTATGTATGTGATAAGTGGATTCCCTTTCCAGCTTAATCAAGGTTCCCTGCTTGAACCACAAATACTCTCTGTTCTCAAGATACTGAAAACAATTATACAAATATAAAGAAATTTCATATAAGAATTATGTAACTGAAAGTAGGAATCAGCATTGATCCAATTAATGTTTAAGTTCTACAGTTCTGTAACAGAAGCCAATTAATATACAGTGATCACACAGAGCATCTTCTGTAGAGCTAGAAGTGTGCCTGAAGTGCATCAGCTTCTGAGGGGAGAGGTCAGTAAAAGTACCTTAAGTACCTTAATAAGGGCTACTTTAAAATGAAGATAGGGGTGTTTTGGTTTTGCTAGCAATTAACAAGAGTTTCTCTACTTTTCATGAGAAATCCCTGTCCTAGATTCATTATTGATATTTCTTATCATACGCCTAACAGAGCTTTACCATAAAATCCCCAGCCATAGCCCAGAAGCAGACTTTTTTGGGGAATAGTTTCTTTGGCAGCCCAGCCTTTCTTTCAGCAGCACTTTTCAGGCTGAAACTCCAGCTTCTCTCAACCCTCGCCATCAAAGACCTCATTCAATTTGCTCCCTCTGTCTTTCAGACAATTAGATGATCACAGAAGTAACCTCAGCTCACTTCAGCTGAAGGAGAATTTCTAGTAAGAGTATTCAGACAGAGCTCTTTCTACTCTGAAGATCATACTCTTTGGTAGTGAGTGTTCCTATAGATGCAATAAATCCAGAGTGTGTTCTGTGGAAACACAGCTAATTTTATTCTTGAAATTAAACTGTCCCTCAGAGGATATCACTGTTATGAAGATAGGTACAATTCTTACTAAATGTGTTTTCTCCAAAATAAGACTGAATCCCCTATTCATTAAGTATCCAATTTCATTTCTTTTAGCCTATTTTCTATCAAATATTTTATTATAAAGCATTACATGAAACTGGCATTATCATGTCCTCTTGGTATCAGTACTGTATTTTGTGAACCATACCTTCATAATCAAGCAGCATAAGAGGTTCAGCATGTTCACCCTCTGTGACTTACGATTTAAAGTCTTGTCTGATGTGGGAGAGGGAGAGTTGTGAGTTTGCCCTTTCCCCTCTCACAAGTATTTCTTGTGGCATGATCACACCTCAGAACAGGGCAAATTCCAAAACTACCTTAAATCGGTCTGTGCTCAGGGGTGCTTTACGGTGATTAAAATAAGTGCTTATATCCTAAAAGACCTTATACTAGAGTGAGGGAACTGAGGTACCGTGGAGTACTGTCCTATTACTCACCAGCACTGCAGAAAGATACCCCTGCATTCTGTGGGCAGTGATGCACTCTACTTAAGTCTCTAAAGTACCAGTTTCTCACTGCATTCTCACAAGGAATCTTTTTCAAGCTACACAGAAGGGAGAATGGACCAAGGTCACGTTTGCTGACAGCAGACCTAGAAAAAGAAAGGACTAGATTTAAATTTCACTGCTCTGATTTTATGTTGTCACATAATTACAGAACTTCATTTCCTGCCTATAAATTGAAAAGCTCATTGCAACACATTTTTCCAAGCATAATTTCTTACCCATGTAATTCAATCCTTACTGTATTTTATACTGTGTATTAAATGAATTGCATTAGAAAACAAACTCAATTGTTGTTAGTTGTTAACACATTTAGGGAATTAATTCAAGCTTAAAACCATTGCTGAAGCATTTGACATAAACCTCAAAGGCAAATCATAATACAAATCTCTGTTATGTACCCTGTTCTGTAGCTCCTTATTGCCTCTTTGGGTAGGAGAGGGATCACATGCCAATTTACTTATACTGACAACAGTTTCTTAGTAGAGTTGTGCACCTCTCATAAATAATGTTTAGCATACACTTCATTAAATGTGTGGCAGGGGAAGTGGGTGGTTGAGGAGGCAGAAAAAAAAAAAAAGCCTCTTCTCCATGGAATCAGCTTCAAAGATGGCTTTACCTTCATTTTGCTCCAGAAGAGCAGGGACTGATTGACATACTTTGCACACCCAAACCCTCATCTGCGGACATTCTGGGTCTATGGACTGTGCAACATAAAGCCATGAAGTCCTAGCCATCTCTAGTCTAAATTTCAACAGAAAAACTTGCTGCCTGACAGGCTATTAAAAGAAAAAAAGCCTGATTAGCAAAACAGTTTAACAGAAGCAAAACTTATACTCAGGCAAGAATATTTATTCCTGCTTCCTGCATATATGCAGTTGCCTCCCTCTAACCTTGTGAGACCAATTATTTTATTCGCATTATTTCAAAATTCCACTCCATTGCTTCTTGCCATGCAAGGGAGGTATAACCACTGCAAGAGGGTCCTGAACCTTTGGGTCTTACACAGTCCCCTCAGGTAGAACTTACCAGTTCCCTTTCCAGTTCACTCACAATTTTTGGCCTATTGTCTTCTCTTGGTCTGTGTGAGTTTATAGGCATGTTCTTCACTGGGAAATACATATCCTTTTGATGTCTGGTATGACTGACATAAAATGATAAAGTGGTTGGCATTCTTCAAGCAAGCCCATGGGAAGATACTTAATTTGTACAATACTCAGAAAATATGAGCTGGAAAGTGTAAGGAAGTAAGAAAGATGTCAATTCTCTTGATACAATTTGCTTCATCATCACATGAATCAATTGTGTCTTTGTTCCTAGATCTGTACAATTCTTTGTATCCTGGACCATTATTAGAGCTTTATGAAAGATAAAAGAACAAAGTAAACCATAATGCTTTACACAGCATAAGACATGACACTATAGATAAGTTTAGATCCTAAGGATCCATGCAAATACTTTCTACAAATTTCACAGCATAACATTTCCAGAAGTACAGTTGTCTTTCTAACAAAACACAGTCTCCCTGGTGAAGGCAAGACTTCACTTGATATTAAAAACAAAAGAAAACAATGCCCTCCTTACCAAACAAAAAACAAAACAAAACAAAACCAAGTATTAAACAGATAATGTAACATTTCTTTAAAAGGTTACCTGAGAAATTGTTTATTCTGATTATTTTAAAATTTGATACCTTTAAGTTGTGACTACAATTAGTGTAGGAACCTTGCAATAATAAGATTGCGTAGGAAACAGGGATTCATAACAAAGTATTAGTTTCAGCTGATAATTGCTGTGAGTCATTCCTTTTCACATCCAACTTTTCACCAGTGTGTATCCAAACCCCCAAGAAACAAAGCTTGTTTTGTACATTTTAAACAGGCAAACTGGGGAAATGCAGCCACAGTTCCCCGCACGCTGAGCTGCCATGTGCCAACTTCCAAGTTTTAGGAGGAGATAAAACAGGGAGTTTTTCTGGACTACTGAAACAAACCAGAAGAAGAGATTGCATGCGAGGGCAGGCTGCAGGACCCACACCAGTAATTAATTATTCTATACTTACCAGTTGTCAGCAACTGGCAGCTTCATGAAACAGTTCTTCTGATTACACTGCCTCTAAAGAGGGACTCAGAGTTGAAACCTCCCACCTGTGGTCACACTGCACCTCCTCCAAAAACCTCCACCTGCTGTGCTATCCAGCACGAGCACAGGCATCTCATTCTTTCCATAATCACTTGCAGAAGCCTCAGATAAGGGCTCTTTGGAACTCACTCTCCTCCAGAGTGCCTGGGGCACAGATACCCATCTTCCCACCACCTAGCCTTGAATAAGAGGCCACAAATTAGCACAACTGATATTAGAGCAAGAGCATGTGGGAATTTCACACCAGTGAGTGGACCTTTGGAAGCTACAGTCCTTCACTATGTTCGGTTTGGCAGATGGAGGAGAGCCCTGAAGCTCCTGTGCGCCCCACAGCTGCATCCCAAAATATTTGCATGGATCAAGAACTTCATCGCTACCCCACAAAGAGCCTAAATGTGAGCTTTGGCAGGCAAACTACTGCCGCAGAACAAAAGTCTCAAGAGCAGTGATCAGTCCACTCTGCCCTCTCCATGTCACTCAGCTGAAGCTCTGGAACTGAAGCTCTGGACCTCTTTTTTGTTTGGTATGAGGCACATGGAAAGTTTTGCTTGAAATAAGATGCCTCACCCTTCCCATGAGAGCCTGCAAAGGGCTCTCTCACATTTGTTTCCTGCATGTATATCTCATATGAACCCTTCTCATTTTTGCACCTTCTCCAGGACTGCCTAGAGAGCTCCCTTGTCATACAGTCCTGCCTAGCTGATTTGGGCAAGAGGAGGAATTGGGCTCCTTTTAACCCTTTCCAGGCTGCTACAGTGGAAGAAAAGGGTGCTTTTTCATAACCTCCACAGGGGTTATGAGCTGTTTCTGTAACTGTATCACAAAATGGGCTGGTTTGATGTCTAGGGGGAAAGCGTGCAGGAGACAGGAGAACTCTAAATGGGCTGGTGAGGCTGAGATAGCAATACAGCATTCAGATCCATTTTTTTAAAAAGAATGTTGATTAAATGAATGCAAAGAACTACCATGAAGTGGTTCAGGGGCTGGAGCAAATTCCTCACCGTGAAAGACTTTAAGAAGTAGTTTATTTATTTTGTTAACAAAGAACCTAAGAATATTGACTACAGTACATAGCTGTCTGCATGGAAAGAGGAAAAAAAATTCCAGTATTAATGATCTCTGTAATCCAGAGCTATAAAAAATCTCAAATGAGAAAACTCATGTTTTAACTTTGTATGAAAAGTAATTTTCAAGAAACCACCCACGAAGAAAATTAATGTGTTTTTTGTTTTTTTTTCTGGTTTAGTCTTCACTATTTCAGATCTTTTAACTTGGTAACACTTCCTACTAATTTTTTTATTAATATAAAAATCATTATACCTCTTTGCCATCAATAAAAATTATAATCTTAAAATTATCCATATTAGAATATGTATTTATTAAACACAGAAAAAATAAGGCAAGTATGTGAGCCAGGTTGCTTGACTATTAATTATGACTTTGGCAGAAACCCAATTTTTACTATCTTTTTTAGAAAGAACCATATGTTTCTAAAGACATTTTAGGACTAAGAGGCAGAGGAGGTTAGAAATAAGCTCCTTCTCAGGGGAAATAGAGGCAAAGTCATGTACTTTCTGGTTTGAATGTTAATCAATTTATGGGAGATTCCTAGAGAGTCTGATAAAAAAGTTAATGGGTTTTCTCCATGGCAGATCTACTTAGAAAGTCTACTGAATATCCATGGGGAACTTAAATCATCCTTCCAATTGCATTTTTAAATCGATGTTCTTGAAATATCTCAGTAGAGTAGGTATTCTGTATTAACTTCTGTAGTTATGACTATAGTTTCTCATGCAGACTACTGCTTTAATCTTTATTAAACCCTGAAAAGATTCTTCCAAGATAGTTTAACTATGTTTGAAATAATGTCAGTTTTGCATAATTTTACATAATTTTACCTTCTTCACGGTGTGCAGAGAGGAGCCAGCAGATCAGCTTGCCTCCCTCTGGAACATCGTGCTGTCCATTGCAGTGCAGGAGACACCAGGGATGGTGATGTGCCTTGGCTGAGCAGGTCCATGGGGAGCCCTGGCCTTCTGCACAGCCAGGCTGAGGACACAACCAGACAGAGTGTGGTGCAGATCTCTTCCACAATACCTGCTGGTGTGTTTCTACCTCTGAAATGAAGTCAAGAGTATAGGGATATGGCCTGGCTACTTGAAAAAGCTGGGGGATCCCCAGTTTAGAAATGGCAATTGCAAGTACCCTCTCCTTTCTAACTTGGCCCCAAGGATCTGTAGCTAATGGTCCTTTGCTGCCTTAACATGAGATTTTCTGTGCTACTTCTCAGGGAGCATGAAAAAGTTTAATGGGAAGGTCAAAGAATGTGTTTTTGGGTGCTCCTAGCTCCTCCCTGTCTTCTAAATCCAACAAACTCCAGCCAAAAGAATGTACTTGCCAAAGAGCACGGCTGTCACCCCAGCAAGCCAGCCTTTGCTCCCAGCAAGGGATGCCATGGGTGCCAACTCTTGGATGTTCATCTTGGCGTGATGCTGCTTCTGGTAACTGCCATAGAGAGAAGTAAAAACACTGCAAGTCTCCACACCACCCTGGGAACATCCTTGATCCGCCTTTCTGTGTTCTGTTTGTCTCATAACCTATTGTTTTGTAACAAAACCACTGAAATGGTGCCTAAGGGAAATAACAGCCCAGATCTGGCTCCTAGGGATGTTTTACCTATGCAGAGGACGGCCTTTGATGGCTCTTGGGAACATGAGAACAGGAAAGGTGGAAGCATATGTGCAATACTATTAAAACCTAAAAGAGAGCAGCAGTGGAATGGCAGAGGAAAGCATCCATACTCTCAGAAGCCTGGGATTTTGTTACATCTTTGTCTGTGTTCCTATACAAGATAAGACTTTAATAATAATATTGTCCATTCATGCTGCAGTACTTGCCCCAGTGACTTCCTGTAGCAGCACAATCCGCCATTGAACAAAAATCTGCATCAGGATACATCAAATAAAACAACCCAAACCTCTTCTGGACCAAAGATGTAAGAAGACAGGGCTGTGACTGCATTGCATGTTCATAAGGGGTGCAGGTTACATTTTTAATCTTGAAGCAATAACTACAAAGTTGTAGGTGTCTCATAGTGGGAGATGACTAAGTTTTTGCTGTTAGGTTCTGTAACACACCACCTGATGGCTGAAGGAAAGGTCCCCTCTGCTCCAGCTCTGAACAACAACTTTCATCTCCCTCATTCTATTTTTACTGAATGCTTTTACCTCCTTGGCTCTCTGCCCTGTTGTTACCAGCATCCCCATCGACCAACTTGTGACAGGAGAGTAAAAACGATTAATGAAGTAAATTCTCCTTTCTTACCTCACAATGAAATTCTGGATGTAGGCATGTTTCTATAGTAACAATAATGTCCTTGGAAGAATTTGTTGGTTTATCTCCTGGATTAATTCTTTGGAGTCTTACAATACTTGGAATTTAAAGCATCTTTCTTCTCCACAGAAAGCAGATTGTTTTCTGTATAAGGAAGAACCAAAATTGAAGAACATATTGACTGACATTTAATATTACTAAAATACGACATTTTTACAATTTTATAATGCTAACAAACACCCCAAACTAGCCCCCCCTCATCCCCTCCCTCCCAAATAACTAAGCATGGGCGGAATATCTGTGAAATCTACTGAAAAGAATGGAGAGAGAGACTGGTCTTTTCATTCGGTAGAGCATGGCATCTCATGACCAGAAAGAATGCAAAAGTGTTTTTAATAAAACATGATCAGTTCATAATTGAGCCATTCTACATAATTGAGCCGTACTCCAGAATACCATGTAGTATCTCTTTCATTGGATGCAAGGTTTGACAAACACTTTTCTTGTTTGCAGGTGCATTTTTATAGACGTTAGTAACATGTATTTTGATGCCAATTGGATATAAAAACTGCTTGAACTTCCAGAAACTCTTGAACATTCTTTAGCATTGCCCTGACAACAGAAAAATCACACAATGCGTTTCTTTCATGCTGATTCTTTGCAAGGAGTCCTCCACACTTTCAGAAGGATCAGTGTATTTCTGTCAGTCTCTGCACTGTGCTGAAATTAGTTTCTGGCACAGAGGGTTAATTCTTTCCATTTTAAAAAGAATAAAGATTTATTTTTCTAAGTGGGAGCTCTATGCCTTTTCTCCCCATCTAAACATATCATTATGGTAAAGTGTACACTAAACCATCCTACTTTCAGGTGTGTTTTATGGGTCAGTACAGTTTACCTACCCAGAATATATGAGTTTGGCCTATGTGACACCCTGTGCCCTTGCAGAACAAGGTCTGGTGCAGTCCTGAAGTCCTCTGAACTAGCCCTGAGGATAGAAGGATAGGCTCCCTAAAACCTGCCACATTTTGAAGCGTTTTAGTCCTGAAAACTAAAAACTAAAAGGAAAAAAAAATGTTGCAGACTATTCTGGCCTTTGTTACTTTATTTTAAAAACTGTCCCAAGTCTGGACATGGTCCTGGGCAACCTGCTGCAGTGAACCCTGGTTGCATGGGGAGGCTGCACTAGGTGGTCTCCAGAGGTGCCTTCCAACCTCAACTATTCTGTTATTGGAGGATTTTATTTTTTGCCTACGGCTTTGTAAGACCAGGCCAAGACTACTTGTTACACATCCTCATTTTGTGCGATGCTGGCCACAAGGGACAGAGGCTTGTCAGCTCACAGAAGGCAAGGAGAGACACGTAGAGATGCTACAGAGGATGTGCAGATGTCAGCAGGGAAAACACAATTCTCCTCATTACCTGGGAAGAGGTAACAGCCAGGAGGCTGCAAAGTGAGCAGCAGAGCTCTGGCAGATGTGCTGTGCATTGCTGTGGGACCTCCTGGCTGCACTCCAGGTGGCCCTGGGGCTGTTGTACCACCTTCTGCTCTTGCAGGGATCTGAAACAGATAGAGCAAAGGCTGAGGTGACTCATCAGGTGGGTATAGAAGTTCTAACAGTAAGATGCAAAATCCTCTGATATACTAGATCCTCCTAAAACATTCTAGAGTTGCTTTTACTCTCCAGTTTTCAGTATCACATAGCTGTTAGTTGATTTATCTGAACAGATACATACATTGATAAATACCCTTTTTATGAACTTGAAAAAAATATCATCAAACTGTTGGATAAAACCTGGGAATAAGCATTACTAATGGAATATTAACCTTTTCACTATTACTAATCAAGTATATTAAGCTTGCAAAGAAACAGAGAGCAATCAGAAAGGTGTAATTTCTGAACCTAGACAGCAATAATGCCTGAACAGAGAGAGAACTTGAACTGTGGCGAAAAAAGCAGCTACAAGCAGCTACATGAAGCAATATACTTCATGATTTTCTGCATTTTGTACTCTGTAAATACTTTGACTATGCTCTGATGGTTGTGTCAGTCTGGGCAAGCAAAAGCTATAATAATAAGTGTTAAGTGACAAGAAACCTGGGAAAATAAAAAAGAAAAAAAAAGTGGTTCTCTTCATGAGAGAAGCACCCGTGGATATGACAGATGTCAAGGTCATGGCTTCTACACATGGCGCCAAATAGCTCTGCAGAGGTGATTTTGCAGCCATGCAGGCTCAGGAATAACTTCATGTAAGAGAACATGAAACTATTTGCCCTGGGTTTAGGTATTTTTCTCTTCAGGGTTTTTAGGATAATGCTCAGAGACTGCCAGTCACATTTACACCACCCCACAGAAAATAAAATTTCCGTCAATGATTTCGATTATTGCTTCCAAATATGTCAAATCCCCTATAAGCTATTTGTGTCTAAACTGACAGTGTGCAAGATTTCGATCTAATAAGCTGTTTTCTTCCTTTTTAGATCCACCTTTTTGGTATTTGAACTCAGGTACATAACAACTGAAAACTTACAAAGACTGAAGACGAGTTGAAAATGGATATGAAGGCTGAAGCCTACAGTGTCCATGTGTTTCTTCACGTGGTTTGAGTATGTCCCAAGACTTTGGATTTTCCAGCTTTGGCATCTTTTGTGTTGCAGACCATAAAATCAGCTGAAGAATTGCATTTCTTCTCAGCACCTTTGCTGAGCTGGAATACTGGTTCCTTATCCCCAAAGACACTTGGAAAGTGTGTGTTACTTTTCTATATGTAAGAAACATCATTATATCTATATTTTACTTTTGATAATAAAATAAGTTGGGAAAATGGAGGGACAGGTTCTCAATGACCATTCATAATACGGTATTCACACTGATATGGATACAAACCTTAAGTATCAGTGAAATCCTGGGAAACAGACAGAGATCAGATTTCTTCCTGAGAAAACAGTCTATTTTCATTTAAAGACTCTTATTAGCTCTTACTAGTACTCATAAGGGTATTTAAGTATTTATTGTCCAATATACATGATCTCTATCTTATCTGCCAAGTTCTCCTTGCTGCCTGAAATAAACCCAATGCTTTCAACAGTTCTCTTCCATAGGTACATTTGCAACTTTCTAAAAAGTGATGTCTTTTTTTCTCTCAAGACTATCCTAGCTGAATACTAAGTCAAGCAGACTCTTTGGAAGGGTATCTCAACTGCTCTCCAACTAGTGAACATCCCAGCCCACTTTCTCCTGAACTCTGTTGGGATCTAGCTTTGAGTCTGGCTCTAACTAAATACTCAGCAGCCTCAGAGGGAGCAGTAAGCTAAGCTATTCTGTCTCTTTTAAGGTTTTAAAAAGCAAAATGTTGGGATTTTTAAGCTGTGAAGCAAAGCAGTTCCAAAGTACATGACCAGCTCAAGGGTTTCAAAGTGCCAACATCACATGCAAAATAAAGGAGTATGTTGCCTTTCTGTTAATGGTGTCATTTTAATATAACTCTTTCTTGTCACAAGATTTTTCATGAAAACAGCTCTTTATTCAAATAGCATTTTCTGAGGGAGGATGAAGTTAAAGAGCTGTGACAGAGTGAAGTAAAAAAAAAAATTAAAAGTCACGTTATCAAAAGGAGTCTTGTGTGACTCATTCAGTTATTTCATGCCTGTATAAGCCTATACTTGTACCACATTTTCATTGATTTTCATCACATAAAAATAATACTTAATTTTGAGTGTAATGTGTTTTGTATAAAGACAGAAAGATATTTAAAAGTATAATGATAATCACCTGCCTATAGCACATCATATTATACCTGAATGCATTTTACTGCCTTTCTTCATTACACTTTCTGAAGCAGCAGCAGGAATTTGGAGACACAGTAATCATCCAAGCAAGAAATAGAATAGATGAAGCAGTTGACTGACATATCCTGGACAGTGAGGTTTGGTGTTTGGTTTTTTGTTTGTTTGTTTGTTTGTTGTTTTGATTTGTTTTTTTTGATTAAGCACAATTTAATTAGTTTTTGGACTACTTGTGTGGCAGTGACTGTTCAGTACGGTAAGGGTAGATGTTGCATTTATAACTATTATACACCAGGGAGCTGGAAAATAAAGTGTTTGAAAATCAAGAAGTGAGAGATTTACTATTGCCCTTGCAGCTTTATGATGATGTGCTTATATGGACACTTTGTTGTGGGCTGTGGCATGTGTTCAAGGCAATGCTCTGCACGGAACCTTCCTCCTGATCATGGGATGAAGCTGCTTGCAGAGTGCATCAAGGCTGTGCAAGGAAAAGGGCTAATAACAACTCCTGAGCCCACTGTAGGAACTGGAAAGTATTCAGTAGATGAGTCAGAAAGGATGAGCTCACGGGTAAGGCAGATTAATTCTGCCCAGGATACAGTTTTACTATCACTGCCTCAGCCACAGAGAACTCCGTTAAGTGCCAGAAGTCACACATAGTAACTCTTTGCACTCACTAATAAGCTGTGTTTGATGGGACCCAGCGCTGGATTTGTCCCAGAGCTGAGCTGCAAAAGATGTTAGGACCCACAATAACAGGTGCTCTCAAAAATCCAGGCTGGTCATACTGACCTAGGTGCCCCTTCAAACTGGAAAACCGCTGTGTGTAACAGTGTGCAGAGCTCCCTCTGTATTCAGGATTTCTCTCCCACATCTTTCATCAGTGTAATATTATGAACATGAAAAACATGGCTTATGGAGCTCTCTAATGCCACAACTATATGAATTTCCACTTTGAAGACACTGATGTTTGTGGCACGGAGGAGCTGCTATAGTTGCTATCTTGCTTTGCCCAAACAATACTCTAATCTCTGATCTAGCCTGGCACTGGCAGTACAATGAAAACTACCCTTAAGGTAGACCAAAGTTCATCTACTTCAGCTATTTTCCAGCATCAGTAGCCTCTGTGCTGCTAGAAAATGCATTCAGATAGTATTATTCTTGCAAACCAAACACCAAGATATAGGAAGCCTTAGCATTGTGAAAGACCATGAAATTGCAGTACTGTTGAGTTGCCTGTGGATGCCTTAATACAGACTTCATTTAAATGATACCTTGGGTGGAAATATGGAGACTGTACAACAACAAATTACACCCAGACTTCCAGACTACAAGATCTATAGTGCTCACCTGGCAAACTCATGTCAAATAGTATTTTTTCTTCCATTATTCCCTGACCCATACAAAGCTCTGAACAGTCTCCATCGTCTTCAGTGGCTAAGGCAGGTTTATATAAACTGTAAGCCAAACTGGCATCTAGACAAAAATAAATTGCATTTGGTCAGGCTTAACCTGAATCAGAAAGAAAGATTATGCCTTTTTATGCAGGTTTTTCTAGTACTACTCTCTCATTAGTCTTTTTGAGACTACACATTCTCCAGCTATCCTGAATGCAACCCTTCACATTTACAAGACCACCTAGTCTTTTAAGACAATGGAAGGTAATGATCTTATTTTAAGGGCAAGCAGAGGAAGATATGAAAGCTGTCTTAAAACTTGATGAAGCAGATCAAGTTCAGAGTTATTTACTTATTCCTTTAGATGACGTACCTAATGTGAACATTGTCCTTTTGTTTTAATTCAGAAAAGAGTATACACAAGCAACACAAATATTGAGTCCAAAATGACAATACTGACAACAATATTTTTGTAATAATCACAATATACTTATAAAATAAAGTATTTTTCTTGTAGCAGAACAGTCCTCTGTTTCAAATCGCTGAACAGTTTCAGACAAGACTAACTTTACTAGTTTATTGTGTTGAAACAAAATTAATTTTCCAAAGTCTATGCTGTTGAAGAATGCAGTAACCAAGAGACAGAGCTGTAAAACCCACATACATTTCAGCCTACCACTTGTGAAAGATGTATCAGTAATATTCATTCATGCTAAGAGCAGCAATTTGAGCTACATCGTTGGTTTCACTTCAGTATGTGCACAAAAGCTAGAAATTCTATTCTGATTTTAACTTATTTTCAAAGGCAAACACTTTGATAAACATTTTAAAAAATATTTTTAAAATATTATTTCTCCTATAGCTACAGTCTTGCAGAATATTGTATGTATAATATTAATAGAAATCTTTACAGACCTTTGGCTAAATCTAGATATACTTTTATTTTGGAAGGTGCAGATTCACCAGGCAAACAGGTCCTTTGTGTTACAAACAATTAATGCTCCTAGTCATTAGTGTATTATGTAAGTTGTTTTTTTCTTCAAGTTCATGTAGTACCTTAGTTGTCCATTTATTTTATGTTTCACAATCTTAAGAGAAAAGATCAGCAGTATAACCAAAGTTCTTACTGCAGCAATAATTTTGCTCTCTGAATGTCCAGATATCACTGGCCTGCTCGGACTACCTCACATTTCTATAGGGTGACCTTCCATGTTACCTACACTGCAGGAAAGGAGGAACCTGTTTCCATATGGTCTCATCAATATAGTGTTTGGAGGTACCTGTTGTCATATAGTCCCATCATTATAATTATTGGACCCTACTACCACAAATTTATGTACAAGACTGAACAGTGCAACTGTAATTATGACTGAAGGAGACAGATTTCTCCAGGTACACCCATTCCATTACAAGCAACATTTGGGACTTGATTGTACGAAACACAAAATGGCCATTTCTAATTTTTTGCCAGCTGATCAAGACTAGCCAGCAAAGGATGGCAGTCATTGCAAAGTGAGCATTCATGTGGATGGCTATTGCAACTCTGTCATGGCAAGCACTGAAGTGACGATGAGAAAAGCTATTTTGACCTTTGTGAAGATGTGTCCAAAAAAAAAAGTCTTCCCAGAAGATATACAACCAGCAAGAAGACAGCAACCAGCATAACACTGCCCGTTTGCATCAAAATATCAGTGCAACTCACTGGTGTGGAATTACCTTAGCTGTAGCAAAATGGCACTCACTGTATTTGCAGCTCAGGCAACAACTGCAGCGTAACATTTACCAGAGACACAATAAGCCTGAAGCAAAGCTAAAGCATGGGGATATGATTTTGCCATGCATTTATGGGGGAAAAACACAGCAAAGCTTGACTTGCCAGGAGGTTTTGATCAAATTTCACCGGCTGTGTTGCATAATGAGACCAGTAACTAGGTTTTTAATTGCTTTCTTGCCCCCAGTTTGGGGTTCTGAAGTGTAAGATAGAACATGATGAGAAAGCTTTACAGGCCTTCCTGGCAGACAGATTTCACGCAGCTGATAATGTTTTCCTGTAAGACATCACAGAGTTATGTGAAATTAGTTTGTATGTGGCCTGAGCTCTTCCACAAACTCTTCAAGACTCACGTATCCAGGTGGGCTTAGATTGGTACGTTTTACTTCTCACATCTGTATATAGCTAATGAAGCTGGCAGCAAGAATAGGACAATGGAGGCTGAAGCTCTGAAATATGGCAGGCAATGACTGCCTCTGGTGGGGATTAGAGCCAATTTGTACAGAAACTCTCTATCTGAACGGTATTTATGCACTGTGGGTGTTAATACAACTCAGAGCCACCCTCACAAGCTGCATGAAAGTCTTTGCACACAAGTACTCTTAGAAAGCTTCTTACAAAAAAGAAAAAAAAAGAAAGCATCTCCCATTAGTTTCCATAGGAGATCCAAAGAGATACTGTGGGAGGTCACAGACCCATTAAAATTTGCAAATGAAAACCATAGCTTCCCATTAATGAAACACTTCTACAGAGATGCCCAGCAAATTTAGGCAAAGTTCAGTGTATTCAAGTCTGCTCAGAGACTGTAAAAAGTGAGAATAGTCACCACTTTTAAATCAATTGTAGCTTTCATGAGCGAGGTGCAATTTCCAGAACAGCATGTCAATTCTGCAGAAAACCATTGTGCGAGATAAGAATATAAATTGTATGATATCAAAAGAGAGAGAAAAAGCCAATTCCTTTTGAGTTCACATGATTGCAAGTGAAAGACAGTAAGAAACATCAGGGAGTCACTTTTAACAAAAACACAGATAGCAGGTTCTTAATTAAACCCAGATCATAAGTATGTGACTGCAAATGTGTCATGAATAGGTAGCACTTTCACACAAGACAAGGCTGATAATCTGCTTTGTTCTTTCAGTAAACATTTATGTATGTAGAGAAATGATCCTGACCACAAATAATCGCACATTGACTGCTGCAGACCTGCCTAAAGGCTAACTTTGAGCCTAAAATATCTTAAAATGTACATTCAATGAGGCTGTAGTTGGTATATGACAGAATGACAGAAAAAGACTTTCTGCCACACCTAGCCACATCAGAGATATGCAATTCACATTTCATGAAACAGTCTACAGTAATCTTTCAAATTACTTGGATTTATTTCCTTCCATTTGACTAAGAAAAAGTACATGTCAAGTTTAGTATCTATACTCATACATTTTGGGGACAATTTTGTAGAGCTGCATTAACTGCTATAGGTTTTAAAGTTACTTGGCTTTTAGCACCAAGATGACAGAAAAGAGAGCCAATGGATTGAACACATGAAAGCTATTGGTGTCAGTGAGAGTTAAATGTATATAAGTAATCCCATTTCCATGCCAATGAGACACCAGTTAGGGAACACACTTGCATTACTTTTTCTTCCAGTTTTTACAGAAAGTACTGTCACGTCTCTGGGGATTTCTCATCAGCCTCCAGACCTCAGGAGAATAAAAAAATCCAGATTTTCATCTATATGTTGTTCATTTGCCTATACAACTCCAAAAGAGACTGTAAACAAGAGCTCTTTATGACCCAAAGAGGTTCTGAAAATGCTGCTTCTTGATGTAGCTTACAAATTTACTTGCACCTTCTCTATATCAACATTTCCCCCTGCCTAGAACATTTCTCATAAATCCCTGAAAAGGAGCTTTTGAAAGTATATGGAGACACTTCAGCCAGAAGGATGACAGCTTAGCTTTGTCCAGAAATGAACCTGATTTATGGTGTCTGAACAGGACCAAGAATTAAAGTATGGTCTTTGGAGATTCTTTAAACTTTAAACTGGACAGATAAATGATTTTTATACTAGAAAGCTTCTGTTTACCTTATTCATGATGTCTTTAGTTTAGTAGCTTAATATTTCTTTGAACAATCATGAGATAAGAAGAGGATTTCAGAATTACTTCACATCTGTATTGGTAGATTACAGGCTAAGTTTCAGATGTTCTCTGAACTAATCAGGGAATACAGAGATGAGATAGTTTATCACTAAACCACTGAAGATTTGGTTTTTTTGAGTGAGCTCTTCTTCCTAAATATTCAAATCCCTTTCTTATTCACATACATGTGGACCATGAACAAATCACCTCTTAACCTTCAGCTGCAGTGAAGAGATTAAATTTTATATTCTTTTCCTCCCATTTTAAAATCTTTCTTGAACCCTTTTGCGCAAAGCATGATACAAAAGAGTATTAGCTCTAGAGCAGGTTGCTTTATTCCTGCAGTGATGGTACTATTAACCTGTACAGAAACAGCATATTCTTTCTGCTCATGTGATATTACCCTGCTTATATATCCTTTGGCACAGTGTTAGGTAGATTTTTTTATTGTCCCAAACAGGTATTTGAATAGTGCTACAGTGCACATCAGAGCAGCGTACAATGTGATTCTCTCAGGATGCAAAATATAAACCCATTAATTAATCAGATTTCAGTCCCTCTCTTTGTCTTTAATATTCGTTGATCATAGACAGTTGTTTTTTAAAAATTAAATACTGTTTACAGAAAATGAGACAGGTCTATGCCTGTACCTTTCAGTTTAGTATATTGACTAAATACTCTGTTCATGCTTCCATTACACAAATGTCTTTAAAATGAAAGTTAAAATAGTAGTGACATATGTATTTATAAACATACATATAATATGTATATTAATAGGTATATCAGTAGACATGTATGTAGACATAACCAAAATGAAAAAATTATAAATTTTAGATATTAAAAAAATACCATTTTTAAATATCAAAAAAAGAGAAAAATTTTAGAAATCTTTATCAACATATACTTTTTGTGACATAATCCTTCCCCACTCGGTTTTCCTGAAGCATGTTTGCCTTTTGAGTGTTACCCCTGAGTTTTTCTTGTTTTTTCCAGAACCACATTCTTCTCCTCAAAGCTGTACTGTGATCATGCCTTGCTCACAGGTAGCTGTAGGAATTTTTATACTAGAAACACTTTCTTAGAGATAATTTTTTCTAGCAGACACAGAATAATCCTGAGCCAGTGGCAATACCTTATTTGGAAAAGTAATATGTAAAGACTTGACAGGTGTTTTGCCACTGGCAGGGAAAGCCCTGTGGTATGTGACCTGAAATTCTCGGTGATAATGCAGATCTTTTCCTGATACAAAGAAGTTGCTTATCTAGGTCCTTCCCCTGCTTTGGCATGGCTGCAGACTCCGCAGCAGGAGGTGCCGTCACTGAACCAGAGTTACTCCATGCCTCCCCTTTCTCTTTTCAATAATTAGAGCAGATAACAGCACACCTGTGCAAAATATCAGTCCATTTGGCCTTTCACAAGCTGGTGGTTCACTGGAGGCCCATCTTTTTCCTTATAACTTGAGGATGGTATAGTAAAGAACAAAAAGAAAAAGAAAAAAAAAGAAAGAAAAAGAAATCCCAACACATTAATAGATCCAGATTTCTACCAAACTGAAGATGGTGTCCCAGCATGTTATGACTATAGTAACTGCATGCAATGTTTGCTGGATTTCTTTTTTAATATCAGTGAATGGGAGACTTATGAAAGAGTTTGCACATATTATACAGTGAAAGTTTTTTATCAGAGTTTGTTATCCCAAATCTTTATTAGACACTCAATAGATAATTAGACTTCGAAAACCACAAGTGGTCTGTGGCTTTTGAACTTCAGATTGCTTTCTCACTTGAGGCACCTGAAAACAGGTTTATGTGACATATATACGTATAATGAAATTAGCAATGGAAACTGCCATCCCTGAAGATCTTCCTTTCAAGAGCTACTGGGATTTATAAATCCTATTTTCATATGCCACTTTTATACTCCAGATACACATGAGTACAATTTCTGGCTATTTCCAGCCTTTTACATCAGCTGTATGTTTTTGTGGCGTTTTTCCCCAGTAGAACTCCTTTGTGCTTATTAAGTAGATGCACCTCATCTGTGAGTATAAAGTAAGACAGAAAACAAATAAATATAATATGAGACTTCCCCTGATGTCCACTGTACTTCCATATTCCATAGACTTTGAGCCATGGTCATCTGGAAAGAGGAAATTAAGGTGGCTGACCAGTCTACAGATAGGGAGTGGGGCTTGTGTGTGAACCTGAGAAGAAGATTCTCTTAGCTGCTCTAAAGGATGGAAATATCTGCTGGCAGGTCAAACTAGAATGTTGCAAAAATCCTGTTAAAACTGAAAAGGAGCACCAAGATACATGACCTGAACAGCAGAGGGCTTGTGATGGTGAAGCCAGGAGAGTGCTGGCCTGGGAATGGGTCTTTTAGGACAATCAGTGAGCAGCCAGTCATCGTTTTGGTGAGAATTATCCTTCCAAAGTTTAAACAAAAAGGGAACATATGTGACTGGTGAAGATCAATAGGATAAGAGCAGCTGAAACTTCAGCCCATTGATTACTTGAAGATAAAAAACACATTTGTATAAGACAATGTGTACAAAACTTGGGCTAAGTGAAGGTGGACACACATCTTCCCTCCAAAGTGATGAGAACCACTGAACTATTTTTTTCATAAATAAGTAAAACTGCCTGTCTGGGAAGAAAGTTGTGGCATCGTGTATGTTGAACTAATTGAGAGAAGTCAAGGTGTGAATGCTCTGGTCCCAGACTAGTCTTGACGACCTGCTAGAGAATGAAAGCACTCAGATAAGATGCAGAACCAAGCCTCTACTTTCTTCATGCGTCACCTTTTGAAACAGGGAACAATAAAGTGTTCAAAATGATCAGGTGAGACTTGGGTGATACCTGCTAACATTACTGCAGGGGAAAGCTGGAAGAAGAGACTGGTGACACCACCCTCCCTCAAGAGAGTGACCATGCACTTCCTTGGTCCTACTGCAAAGCTGGGAAAAAAAAGACATCTGTATCCAGGGAAGAGGCACTCATACTGATTTTTTGAGTCAGGTGGGCCTATACCATAGGAATGGAGGTGGCAACTGCTGTTTGATACCTCACTTAACCTTCCCAGTGTTCAAGGACATTTCAGGAGAAATTCTTCAATGAGTTTTGGTCAAATTAAGTGGCTAGTTTTGAACACACTGAAAGAAATGGGATTAAAACCAGGATTTTTTCCAGAAATTGTTTCTTTGAAAAGTATACTTTAAAAAAACCCTTCAATTAATTTTAGAAGATCAAATTTGTAACTGTACTAATCTCTGCTAAGACAGTAAAGAAAAGGGTGATTAAGACCTCCTTCTCACAACAATTTCACCTTTTATACCAAACAGTCTTGTCAAGAACCCACAAACTTGAACTGTTCCTTTCAGATTAAAGTACTTCTTTCTTTTCCTTTTCTGCTTGGTCATCAAACCAGGAGGAAGAAGTCCAGTCCATTAGCAATCCTACCCAGGTAGTAGGCAGCAGAGAAATATCCATTGTATGAGGCGCTGTCTTGTGTGATGCTGACTGTACAGAGGAGGCAAGTGATAAATAGACAAACCAAACCTACACACAACTCTTCCTTGTCTCTTCCCTTAGCCCTTCTGTTGATCCCATCCTGTCACTCAAATCACATGATTTCTCACACTGAAAGCAGTTTCCAAAATGCTGTTTACCTGTTGCTTCAACTGCATCATTTTTATGTAGTCTTTCTTTTAACCATCATGCCAAATACATAGCATACTGAATGGCATTGGCAGGGCAGACACTGTGTTCTAGGGTCAGTGTTATACATTTAAGACAACCATCTCCTGACGTATCAGCCATTCACCTTTGGAGAGATTTTCTACCGAACTTGCCTGAAACAAATCTCTTTTCTCCTTCCCTTTTCTTGGATTATGAGTAAAATAAAACACAGTCTATGACATTAATGGTCTTGTAATATTGGTTGAACTATTTGGATGCTAGGAGACATTGCAACTGAGGTCATTTGTTCAAACAATGTATTGGATTACAGGTTTCTTTTTGCTTTTTATTTTGCTTATCCCTGTGGGACCCATTCGTACACTGAACAAAATAGGAGCGTGCTTAATACAGCTATTCACTTTTATCTCACCTTCATTGTCTTGTCAAACCACACAGTACCTCTGTTTCTTTTCATGACAGGGAAACGGTTTCTTCTCTTGTGCTTTTCTGCACACTCACATTGTAATACACACTGAATACATAATAGATAGGTGTACATTTACTGCCACAGCAACCTGGCATGTTCAGCATCAAGTGGGATTTCTCCTTTCAGAGCACTTACATTATACAAACTTGTAACGCATTATAATTATATAGTTCTATAACAGGTGTGCTGGGGATATGGTTAAGATGCTGAAATGGTTTATGGCTTAAACATTATTAAGAACACCAAAGCCCACTCCCCGCCTGAATATGCCATCTGAATTACAGAATTGTAATGTGAGTTAAGCCTCCTGACAGGAACTTGAGTTAAGATAAAGGTGATACTATTGTATAATCATCTCAGGTTTAAAGAGATGTAAACAAGGCTGGCAGGAGGCCACATCCAACAGACTCCTTCCCACACTCTCCCCCTCCCGTGAGATATTAGGCGGTTAATGTTGAAGGCTCAAACAATCAGCAGAGTGCTTTGCTAACAATGTGCAGAGTGGCTGCCCAGGTACTGAGGGTGTGCACACCCAACACTTCAGGCTACAAGCTGGGTATTAAACAAGGTACAGAAAGAGGCAAATCCTGTGAAGTGGGGTAGTGTTTCTTTTTCCTTATACAAATGACTCAGCTGTGATAACTCCCCTTAAAGGAAGCACCAAGACATAGATTTGTGGCCTGGAGGTATTCGTCTCTGCTGATGGGCTATAATGGACTCACCTGCACTGACATAATGGGCAGCTGTAGCCTCTTAGAAGGTGTCAAAGGCTCATGACATGTCCTGTGAGCCTGTACCACATCATCCATTATAAAACTCCCTGCCCAAGGGGAGGTACTAGGACCCTGAGCATATACAGCTCGTGAAATCTCTGAGTTTTGTGGACTCTCTCCACCTCTGAGGGATCAAGATCATCACTTCAACTAACAGACATTGAAATTGTAATTAGGAAGTTTCATTACTGGATCCCTCTCATTACTGGATCCAACGGGTGGTGACTACATAGCTTTCTACTTTTATCCTTTCTTTCTCCTTCTTATACATTCTCTTAAGTGCTATTTTTATGCTTTTAGATTGCTATATTACTATCAATAATAGCAACCAAAACTGCTAAATACCTGTTTTTGTCCGCAACCAAAGTTGTTCTAAAATAAGCCATGCATACATTTAGACACACCAATCATTCAATGTTGTTTCACTCCAATCCACCCCAGGGGATCTGCTAACAAGAACCTGGGTTAACCTCACCTTCTAGGGCAGGTTGTAACACAGGATGACATTTGAACTAATTCAGATAGTCTAGGTAAACTAGTAGTGCTGTGAGAGCCACAAGGATTGCAGTATTTACGTTGTGCAAGAGAGCACCATCCTTCTCATAGCCCAGCGCCACAATATTTAGGCATGATCTCTAGCTTTGTTCCTAGCAATTTGAAAGAGGTGTGTTTTGAGGGTTTATGCCTTACATGAGAAAATAGGGGGAATAAATTACAGGATTTGTCTGCACAGTAAAACGAGGTGTGTCAGCTTCTGCAAAAAACAAGCTCAGGCCATGGATGGAGACTCAAGCAGGCTTTGCAATATGTCACCCAGGGAAGAGCCTGATGGTGGATGCTCACTAGTTACAGTGCTGTGCACTCAGGCAAAGCTTTTTATTTATGGTTCTGTTTGCGGCTTGCAGAAGAAAACACACCACACTTACTAAGTGATTATCCATGGTAATTCTAAAATGAGGCCACTCATTGTCTATTCCCAAGAGCTGTCACAGTTTCAAAGCAGTGATTCATGGGGGAGCTCAGTGTATGGACACAGCCTGCTTGCCTGATGTCAGCATCTCATTGCGACACAACTCCCTCTCACAGAGGCTTAGAATGTTTTATGAGGGGTTTGCGAGGTTGGACCCTCAAAACTGCGTCCTCCCATGAAGAAAAGTAACAGGATTAATGCACTTTTCTTCCATAAACTGTCACTAGCAACAGTAAATTGTAGAGAAATAAAGTCTTTCTCTCCATGTGACTTAAAAGAGTTTAAATCAATGCCCCTTTCCTATGTGCCTTAGTTCTTTGTGGCTCCTTTTGGCATGTTTCCTATCTTTAGTCTTCCTTTCCTTGGTGCCTCCTCCTTCTTTCTCCATGCCCTTACTTCTCCTCTCCTGCTTCCACCTGCTCCCACAGGACCTCAGTAGACTCTGCCAACCATTCCTGCAACACTTTTGCTCAAGCACATTAGAAAGTAAATCAGCATTTCAGGTTGGTACAGACTTGGGCAGAAAGTCCAAAGAGAATGGTTTCTCTTTAGCTGTGTTCAAGATCAAAAATCAAAACAATTGATTCTTCCGTGAAGAGCGCCCAAGAGCACTGACGATCTCTATACTAAGTGAGATACAATTAGTCCCACTCCAAATACAGGGCACAGAGATTAAATAGCCCAGCTACTGAGGTGATGAAAGCTTAGAGCTGATAGTGTCTAAAAAGGCCTTATTTCTTCCAGTGAATGTCAGATATTTATTGTGAAGTCTGATCTGGATTTGAAGGCAGTATTTCATAGCCACAAAAGTTACAAATTAGTGAAACCTTGAAGCTGGATGTACTGTTCATGCCAGCTGAGCAGCTTGGGAGAGACTGACTTTCTGTCTGTGAAATTCAGAGGATTCAGTATTTCCTTGCCTTTTTGCCTTTCACTCAGCCTTATATTTTGTTAGAACAGAGAATTGAAAGCATCATTGTTTGAAAACAACAAACTTGAATATAGCCATAAAGGGTTTGTACTCTACAGTATTTAGAAAGAGGTATCAGCTGTTAAAGTCTGTGTACAGGTGACCAGCCCTAAGGCTGGAAACTAACAGGCAAACAGTGTGGAAAAGAGCCAAACACTGCACAGGATGGAAGAGGGAAAGCAGCTGGCCAGGCACACCTGAGATTGCACTAATCCAACAGGAACTGGAAAAAACTACTAGGCATTTCAGAGCATGAAACAGGAGCACTTCTCTTTAGGTGAAACCTAAAGAGATAGGGAGATGCTGATTTGTTGGCTGCCACTGAGGTCAAATCAACAAAGCTGGGGCCTGTGGGCAAAAATTTAAATAGGCGTGCATCAGTTATTTGGGAAGGGAAAGGTGTTAAAAGGGATTACTAAGTGAAACAACTCATGATTTGGGCTCTGGGGGTTACTTATCAAACATCCCCACAGCTGATCAACACAGACTGGAGCAAGACAATAAACCTGTTGTAACCATACTGTGTGCATCTCACTTCCTTCCCTTGTCAGAGAGGTTGAGAAGGTGTCCTTGAATGTCAGACTGGATGGGGCTGGAGGATGGACTGAACACCACCTTAACATCAGTGTTCCTAAGCAATCTTTCTAACATGCACCCAAAATTTTTTATTTATTTTTGTTTTAATGAAGCTTTAGTGCAAGGAAAAACATTTAGAAGTACTTGCAATTAATGCAGAACACTGATCTAAGCCTGTTTGCACTCTTCCTCCACATCGTCCTTTGTAGCAGCCCTTGGCTGAGCATAGCCATGAGAACGATGTTTGTGCCCCAGCCACGCCTTGGTGTTCCACCTGTACCCTGTCCTACTTGTTTTCCTTCATTAATACACTGCTCAGGGAAGGTAGAGAGACTTGCCAAAACTGGGCACTTTCTGGAGTTGTTTCCCCTGGTAAGGTAGTACACAGGAACTTGTGTTAGTCTGTCTTGTGTCTGTGCCCTTGTCCTCTTTTCACTTTATTCCCTGTCAAGTACCTTCCCTGGTTAGCAGACTAGAAATTAAACTTCAGCAGTACTGAGAACTCCTGGGGGTGCAGTCCCTAATTGAACCAGTGGATCACTTTTTTAATTCCCTCATGAAGAAAGTTTCAGAGAGAAAAAAATCTATTAGATGGAAAAAGAAATTGTTGTTTGCAACTGACAACCAGCCAAGGATAAACTCAGAAGCAAGAGCTCTGGCAGGCTGCAGCCATGCAGTGTGATCTTTTTCCCAGTCTGTTCACATATTCACATTTGCCAAACCAAACACATAAAAGCCGGAATTCCGCCTGTCTCGGGCAATTCCATCAGTGAAGTTTGGTGCAATTAAAAAAAAACAAAAAACCACCAAAACATAAACACCAACAAACCAATAACAAAACTAAACTAAAACCCTCAGTCCTCTGCCATGCAAGGTGCAAGTCACGACATCCTGGCCTTGTGGGCAGAGAGGAGAGCTCTACCAACATCATGGCTTCCTGCAAGCCATAGCTGCCCTCAGCTGGGGCCAAGTGAGATGTAGGCAGAGCATGAACCTCCCTTAAGGAAAACACACCAAAGAGAGGGGCCACAGGAAGGTGGAGGCCTGTAATTGCAACAACAGATGCCCAAATGATTCTTCCATGCAAAGTCTTCCCAAAAAAGCTCAAACCCCAATTCCATGTGGACTTTTTCATTATGCCCTGTGTTGGGCCCCCAGGAGCAGCACCAGAGCCTGAGGTTGCTGCTTTGCCTTGAGAGGACACCCTCGGCCAGAATGTTATGACAGACAAAGCACCTTGAGCCAAGAGATATACCATTTCTTCAGGAAAGAAGAGAAGGATCCTGTGTGCAGTTCATGCCTGTCTGGGGTGCTAAAGTTCTGTGCCTCCCTCCACAGCTATAATTCCTGCCTCCTGCCTGGCTGTGGAGTCAAGTAGAGCCTCAGCATGTGTCCATGTGCTCCAAAGCCACTATGTGAGTGAGGTTTACATACCAGCTCAGACTCAACTTGGCTGAGGTTTTTGTTTCTTTATACACTCCTATGCATCACCTCTAGACAAGCATCTTCTTTTCACAAGCTCTGCACAAGTATCATGGTTTCTCATGCCCTACTTTTACAGGTTACCAGCAAGCAGGAAATGCATTTGAATTGTTGCATGCAGCAAAGACATTTGCTGTGTGAAATTTCACTCAACCTAAATAGAGCCAAGTATCAGCCTTAGGAGGAGATCAGAGGTCATATCATTACAAGTTGTGCTTTAGAGCATCAACATATTCCTCCACCTCCCCACAGGCTTGAGGGGACATCCCCATGCAAAAATCTCTTGCAAATAAACAGTGGAGGGACATACCAGGCTTTCAGTCTCTGGCAGCTTACATTTTACTGAAGGTTGCTTCATTTGGTGAAACTTCAGGAGCATTCATCCCTAACCTCTGGCACCCCACAGCAGTCAGCTTCACTTGCCATCACAATTGGGTGCTTTCTTCTCCTGAAAAATGTCTGAAGCAACTGAATTTGTAAAAATGCCAGAGACTAACCATGAAGGCACTTTTGCATATCAGTGGGTTTTAAAGAAGCCATTCATTTGGTGAACTGGGCAGGGATAGAGGAAAGAAGTGCCCAAGCGTCCCCGGAAGGCGACTGTTCAGCAGGAGGTGATGAGAGAAGGGGACAGAGGTGAAGGAAAGACTGGGATGAGAAAGGACTGTTCCAATTGAGGGGAAAGTAAGGAGGACTTAAGGCAGTTATAGATTTATGATAGCTGGGATTTTATGAAGCCTTTCAAAGAGTGACGTGCTTTTTAGGCATTTTGAGTCTTTTCCATTGCTGTGTGATAAGAGAAATGCAGCTGCAAGATGGCATATGGCTCAGATAAGAGGAGGCTAATAAACATATGGATGAGGTTTAAACCTAGCTAGATCAAAGGAATATATTTGGCTATTCTCATAGCAAGGGCTTTATCCTTGCCTTGCTATTTCCCCTCAGACAGGAAAGTCATCCTTTAGTCCCAGTGCAATTTAGCCTTTTTCTTTAGGTCTCCAAACAGCACTTGTGAGAGTCTAAAAAGAAAACTGATCTAGATTACATTTGCTCCCAGCACAACTGTCTGAGTTCTTTCTAGTCTCAGCTTCTCACTCCCTTACATCACCCTCAGTTTTACAGGGTCACCCACCCCAAGCAGCAGTTACAGCCCCTCACCAGTCCCCACCCATCCACTCTGGCCCTGAGCTGAGGAAAGGTGCAGCAGACAGAAGATACTTGCTTGGTCTTACCTTATTGCAAGAGCAAAGACAGAGCTGTTGCACATACATGGATGCACTGACCTAGATAGACTGCCTGCAAGGCTCCTTGCACCTCTTGCACCCACCAGCATAGATAAGAGCCACCATCACTCTCTACTGCAAGTCCTCACTTCATAGGTAAAGTTGTCAGGACTTGTTTTACCAGGTGTTTTCTCTCTGCATGTTGCTTAGATTTCTGTGATACTCCTTTTTATCTAGTCTTAGTCTGACTCTGAACCAGAATAGCTCTTGCCCTTCAAACCACAGACCTCTTCCCACCCTGTCACTGATTGCCATCACCTACCCCAGCTGCCTGGCCTCAGTTAAAGGAGTTGTCTGAACTCCAGAGGAAACTCTTTCTTCTTTAAGGGGCTCTACACATCACTGTGACTGTTCACTCACATTAAACCAATAAAGCTAGCAAACATGTTTAGCTAAAAGAAAATGACAACATCTTAAATATAGTGTTGAGTGCGATTTGGGGCAGGATTTGGTCTACTGAGGAGTATTAACTTCCCCTTTAAGATAAACTCTACTTTATCTGTTGCAAAAAATATACAGCCTTGTTTACTCTCCATTGGCATTTGTCCAACAGACAATATTGTCTAGTTTTGAAAACACATCAGGCCACACAAAAGAGCTGTCAGACTCTTACTGAGCTGATGATTCCTTTTGTATTGTTGTTTTCCTTATCTTGGGATCCAGTCTGTTGTCTTTAATTATTTTAAAATGAACTGCTGCATCTCGTCTTTATTAGACTACTTTATCTTCTGTTCAGTCTTGTATATCTTTCTTATTCACAACATTAAAAGTAAAGAATTGTGATTCTTCTTATGTGATTATTGGTGTTTTACCCTATTGTTTCTTAAATTGGGGAAGGGCTTTTAAATAAAAATTTATATTCTACTTCCTCTTATATTCTGGTTCTCTGGTGTGAATGTTCTCCCTGGCTGCTCGGCTCTTTCCAGCACACTTTCCTCATATGCTGGATGATGAAATGCCATGTCCTCCAGTTCACCTGAAATATAATATGATGGAGAAGAAAGACTCCTAGAAACTAGAATACGTGATACATGAACCTACCTGTTCTGTCTGCATTACTCCATTTCTCCTGCTTCATTAACCATAGGTCTAATGTCCTGATCACTATGCCACTCCCTGACAGCCCAAACACCATGGTCCTTTCCTGTGAACACCAGCTTTTCTTTAAGTTTATTTTAATTTTGGCTGGTTATTCACAAAAATCAAGGTCTGATCTGCACGATCTAGTCTCACCATAGCATGGATAATATGTAGATAAATGCCTCAGTAGCTACATTTCTATTGGTTCAGCACAACACATACATCCACTCATCGACAAAATACAAATTTGGAAAGGTGAGGACTGAGCGAAATAAGTTTTTAACGTTTTCATTATCACAGGCAGAATACAATGAAGTAGCTCTACACCACAACACCTAAACAGTCATCTTATAATCTGCAACTATGCCTCTCAGGAGCCACTTATATAATATTTTATCATATTAGGCTTAAAATTAAGAAATACTCTGTGCAGAATTGCAATCAGATGAATTTGTGAATACAATAGGACAGGACATGCACATACAGAGTGAAAGTGGATCAAGTATATGGACTAGTAAGAACTAAGGATGCGACACTGGGCAACAAGCTTCACTGATATGGACATGGACATAATTAGAAGAGGCCCAAAGAGTGGTGTACAGCACCCCACAGAGCAATCAGAGCTTCACACCAGAGAGCAGAATAGTAACTGGCATCAGAGCAGAAGCTGAAATGAAAGCTGACAGTGGAACAAATGTTGGTCGGTAAAACACAGGCTGATTATATACCAGTTAGCATTGATTTGGATGCCAAGAATAACAGCAGGCACTGGAACAGAGTGGGGGAGTGTGAGGCACTGAGAAAGAGCTCAGCACAACAGAGCAGGAGATGATTAAACAAACAAACAAACAAACAAACCCTCACCCCAAGGAGGAAATTATTAAAGCAGCACGAACATAGAGCTGCAGCCACTTTATATGGGAAGCAAATTCTGCAGCAAACCAGCAGACTGGGAAAGCCAGCAAATGGCAACTTTACATTATTGGGGAAAGTGAATTGGACTGAGCTGTTAGCCAGCATATGTTTGACCTTTCTGAGAAAACCGGCTTAAGCACGTTTATTAATGACCATGGCAGGAAGATGAGCCAGCATAGAAGGAGGTTTGATATTTGGACGCCCTGCAATCCTGCCTGCCATGCGATGGGAAGGCACACAGCCACTGGCCATCCCTGGCCTTGGCCAGCATTCCTTCTCACAAGCAAGGGAATGTGAGACATCCGCAGTACTCTTATGCGGGGAGTCTCATTTAACTCTTGAGCACTTGGGGACCTGTTGGAAGTTGTGCTAACAAAAGGTGCTTTTCTCCTGAGCAGCAGCATATTCAGGCTCTCTGTGGCCATGCCTTACTGAGAATAAGAGGATGACATCAAGAAGAATCACCCAGTAGGTTAAACCATATTAGGTCTTGTATTTCATGATATGTAAAGTCAGTGTTTCTTTCAAGAACATATGGCAAGTATTTTTCATGTCCTTTGTTACATTTTATTAATAAGCACGGGTAAAGTTAGGAAGATAAACCCCATCATGCTTGCTGAAAATGGTGCAAGACAAGACCTGTGTTTATAATGGGTATTGGGTTATATCATAGAAAGAATTAGGTAATCCTGGGGCTAGTAAAACTATGAAATATGATGGGAAAAAGGTGTGGCATAATTCACCCAGCGTCAAAGGAGAAGGTCTGTTGTCGTGTGCTGAGGTGGGGAGGGATTCTGGGGAGGAGGATGACCTGGCTGCACTGCAAAACCATAGGCTGCTGCTTAACCTCCTGCATGCAACAGTCAGGAAAGACATAACAGTGGATCCAAGAAGTATCAGGTGAGAAACTTCCCATGGTAGTAGGGAAGGCCCTGGCACTGGATAGGCACCAAAACAGCCTCATTGAGCTATTAGTGTGCACTTGTCATTGGCTGCCTTATAAAAAGAGGTTTTTAAACAGACATATGGGAAAATGCCTCCTCAGAAACAAGAGATGAGTCTCTCTGTTTCTTCAAAAAGCCTATCTTGTGTAGCTGTGTTAACAGAAAAGAGAGAGAGAGCTGGATTATATTTGAGCAATAAATACAGGAAGAGAGAGGAATTATTTTCATTCAGATAAAAGCTGCTGTGATTAAGCAGGTACACACTGACCCTGAAAGAATTTGGCTTGAAAAGAAGATATTTGATTTTCAGAAATAAAGTGCCAGAGCCACCTTTGAACAGGAATGCTGGAAAAAGATATTTGACGATTATGAAATAATGTCAGATTACATTACAGAGGAGATTGTGTGAACACAGGGCTGGTTCTTGGGTTTGGAAATGATGGTGTAAGATATAGGGTTTCAATTCCTTTAGTATTATTCAGAGTTCCAGTTGAAAAGATGATACATGGATGATTCAGTGACAGCCCACCAGTTTATGTACTCTCCTGACCTCCGAGTGGTCTGGGTCAGCTGAGACAATTTTGCTTGCTCTTTTCCATGAAATTTCAAGCGTCATTAGACAAAATGTTTGGCAGCTGACAGAGCATGAAACTGAAAAAAAGGATATGATGAAGAAAGGCATTGCCATCTGCAGTTGAGAAGTCCTTGCAATTGATAGGCTTTTTCCTCTGTCCTGGACTGAGTGCAGTCCTGCAAACATTTCCACACATCAGAAGATCTGGATTGGGAGAGACTCTCTCATTTTGGGGAAAATTTACCTACAGAAACCGTAACTATTTGTGAAGTAGGACTCTTTGTCCATATCCTTCCCAAGCTGAACATTCATCCAGGTTTTCTTGTTTTATTGGAACAGGAGAATCAAATCCTCTTAAGTGACAACAAATAGAAAACATTACACAAAAATACCTCAAAAGGTACAACCCATTTAAATATAACCAAAGGAGCTGTTATTTAAAGTGCATATTTTTTACCCAAGAATATTTCCCAGCTGTTAATCTGTAACATAAATGGGCATCATTTCCTGAGCAGGAGCACTGCTTACCCAAAATCTCCCTCTGAACCAGTCTTAGCTGCCATTAAACACGCTGGATATACTTAGACTAAACCATTTGAGAGCAGCATCTCTCTGAGGACTGATAACTGAGTAAGATTTAAGTCTGCTAAAAACATATACTGTTTTGCCATGACTTTAATACATACCTAGAGCTAATATGAAGCCCAAGTCGCTATCTGTTTTGAGTTTGTCTCTCTAGATATTTAGCCAGCATCTGTCACAAATATTTAGCCTGTCACAAATAACTACCTATAATCCATTTAGCTGGGCTTGAGGTTAAACAGTATCATATAGAAGAATAGCTTTTAATGCTATGGTTTGTGTGCAACATTGAAGTTTGGATGCAAAATAGGCCAAACATACATTAAAATTGCTAGATTCCCTTGGGAATGTGCACCTTAGCTGCTGCTTGGGAGTGAGAATACAAATAGAATATAAGCAAGACAGGAACAAAAATTCACATCTGATCTCACTGCCTGTTCTTGCTTCCTCATAGTCTTTCAGAGACCAGTTTGGCATTACAAAGATGAATTTAGGCTCTTGGAATTGAGGAAGAAGCCCCAGGTATCATACATAGTTCTTATTCTTGGATAAACTGAATGTGTCAATGCTTTCATCTACGGTACAATAGTACCACAAATATGAAGGGGACAGAACCTTGTTGCATTTCTAGAGTGTGATAGAGCCATGATCTACCAAGTAGAAGGGTTTATAAAATCAATAAACAAGATAAACTGGGTTCCTTTTGAGAGATTGAAATGGGAGTGTAATTCCTTGTAATATTCAACATATGGGTTTTCTACTGATTTTATATCTCACACCTAACAAGAGGTAAGGTTAAATAATGAGATATGATTAGAATGCCAGATGGACCACATGACCTCAGGGAATGCCTCACAGAGTTGTCAACATGATAGCATTAGAACACCATCATGTTGCTGATGTAATCTCTCTAAAAAACATTAAAAAATAAGATTGTATTGCATTCAAGAAGGGTAGTTCCTCCTGGATTACAGACTGAGTGTAAAGTGTGATAGTGATAAAAAGGTTAAAAAATAGCAGAAGCAATGGTTCTGGTGGCTATCCCTCTCAGTCAGTTTGGTGCATACACATCCCCTTGTTTCTAGGAATGCAGCAAAATTACCTGCCTGGGGTCTTGCTGAACTGGAGTTGGTGCTTTTCATTTATTCCTCTTTCTCTGCTCCAGCTACTATCTCCAGGAGTTTTACCCAGACTTATTTATGCAGCTGGGAAAAAAGTCCTGGGTAAGCATTTGCCCAGGGGTTCTATTTTTGTTCAGTGTCAGTCCTGTCCTCATACGGATCAATACATTACTCTGTTTAGTCACCAAACTCACATATAAGGGCATTCAGGACTAAAACCTTTCAGAAAACTATTGTCATGTTAAGATTAGTTTGTTTCTCAATGCACGACTTGCAAAGAAAAATCTGCAACCCTTATTAGCCTCCTTGAGGTAGCAATACTTGCACCATCAAAATTAGCAGTAGCTTGGCAGATACAGCATTTTGGATTGTTTAGGGGTGGGGTCTCAGTGTCTTACTTACCTTGGTACCTTGGAGTTAGGTCTCTTGCCTCACCTCTAATAGGAAACTGCAGCCTCAGTTATATTTCAATCACAACCAGACCTCACTAAGAGAGTCACAGCACAAGGTCCCCAGTGTGTACCACAGGACCAGTGGCCATCACAGGGGGATGGTACAGACCTCGGGCAGTTCCAGTGAATGTAAGCTCTTTTGGAGCTGTACTCTGAAGTTAATAAAAATATACCTTCCCTCTCTGTGCAATGCCCTCTCTGTAAGGTGCTTCACTCCTGGCCAAGGGTGCATTTATACATTCAGATGTGTGCTCAGCACCTTATTGATGCCTTAGGCACTGCCAGGAGGGCAGAAAGATTGTTGAGATACCCCTATTGCTTAAAATTAGTGTTCTGAGATTGTCTGAAGTAAACATGCAACTGACAATTTAGACAGATCTGCCCATGTTTCTCTGAGCTCTGACAACCTCTCACATCCTGAGGATCAACACAAGAGGCAAAAAGCTTCTGCTCAGGAGGTTGGGCAGGTGGGCTAGGAGGGGTTTACAAAGCTCCTGGCTATTGTAGGATGCAGCAGATCATATTAAAAATCAATGTTTGTTGCAGACAGTTAGGACCGTGAAGGGCAGAGAGGACTTGGTGCTGTCACAGCCTCTCCTGAACCCATGCATCTCCCCAGGTTAGCAGGGCTAGGGACAAGTAGCAGCTGTGCTCTACAGGGGCTGGGTGAGGAGATGGATGAAGGGAAATCTGAGGGTCCCCAAAAAGATGGAAGGCATAGTGGTAGGAGCAGTGGTGGCTAGTACAATCTTCCCTTTTTACTCCCTGGCCGCAGCCCAGCCCCTCTGCAGGGTTCTGTGTACTGGCAGCAATATGGCACCCTGTTTTCAGTGCTGCACTGAAAAATGCATGTTGAAAAACTGAACCAAGAATGAGCTGAGGTTTTGTCAAGATGTCCATGTTCAGAAGAGCTCAGCCTGTTTTAGCCACTAAAGAGGACATTGAGGAATGCTCATCTACTCAGGGCGAGCTGGTAGCTAATGTAATGTGGTCTGTCACCTAGCAGACAAAAACACAACAAAGTCCTATAGAAATGCTGCTTTTGGAACAACTAATTAGAAATTGTGCCCCTAGCCAAAGGAAACAGGAAATTTTTGACAGGGAAGGTAATTAGCATCAGAGGCAGAGGATGAAAGCTGGGACAGAGTTTCTGTCAGACCTGGGAATCTGATCTGTTTTAATACAGCTACTTCAAATATGTTTCGGTTCCTGTAAGATGTCAGGGCAGACCATCACAAGGGTCATTGCTGCCTTTAAAATGCAGAAATGCACCTTTTCCCTCCATACTGCCTCATTGTACTTCTCTGTGTCTCTTTGTAATGCATTTCAAAGCCTCCCACAGCTCAGTTTGGAAAATGAAAAGTAACTTCAAAAAAGCAACACCCCCTCTTTGATAATACTTCTATCAAATTATTTTACTCCTTTCTCCACACTGCCTCGGGTGCATGCCACTCCCCAGGGGCTGGAGCAGGCTGATTTGCCAAGTACTCACCATGTACGCCCTTTGCTGGCCATCTTTGCTGTTTGCCTTTGGCCTCAGAGCAGCTGTGGTATATCCTCTTGTGTCCCATCTACTCTCCCCTCACCACTCCATCTTCTCAAGGCTGGGGATGTTGCTTTCAAAACTTCCTGGAGCACAGACTGCATGCCTCCATGCTCTGTGTGGGTCAGGAAAGCCAGGGGGTATTCTCAGCTCTGAGCAGGGGTCAGCTCCCGGGAAGGAGGGGTATGATCAATCAGTTGTTCGTATTGATTCTTCTGTTCACTGAACATGCAGTAGGAATTCGAGTTAAATGAAGTCTGGATTTTCATTTTTGCATACTAAATTTCAAACAAGACCTTACTGCCCCATGCAAATAGCATTAATCTGCAAAAGTAGCCGACTGAACATCCGAGGGACTTTATCCCAAATGTGGTGATATACTTTGTTACTTGGCAGCAATTTTTTTTTGCATCTCTGTTCAGAAAGCATTTCCCAAATCGCAGCTGGCAATCACTACACAGATTTAGCAGATCTTTGCCCAAAATCAGGAAACCAGTCCAGGAGTGCAGAATTAGGATTTGCTAATTCCTATCTAAACTGATACTACAGTTTGCCATGTTTATGAAAGCTTGCCAGTTTTGTTTTTGCCCATGTGTGGCTGAGATGGAAGCTCTACAGTTGTAGGATAAAATGGCATTGCAGGCCAGAATAAAATCAGTCTAATGCTTATAAGCACAACAGCAATGCACTTCAAAAGAAAAATAAAACTCTAATTCTTCTAGATGAGCTATTAGTTTTTATAGTCATTACATTACTAGCAGAATGAACCTTGGCTGACACAGAATGTGCAGACAAGTGAATCGTACAGTCCTTATATGACAGACAGTGGAATTGGTTTTAGAAATAAAGTGTCAATCTTAGTGGCGGCTGCAGCTTAAGTTAATGGGTAGGGATGGGGCTTTCCCAGGGACCGTCTATCCCCTCACCTAGTCCCATCATCACTCCTTCTTAGGGCAAATGGTAAAGTCCCTTCTGCTCTCTTAATCTCACCTTGCTGCCTGTTGAAATGGCCCAGCTAGGTATGAGTGAGTGCTTAAGGATAGTCTGAGAATATTGTGAGCAATATTCTTAAATGGGGAAGATAAACTCAGAAGGCTAAAAGGGTCAACCAGCCTCAAAAAATTAGGCATAGAGAAAAGAAGTAGCAGTGTTATGTGCTACTCTAGATACTTGCATATATGTACTATACACAGAAGACTGCAAGATCTCTGGGATTAGCACCAAATGAATTTGGGGAGCTTTGAACCTCACAGAAGAGTGTGTTTCTCACTTTTTAAGGTAGAGAGTACACTCTTTCCATTTGATCTGAACACTAAAAAAGGAAGCCAGACCCAAGGCCAGGATCTTGAGCCACATTTTCCCTTGTGACACTGACCTATACTCCTGCTCATGGGTCTGAACACTCGGTAAGCTTAATACAGGAAAACTTACAATAACAAACACAACTTGCTTCACGGATTATCTACACTGCGGAAATGCCAAACTATTTTCCTGATTCCTAGGGTATATGGTGCAACTGTAGTAACAGAGAGCTGCAGACTACAAACAAATGGTGGAAAATCTAGTTCCATTAAACTCCATTTCAGATGACTTTTGGCAATGTCCTTGCTCTTCCTTGCTCTAACTCCTAGTGACAGCCAGTGAAGCTTGGCAAAAACTGTGTGGTCACTTAGTAGTTTGCCAGGATGATTTTTTCCTGACATTGGCTGTCAGCCTGTGCACCTGCTCCCAGCCACACTGTCCTTCCTCATTATCTAAATCTGTCATTTGGCCCCAAATGACACATGTGAGATCTTCTTCTTATCAGGTAAGGCAATTGCTCTGACAAACCTGCACCATCACCAGCAAAATAACTGCACCACAGCCCTCATAATCATTGGCAGCACGATGACCTTTGAAGAGAATTGTTATAACAAATCTGTGATAAAATGCAGTAGAATAGTAACTTAGGAAGGGACGAGATTAACACTGTAGGCATTAAAAATGACACATATCAAGTACCTAATATGCATTAAGCAAGCAAGGGATTTTGCAGAGCTAGTCTCTAGGATTTCAAAATTTACTGTTTCTGTTTGAAACATGCAATGTTAAGATACATACATACTTTACCTACCAGTTTGGGGGGGGTTGGGGTGGGGTTTTTTTTGTTTGTTTTGTTTGTTGGGGGTTTTTTGTTTGGTTGATTGGGTTTTTTTGCTATCTATGATCTTTTTGATACCTGCTACAATAACAACTTTTAGTAGTGTACAGAAAAGAAACCTCATTCTTTTGTACTGGTGCACATCTGGAATAACACTGCTTCTTGTTATAGTAATTTGTTTTGCTTCAGCAGAAAGCAGTATCTAGAATAATGGATAATAATGGAATAACATTAGAGCAACAGTATTTTTAGCAATTTATAGTTCATCTCAGTACATTTCTAGCTACTATTTACAAAGCAAATTGTAATGTGGAGGTGCAAGATTTGGCAAAAGCAAATAGGTTTCATGCAAGTTCCCATCTACGTGAAGGACAGCACTGTCCAAGTGCATAAAAAGCCTTCCACTGCCTTTCTTTTTTCAAGGGCTCATCCCATGCAGGCATCTGCTTACTGCAAAGCACTTAACTTGAAACTGCTTTGTGGGAAGTAACAGGTAATCTCCAGTTGATTCTGTGCAGGACACTCTGTTACTGACCAAAGCAGAGACCATGCACATCAGTGTAGCACGTCATCCACACACCATACCTACACTGACTGTCTAGGGCACTGACTGTCATAGGGCCAGAGCTGCACATTGCTGGGAGTTAGGATAATATTCTGGGAAACTCTTGCTACATGCCTGTCCTCTCCTTACACATGTTCAGACGTCAGCTCCCAGCCATTGTCAGAGACAAAATACTGCGCTAGACAAACATTTAATGCAATCCAGAACTGCAAGTCTTACAAAATTACTCTGGCATAAGCACTCAGTTAGGGAACTTCTGTAGTCCTGGCATTAAAGCTGCAAACAACTCCAGTCTCTGAAGTTACCTACTCGGAAAATAACTCATTTCAACCTCCAGCAAATCTTCAGCATCCACACGAGGTGCCATTGGTGAACCCTGGAAGAAACTCTTAGGGAAGAGAACATGTTGTTAAGGGACAACATAGCTGTCACTCAGCTCCAAAATCAAAACTCAAGTGAGTTTTTCCATTTCCTTTCCTCCAACACAAGGAATGGCCTGTCAGCTCTTTCCCTTGAAAGAGCAATAAAACATGTTTATATTTAATGACTGAAAGACAAAGAGAAGATGACAAATGTCACTTACAGTACAAGAATAAAGCTATTAATGGAATATATGCCTGGATTAATTGAAGACAGGAGAGTGAGGATAGGACACAGGCAATTCTTTTATGTGTACAAGTAATTTGCTTGCATTTCTAACTCTCTCTTGCAACTTCTGTTTCACCACCATTCCTTATGACCCATATTCTCTGTTTGAGTTTACATGCACCCACTTCACAGTTTGCCTCAAGGAAAGAGGTGCATTTTATACTAGATTATCTTGCATGATAATCTTCCCCCTTCTGATCTGGATTCCAGTTTTAACTCTTCTGATCTTATGTGTTGAACTTCACTGGAAGTTGTAAAAGCTGTAGGAAATGAAGGTCATTATTTTCATCAGTGGTACTGATAACCTGCAATAACAGTTTTTCAGATTTCCTTAAATATTGAAACAGTTAGGTCATAAGGACATAATAAATGCTATGCCACTATTTTTTATTTGCTATAATCAGTCAGCATTCGAAACAAAACCAAACACACCTTGGACTGTTTGTTGCTTTGTTTTTTGTTTTTTTTTATACTAATAACCAGCACAATACTAAGCCACAATTAATATCAAGGTCACATAACATGTTCTGGAATTAATAGTCCCTTCCTGAGCTGATGCAGGCTGACTAAAGGATGCTGAAATACAGACAGGATTTTTGCAACGTATGTGTGCACACACACCCCATTAAAGAAAATAGTCCCATTTCATTGTGCAGGCAGGCAAAAGCCAGACTTTTTATTTAAAATAACAAATACTCACCTACATCACAGTATACTGCTTAGTTTATCGCTTCTGCTTTGAATTTTGTGCTTTCTTTTCACGTGTCTACATTTTGCAATTTTGTACACGCTGCAAAATTAACTTTGTATATAATTTAATATCTGTGTATATCCTTTAGAACTTAACATTACATGGAAATTAAAAGAAATCTTGAATTTTAAGGTATTGAAAACAATCAATAAAATTCCACTGAAAAAAACCCAGTATAAATGTTTCTTGTAGTACAGTACTCTTAATTTTATGTCAGTGTCATTTTAATGCCATAGTTTTCAAATATTGACTGTATAAAGAGAAGACTGGGGAAAAAAATATGCCATTCCTAAGTGTGTTAAACTCCGGTGATTTATGATATATGTACAGTATATAAATATATTTATGTATATATGTACATATACATTGTTTAACATTCATTATAAATAGAACTGTGTTAACTTAAGCAGTATAAAAATAGCCACTTTCCTGGGAACATGCAAACAGAATATGCTCTCACCTAATCTATAAAACTCAAAACAACCAAACCTTTAGCTCTGATTTTCTATAAATATAAATTTTAATCGAAGACTTTCAGCTGATTTAACCTTAAAGTAAGTTTTTCCAGTAAAGATATAAAAATCTGTTTGATGCTAGCTATAATTAAGGTCAAACACAGTATATTTTGGGTTATTTCAAGTATTTTTCCCACGTGCGCTAAATCTAGACACACTGCATTTTTTTTCTTTTACAGTAAAATATTATTCAGCTCTAAACACTAAAAGCCAAATTACAGGCAATCTGGCATGCTTGCACTGCAGGAAAAAGGCTCTCCTCTACACTATTCTTATGTGGGAGGCTGTCCTAATATGGCTATTTGTCCTCCAGATCTTGTTCACTGCAAAGCATTATCGAGATTCCCATACCATAAGATTCTTAAGGCCAGAAGAGAAAGTTCTACAACCCATAAGTCTCATCTCATGCTCACTGAAATTCACTCTGAGGTCCCTGCATTCAGCACAGTGACTGGCATCTGGACTAAGATACCTCTTCTGTTACAGTCAAAGAGCTTCCAGCTTCAGAATTTGAGCGAGATCTTGACTTTTTAGTGACTTTTCCCAAGGGGAAAAAATTTCGGTTCCATCTGAACCAAATGCGACATTTTTCCTTTTTTCTTGCCATATGAAAAACTGAAAAATTGTTTTGCCCTGAAACATTCCCTTCTCCTCCAAAGTGCTCTGAGTACTAGCTAGAAAAGCAAAAGCAGAAACAGGAGCTATGTTCAAAGGTGATTCTATTTCTGCTCTTCCACATACCTACCAGCTCAGCAGAGAGCACACACTGGCTTGGATGGAGGAAGAAACATCACTAAGTCCTTCTTCCTCTCAACAGATTTCAACCATCTATTAGAAGAATGTCATAAGCGCATCACTATGCCAGCCATGGCATATCCTGACTATTTTCTATTTCATTCCGTGTAGCTAAAAACTTACTCCTGCCCATTTCAGGGGACTGAACTGCAGCTGCCTCCTTTCCCTATAAGTCCATCTCACCCAGAACTTTGAATTGCTTTTGCTAACTCTCAGAAAAGTATTTCTTACAGAAAACAAACAGCATGGAAGACTCAAGGCACACTTTCTTCAGGACAACGTTTTTCTGATGATTAGAGGACCTTTTAAGGAAGTAGGAAATTTAAATGTAAATGGCATGGACAAAGGAGGGACTGCAGTCTTGTTTTTCATTCCTAAAATTATTATTTGCACCTGCACGTTAGTGGATAGTAGAAGGATGATCTACATATTTGGCCCTTCAGCAGATCTATTGCCCTGAAAATGTTTTCCAGATTAAGATGCTAGCTATTGGATTAAATCTGTGACTATACTTCTGACAATCAAAAGTGCACATCCCAAAATTGCTGTCACCCAGCTGCAAGATGAGGCATGCAACTCAATGAGTTGGATGACAGTGAAGGCCTACTCTCCTAAAGATGTTCAGCTTGTTCAAGCCTTTCTCTCTGGCATCTCTGAAGTGGTACAGCTAATTTCTTATCCCTCTAGCAAAATGGCCTAATGTTCCCAGCAACATCCTAATTTTTTTTTCTTTTTCCCAGGGTGGCTCCCACATTTTTCCCAGAAGTCTTTTCTAGTCAGAAGTGATGAATCCTTGTTAAAGTAGCAGTCTTCCAGCTTTTATATTTTGAGAAAAAAAATAAATGAGGCTTTCTATTTCTTATGGTAAGTAGCATAAACGCACCAAAACAATGGTATGGATATATCCCTGTATTAATTGTTTAGAGAGCTGTCATTGGAAGTTGGGGACTGGGAATTCACAAAAGGCTCGTTTGCCTTCTGATCGTCCTTCATGGAGGCTGCTTGGTCTGAGATGGAAGAGAAGGAGAGCTGGTCATGTTCCATTATATGCACTTGGTCCTCTTCCTTGTCCTTCTTCACATAAAACAACTTTCTAAACTTTTTGAGTTCATGGAGTTCACAGAAAGTCTCAAGAACCACCAGCATTGCGATAAGGCCCATCAACAGATAACCTGAGTTAAAAAAAATAAAAATAAAGTGGTTTAATTATTAGCAAACTAAGTTGAGGCTGGAACAGTTTTAATCCTGTAACTTTTCTCACCCGTGTCATCTCTGACTTGTATGTTAATTTTCTTTGTGACACAATTTCAGAGCTTTAGACTTTTTTTTTTTTTCTCCTTCTTTTTTCATTCCACAATCAACAAGGCCCCACATAATCAGAAAAAACAACATTAGTGGCTTCAATTCTGTTACAACTGTACTGGAGAAAAATGTGTAAAGGTGTTAATGGAAAAGAATATGAAAATTTACAACATGTACACTCCCCCACTTATGACCTTCATGGCCAAGTGTCCTTCAAAAGATCAAAAAGAACCTTTTCCCTCAATATTCCTACATGTTACAAATAGAAGTAAAAATACAGTAGCTAATTAGGGTAATTTGTGTTTGTACCTATTTAACAGGACAAATATTTGTATTTCATGAAAACTTTTGAATTATTTTCCTTTAAAATTGTAAGATAACCAGCACCCTGAAATGATCGGAAAACCCAAGAAACTAGAAATGTGTACAAGTCCAATAGAATCAAAATGAAAAATTACTGTAAAATTATTCCTGGAATTTTAAAAACCTGACAAATTTGCTATATTTGATGACACCTTGGGGATTATTGGAATGTTTTTCTAACATACTTAAAGTACCCAAAACTTGGAAGTGTTATTTAAATTATACTACAGATAACTTTAGCCATATACTGACTGACTCTGATTTTTAAAGGTAATAGTCAGCTTGGACAACAGAGACTTTTGGGAGTAGAACTTATGATCAGCAGCACACTGTGCTCTATTTTTTTTTCTCTGCAAACATATGCATCTAAAACTTAAAGGAAGGTGTTAAAATGAGCATTTATTAATCTCAGTGTTTCATTAGATGCCTACTATTAATCATTACAATATAATGAGGAGCATGACTACTTGATTATTTTATCATTTCAATGAAGCGAATCAAGTAGAAGCTAAGTGTATAACTATTCATATAATGCATTCATTCAAAAGCTGAACATTAATTGTGCTGAAAGATCAACACAGATTAATGATTACAATCTTCATATGGTCACTGTTCTATAAATATTTCACCTGTAGTTACAGACTATTCACTGGCAAGAACACTCTCCTTTTCCTTCCAGGAATACTATTAAATCAATATTGCAATACCAGATACTGATCTAAATCAGCACTACCGTTAAATTTATGAATTGTTTTGAAACTTTATGTCATATCAAATGAGAACTATGCACTAACACAAGGAAGAAGTGACAAAACTATGCCAATTCAAAGGCATCTATAAATCTACACTGAGAATTTGTAATTATCTCTGAAACTCAGTCCAGTTGATTGCCAGCTCATTTAGAAAGGGCTTGTGTTCTCTTAAAACTTCTTGAAAAGCCTGTAGTTCTCAGTAAGCATTTTCTGATGTAGAACTCCAAAACATCTTGAAGAAAATTTAGGTTCAGCAAGAGAAAACATTTTATTTGGTTCCTTGAATTGTTCATATGAAAGGAAGAATAATTTAAAAGTTACAATCTTAAAATCTATTGAAATTAAGTGTTCTAAAGTCATAACTGCCTAAAAACCTACTTTTTCCTTTTAGTATTTCCTGTCATTTATTTCCTAATTGATTTAAATTTTGAAAAAAGATAACATGAGCTATAATGTTGTCTTCTGATTTTGAATGTTCAGAACAGTTGGGACTGTAATAATGTCTTTGCTATGTGTGAATTTCCATTCACTTCATCATTCAGCACCCCTAATTTAACCCTGCAGATCAGCAGGTTAATAATTAAAAGCTACCTCTCATAAGATAAACATGATGGGTAGAGGAGGAAATCTTCTGCAACTGCAACAGGCCTGGGAGGAGAATAAATAAAATGTTTGTTGGCTAGTTCAAGGCCCTGCTTCAAGGAATGAAAATTCAAGGCCTGACCTTTCTTCAGGTAAAACACAAAAACAAGTTAACAGACACTTTGCCTACATTACCTTTGCTGGACCATGCACAGAAGCACAGTCAAATACAGACTGGCCTAAGAAATGGACCTGACAGAAAAGTTTATTTTGGTTGTTCAGGTCTTTTAACTGGTGCATCTGATGATCCAAGAACTGCACAGACTGAAGCTGTATCTGAAACTGGAATGCTTCAAAACACTCTCACTGAAAATATTGGCCTCAGAATACCATAATTTTCTTAACTTCACTTTCTTAGAATCACTGACCACCATGATCTCTTCTGTGTCAAACATAATGAAACAATTTAAATTTAACATTCATGGTCTCGCTTTGCTATCATCTTGGTCTACTTGTCTGTCTTTAAGAGCTGGCCAGCTTCAGCTATCTTCTGTTACAATCTGAGTCAGAAACTTTGCTCTTCTGCCTCATTTCTCATTGTTCCTTGATTCCTCTCTGTCCACCTGTCATCACCTTATGAGATGACCTTAGGTTACATGGATCATCTTCTTGGCTCTGTCATGCACTGAAATCTTAGCCCAAGGTGCTCTTAACCATTTACGTAACAGTAATGTGAGCTTTTTTTTTTCCTACTACTAATAAGAAAGTAAGTAGTTCTGGTTAGCATAACGGGATTCTGGTTTTAGCTTTTTCTTTTTACCTAAGAAAACTAACCTTACTTAAAAGTTTCCTCTTTACACAGCTACCTAAATTAATGCCAGTTTGCTAACTGACAACTTACAGAACAATCACTATCCACAGCATGGAGAAAGAAAGTCTTATAGCTGTATAGAACTGCACAACTTAGACTATGCAGCTTATCAGTATAGCTTTAGCAATGTAAAGGTCAGGAGTTTCTCAAAAGATAGAGGGTGTCTTTTTTCTATAAAGCAGAACTGATAAAAGGAACATAAGGCTAACAAACTAGTCAAAACTGTCCTTATGGTTGGACACTGTTCAAAGAGCATGGACACTGTTCTAAAGGGCATGATGGTGTGCCAAGAGCAAGAGTTCAAGAAAAGGACAGCCTGAGGAAGACTACAGAACAACCACCAGAGGGTCATGAATGACCCTAAAGAACCACCAAATCAAAACTGGACGTGTGTCAAGGGGAGGAACAGTTTCGGGAAATGGGAAGAACAGATCTGGTGATATCATGAATTATTCATTAGATAGCTAAATAAAGACATGAAGCTTTTGTAACTTGGCATGCATGATTTTTGGAGGATCCCATCCCTTCATGCCTCTGAAGTCATAAATAGAAGAATGCCTCTCCCTAATACTTACAAAGACTCTTAGAGAGTTCTTTTATATCCGGTTGGTGGGCAAGAGTCTAATTGTTGTTAGTTTTGGTTTGTTTGGTTGGTTTTTTAATATAAAATGCCTTTTACTTAGCTGGTGAGTTTGACACTTACATGTAATTCCAATTTTATACAGCTCTCGGAATTTTTGATTGTAGCCTTCTCCTGGCACATAGTCACCGAGGCCAATGGTGCTCAGGGAAATGAAACAAAAATAAAAAGATTCCAGAAAATTCCAGTCGTCTTCCAGGACCGAAAATATTGCTGCTGGGATTAAGAAGAAGAAGGAGACAGTGATGAACCCAAGGACCATAGCATGGATGATTGCAACAACCTGCTTGGAGAAGCCCCAGCGAATGTGGAAATACAGTACAGGCCGCCTGGTGACGTATACAATGATGCGCTGTACCACTGCTGTCAGGAACAGCAGTGTAAATGGGATCCCAATGACTGAGTAGATGATGCAGAAGGCCTTTCCTCCATCAGATAAAGGCACTGTGTGTCCATAACCTGAAACAAAGCAGAGGAGGCATAGGTTGAGTTAAACCTAGGAGCTCATGTACCAATTTGATAAAAATAACATGCACTGCACTATTGCTAATTCTGAATTCTGCTATTCTTGACAAATGCTGTTGAAAAGTCTGTTTTAAGCAGGCAAACAAAGCCTCAGTACTAGCCATAAGCAAGTAAAACCAAGTATTTTTGTATTTCAAAATTGTGACCATCATTGTACAAATGTTTATTTTGGAGAAGAAAGAAATGCCTGGTCAGGAGTGGGAATTTACGCCAGAAAATTTCTAGTTTATTCTGGGTTTTTCTACTGACCTTTTTATTTAGTTTTACAAAGTGATGAAACTTCTACCCACCCTGTCAATTAAAAAAATACATACTTCAGAAAAGCATTCCTACATTTACTCTAACACCTTTTGTGAAAATCAACTAAATTATGTAGAAGTACTACAACTGATATTCCATACCATCTATTTCCATGCTTCCACAGATTATAATCCATCAAAGATATCCAGAAGCAGAACAAATATTTTCACAGCAAAACTCCTAGGATCTAAACCACTGTGGCTGGATTTTTACCTCACCATTTACACACTAAACATATCAATAGTGATATATTCAGAGTACAGGAATGTATCCACTGCTGTACAGGCTGATTGTGGCCAGCAATCTCAATGCCACAAACAGTGCATTTATGTTTGAACCCAAGGGCAAGCAGGTACACTGCCAAAGCACACTCTGACAGACAGCTTGGTTCTAAATGTAAATCATAGCAAGAGAAAAGAACAGTAAATCCAGCATAAACGAGGAATGCTTTCTTCTGTTTTCCAACCAAAGGGGGAAAAAAAAAATAAATTTGTTTTCATTGCAGCAAGGAAGAGGAAATCTCTTGAAATCTAGTGTGGGCAGCCTTTACACTGATATCAAGTCAAGCAAGTGCAGAAAGGCCACAGCAGTTCTGCAGCCTCAAATCAGTCAGATAATTTGGGTTATATTAATGCTGTACAAAAAGGCATTTTTCCAGAGCTACTGCAACTAGCTGTCCTGAGCAGTCCAGGCAGAGTCTAGTGCATAGAGAGTTATGCTGCTTCTGATTTCTGAACTGGGTAGACACTCTGCACTTCCCCAGTCTGCCCAGTGCAACACCAGACTGGGCAGACATTCCATGAGGGCTCCTGGGAACCCTCTGCCACTCTGCAAGTCCCTTCAAGTTTTATAAGAACATGAGATATTTCTTCTCTATATTAATGAATTTAATAATAGAATCATTGCTTTTTAAGTTTTCCAGAGGAGTAAGAAAAGGAAGTGTTATTTAAGATGCACAGAGACACTTCCAGACAATGAGAGGAAGGCAAAGCGTCTTATCATTACAATGTACAACGTCTTGGAGGAGAAACGCATGAGGTGTAATTTCTTCATGTTAGCTAACCTGGCAGGAAACTTCAGTTGTATTTGAATTTTAATGACATTATGAATAATTTACCCAAGTTCAGTCTTTTAAACCCCGGAAAATCACATTAATTAATGGCTTTTTTCTTTGCTCACATTCTGTTTGCTTTATCCACTTTGAGACAAAGAGAACTGGAACTGCACAGAGCAGTTCAATCAGATTTAGGAAGTTGCAAGAAAGCATTCTACTCTGTTCCTAATAATGCTGGAGATTTGACTGGCATTTCTGACTATTTCCAAGCTCACACTTTCCTGGATCTGTTTATCAGAATCCTTGGATCCTGCATCCACCAAGGCAGACCCCATCACTTAGTACGTGAAACTATGACTGGTTTTGCTCTGAGCATGACTTAACATTTTATCCTCATTTTCAAGTGCCTCTTTATTGCCCACTTGCCCTGTGGTTCTTCCATTATCCCTATTGCCTTAATTAATTTTGTGTCTTTAGTAAACTTAGTTGCTTACCTCTTCCAGGCTTTAGGAATACATTGAAGAGCATAAGTCCAACATAGGTGTACAAGGAAAAACCCGTGTTCATTCCCCTAGGGGAATGAACTAACCACTCCTTCTAGAACTTACTGTTTCTTCTACTCTGCTATCTTTCCATATCTCACATCCATACAAGGACCAGTCCCAGTTGCTTAATTTTCTTGAAAGTTTTTTGTGAGACATTCAGCTCCAAGTTTGGCAGAGGAGTGTTTTGAGCTTATCATGGGGCAACTAAAACTGGCCCACGCGACACAAACACAAACAAGGCAACTCCAGTGCTCCATCACATCAAGGTGTCTTCAGTAAAACAGAACTATGGATATGCTATTTGAGTAAGATGCAGATCAGACCTCATTTGAACTAATCTACCTCATTCTGTGTATCCATGCTTAAAGAACAAATACACATTGGAAGAAGAGCAGAGAAAGGTTACTGAAACCATCAAGGGAACAGGGACTATTTTATGAGAGGAAGATAAAAGTGGTTGACTTTCTTGGCACAGCTGAATGGCTGAAAAGCGATAGAGTATCTCCCTGTTAATGCATCAGCATGCAAAGTACTACTGAAGGAAAATAAATACTTAAGATGAAGAATAATAGTGCCACACAAACAGATAGCTTTGATGTAACATGAATAAATTTAGTCTAGAAATTAGAAAAAGGGTTTTAAGTTTCAGATAAGAGTTTTGGAGCAGCCATCCACTTCCTGTAATGGGGGAGAAAAATGAGCTATGTTAAAACAGAGTCTGACAAAGCTTAGTAACTTCATGGATGGCACAATATCACAAAGCTACACATAACAAGCAGAAACTGAGCTTGCAGACCTAGAGAGTCCCTTGCAAGCTCCAGGTTCTTAAATTTAACATATGTTTGCACTGAACAATGAATGAAAGCTTTCATTAATTTGAATCCAAACATCTGTAGCATGCATACAAACAACAGCCTGACACATTTTTTTGACCATTACACACAGTGCAGGTTGATGGTGATTTAATTCCAGCCTCTGCGCTGACCCAGGTAGCAATAAGATCTTTTGTTGTTGAGGAGGGATTCTGTTACTTCTCCAATACTTTCTTCCTTCTGAAGGACAAAAATTACTGCTACACAGTATGCACCTAAACTCAGAGGAACTGAGTCTGGAGGAACTCTCTGCTGCTCAGTTGTTAACAATTACAGGAACTATAATACTAAAGAGCATTGACAGTTTCAGACTGAGGAGAGAATTTATGCTCCACGCAGCCAGCAGCAGTAAGATGACATCTTTCAAAAGCAGTGGATGACTGATCAGTGTTTGCTTGCTACTCAGGAAACAGACTCATTGCTTGGGAATAATTATATGGAAAAGCCTGAGCTAAACCAGTCACAATTTATAAGGCTATAGCAAGTGGGGAAGAAAAGGACTTCTATTTTTTCCCAATATGCAGTTGGTTTTATGTGAGTTTTCCTAACAATGCCTATTATCTTAGTCATCAATGTACAAAAGTCATTAAGAAAAAAATCCACAACTAAAAAAACCCCAAAACAAAACAAACCAACACAGCCACAATTTAAAAGAGAGGAAATTGTGCATCTGAGACAGGAGATACTCCTTGTCTGCTCTCAGACACTTGTGCTCTATTGCCTTCCATCTCTGCTCCTGGACCTGTTTGTAGCTTCCTTGTACTGTACCCTCTTCAGGTATGCCCATTTGTCTTTTGCAGTGAAAAACACCATGATCAGAAGCATTACAATTCCAATTCTAAGGTATTATTTTTGCTATTAGAAAAGAATGCTCACCAAAAGGGGACTACTTATGAAGATATTTTTTGATTCTATCAAGGATATTTGCTATGGGTGACCAGAATTAAATCACCCATGTAGCATATCTGATAACTGTATTACTAGTTATGAAGACAGACAAGATTTATCAAATGCTGTATTTTCATACTGTATAATGCAAATACCGACTAACAATCACTCATTTAAAAGCACTGGCCTTTGAAAAACCACACCCTCAGACAACCTGTCCAAGCATTGTTACTCATAGTGACAGCCTCAATAAAAGGATATCACTCGCAAATAACCTCTATTGTCTATTCACAGTTCAGCAGTGCCATTCCTTAAAAAAAAAAAAGGAATCACAGACAAGAATGCATTCAAGACCAGCAGAATTTGACAAATGAAATAAGATCAATCATCTATCTAGCTCAATTTCTTGAGACAAATAATATTTGACTGATCATAAAAAGAGCAAAATCCCACAAGATGTTGGCAGTTGGGTTTCATTTCTATTCACATGTGGAGATTTTTTCCTTAAAGTCACTTACTCCCTTATGACTTGGAGGATTTCTACTATTATAAACTTAAATATACAAAATATCTTTATCCATTCTAATGCAATTCTGAATGTTGTCATATACTACAAAAATGTTTATTTTTAGAAATCATTTCAAATACTTAAATCTTTTTACATTTGTCTTAGTGCTGAGTTATACTAGTTAATTATGTGTTCAATAAAAAATTTTCCATTTGCTGTCCTTCAGGTTAGTCTTTTGCTCTTATATCTTTCTAAAAAGGCTCAGTCATTACTTCTTCATACTTTTCAGTGGGTTGTAGCTCTCCTGTGCAAGTTCCTCTTCTAATTATTGTCTCTTCTGTTTTACCTGTGTCTAATTGTTTCTCTTAGATCACTTCGTAGATAAATAGACAGAAATGATCATTGTATTCCAGGTAAGATATTTTTTCTCCCTCCATTTTTACATACCATCACACTTTGTTTTCCAGAGTCTCTTACAACAATGTCCAGCTCGTAACAGCCCATGTCAAAGCCAGCATTGCCTATGCGCATTTCACACCACCACTCTTCGGTCCTGTGTTAGCTTGGCACTTATTGACACTTGGTGTTGTCTCCTTTCATCCTTTTCAGATACTACTTTGACCAATTTAAGCAGTAGTGTATGTTCACTGCTTTGTCTCGTCATAGTTCAGTCCCTCCTGTAACTCATTAATGGGTCCTTCCCTCTGTTAAGAGACAGTGGCTGCCTTACAAGTATTTCAGGACCCTGAATTGAGCATTTAGCACCAGAGTGCTGAGTTGCCACAATTCTGTTTTGGAATAACCTAACCTAGACTTCCACACAGAAGTCCACAGAGGCTGCCCTGAAGACTGGATGTTTGAAGGTTGGAGACAGATCTGACATCAGGTGAGGCAAATACCTGGCCAAGAGAGGTGCCACAGCCCTCAGAAAGCCTCCCCCAGCCAGCGTCTTCCAGGCTATGGTGATGAAGCCTGGCAGGTGTGTATGCAGGCTGCAGTGCTGCATCTCTCTCTTGCCCCTCTGTTATGCTCCCAGGGCATCAGCTGTTCATGCCTGCTCTCATGGGCTGGTCCCATGAATGAGGACCACTGTCTGCAGCATCAAAACTCACTCCTCTCCCTTCATGAATGAAACCATCAATGGTTTTGTGCCATCTGGCTTTTTCTGCCAGGTGCTCTTCTCCCTCTTCTACTACAGGTTTTGTCAAGTCACTGCTCCCTCTGGCCCCAGGCAATTTGTTGCAACACCACCATGCCCTATGTAGCACCACTGAGATTCTCAGGGTGTGGAGAAGGTTATCTTCAGCACATCCAGTTCCCTCTACAACACACCTATTCAGGTGGCAGAATCATAACATGCAAACTCAGTGTGGTGGCATAACACGACAAGAGTGCTAATTCCTTTGCCGGTCTGAGTCAGTGTCCTTGAAGAGAAGTCAGCTCATAATCTCTAAATACCCCAATAAATTAAGTGAATCATGTGCTACGTAGTTTAGAGTTGCACAAAAATCTTTCATTCATCCCAAGCATAACATGACTCACTGGAATATGATGATGATGAAGACTGTCAATGACAGTATTTACATAATTTATAGACTTTTATTTTTGTAAACCTTTCGCATTTTCCACTATGTTTAACATCCTTTTTCCTAACCAGTCTATTATCTTCTAAGATAAAAAGGAATTATCAGGTGATGGTAGATCTGTGTAGTAAAAGAATTTGGTTGCTGCTATGCTCTTCCTTTCAAAAGAAAAAACAATTGGGACTTAGTTTTATGAAGAAGGATGGATTTCACTGTTAAACACAGTGGAAAAGTTAATCAGTACAGTTTTGCTAAACAAATCTAAGATTTTCAGACAAACTGGTATACACTACCCTATATGGCAGAAAGGAGGAGGAAAAATTCCTCTATGACAGGCATTTTTAAGCAGAGGAAATCCATTTGGAGGCTACATTTTGCTACCTCCTCAGTTGAGTTAATGGAATGGATTTTGTGTGCATTAGAGGAAGGAGAAGGATGAGATGTTGTAAACTAAATTGATGAAATTATCTGCATTCAAATTAAAAAGAGAAAATAAAAGAAAGGGAAAGTAAGGAGAAGGAAATTTGTTTGAAACCAAGTTCATGTCACTAAAAAAAGCTTACAATGCAGCCGTCAAAGATTTGCACCAGCATAATTAGGAAGGTGACAAAGGGTGTGGCAGAAAACTCTTAAACCAGTTTTGACACTAGAGAAAACACTAATTAAGTTTATTCTCACTCAGCACCAGTAAGGGTGATTTAGAGTTCCAGCTGAGGTGATTTAGTATGGTGCTGAACCAGCTCTCTTCAGTAACAGTATATCCCTCAAACCTCACTAGAATAAGAGTAGGAAAACCATATTTAAACATTTAACCATGAATATTGGATCTCTGTAATAATTTCTCACCTAATCACTTCTCAGAATAGAATTGTTTTGTTTTTCCAATTTCAAGAATCTCGGGGCTTCTTCCAAAAATACCAAACAAACAAACAAACCCCAAAGAGAATCCAACAGAGTGATTTACATGTATCTACGAATGGTACATGGTTTTGATTCCTTCTAAGACTGTCCTTTGCTGCCATTAGTTATTAAAGCCAAAGCCTGTGATTCCTCAGAATCAATGTCCTGCTAGCTAGGTTTGGAGTTGTCCTGGAAAGGACCAGCATATTTCATATATGATTCACATAATCAGCTCACAAATGTCACCTGCTGCACGAAGAAAGGCTGAAATGGCTTTTAACACAGTCAGTTTAGTAATAAGGTTTATGAGGAAGTTGGCTGACTGTCAGCAATATGTGAATCAAAGAAACAAGGCATGGATATATTGGCTTCTATGTTCAAAATCAGTTTCAAAATCAATTTCTACCAGCACAGCTGTACGTCAGAACATTTATATCTTGCAAAGCATATAAAGTCTGGCACGTCTGTTCCTGCACAGGAAGCAATATTTCACCTGCCCAAAGAAACCAAGCTAGAAACTGCATGCACAGATGTTGAGAAAAGGGGGTGTTAATGCATCAAAATGGGGAAAATGTTTGTATGAGGACAATGGATACTTCCAAACTTTAATCATATTTGTTTGAATATGTTGAAAAAGGCAGTTTACTCTATGGTCTTATATTTGGTATTGTTTAAACTGCCCAAGGATTTGTACTAGTGGTGGTAGAACACTGATGTTCAATTTCTGTCCTTATATATTCTGGGTCAGCTTAAATAACTGGTGCTTTTCTAGAGCAACACATGCTGTCCCCTTCTGCAGCTTAGCAGTTCTGGGAACTCCCAAGTTCCAAAAACCATTTCATAATTCCAAAATTATGGCATAGAAAACTTTACATTATTCATGTTGACCTCTAACTCATTTCCATGATCTCCAAGGAGTATTTTCTTCTCAGCTAAGAAATGCGTAAAAATGGTTGTTACCTTTGTTCCAACCCAGCTGATGATGCTGAAGAATTATCTGTTCAGGGAGAAACTTCTGTACCCTCTACTATAATAAGGCTGCTGTGCACCTTTGTATATAAAAAGGAGCTATAGGAAGTTGAAGTATTTATGTTGTGGCCTGGGCATGTCTTTCCAATTCCACTTTTTTTTCTGTACCAATTACGTAGCAGAAGAGATTGTTGTCACCTTAAATATTTAGGAAAAATGACAATAAAGCACAAATAACCTTTTATTTCTTACTACAAATTCTGACATGCTTTAACATGAATTATTATACTTTTCTCTCATGTAGAGATTAAAATATAAACACGACTTTCAAAACAGAATGAAACCACATTCTTGAAAACTGATGAAAAATAGCTTTGCTTTGTTCCACCTGCGAGTTAGCTGCTCTCATAGTCCACAAGAACTAATATGAAATGCATGTTAAAAACATTTTTCAATCAAATTGAAGTGAGAAAACATAAAGAAGTACAAGTACCTTGTTGTCATTTCAATCAGCAAGAGAAAAGCTGCGGTCAGTTCAGGGGGACCTCTGGAAATTACATATTTATAGATGGTAATTTTCTATTCAAAACACGATCATTTCTGATACTCTTCACATACCAGAGAGGCAGTAGGAGAAATTGCAAGATGTCATGATGAAGAAAATGTTTTTGTGTTGAGCTTGTCAGCAAAACTGGTCCTTTAAAACATGAAAATAGTTTGGCTGCAACAGTAGCTGAGATCTTATTCTAAAACTCTTATCTGAATGTAATGAAAAAAGCAATATTTGATCATATTACTTAAAGGAACAAGTATCTGCCAATTGCTACTCATTATTTTGTCCACTGGCGTGCAAAGTATAACCACATAAAAAAATTGAATAAAAAGAATTGAATGGTCATCTTGTTTGCATTAGTATTACAGCAGAGTAAATGTTGATCCATAGAGTGGAATACTTGGTAGCATGGACCTAAATTCATCATTGTATTTAGGGAAGCCAGGGTTTGCTTCAGATTTGCTCTATTCTGTTTGCAAAGACTGGATGCCCAGTAATACCTGAGGTACCCTTCACTGCTCTCCAGGAGTGTCTGCTTCGGGTTGTTTAATTGAAAAGAAGTCCAGTCTGCATGTTCCAAAACTGCTCAAGTGTGAGATGAAGCGGGAATGATCTGTAGTGCACTCTTGATCTGAACCAAAACACTACTACAGGACCAAGAAATCTGGCAGACTTCAGCTGCCTTCAGAGTTCGAAGTTGAAGTTAACAGCACTTCTCCACTTGCACAGCTAAGCCAGAGTGGCTCAACCACTCAGCTCCCCATTCTATTCTATGCTTCCTCTTATCAGAAAGATTATCCATGTCTTGCTCACACCATCAGGCAAGGCAAGGCACATCAGAGGCAGAGGCTACAGTCTCATGGGTGTATGGAATTGCAGCAAGCAGTAACAGTTTGTCCATTTACAGTGACTGCTGTTTTATACACGATTTACCCATAGTAACTATTTAATGAAGTAAGTGAACAACATTACAACCCTGCAGCAGTGATGCTAATGACAAAGTCATTCCCGTATCAGCAGTTAAGATCTGGGGAAGGGTGTGTGGGGTGTGTATAAGGAAGTATTCATTACTTGAGAAGCAAAACAGTAGATAGAATCCACTGTACAGGAACCAAATGCAGAAAAAAGATTAAGTACAGAAATCAGTATGTCCTTCCCACATCTGAGATGATTACTAGTAAGTGTTTGGTGCAGTATTATCTCTTCTCAACAGAAGTATCTGAGAGAAATACAGCTCAGAAGATAGTAACTTTAACTGCTAAATGATAACATTCTTTCATGCTGCCGCCCGACACCACATCTTGCTAATCCTGCCTGGGTACATTATGTATGAGTAAAACAGGTATTATCAACCCAAGGGTACTGTTAGAGCCTTTCAGCACAGTCTACAAGGAAGCACACATCCCTTGCCACCAGAAAGATGCCTACCATGTGATAAGACAGGGTGGCAGGACTCCAGGTGAGGCACATACTCCATTCCAGGGTTAGTAAACATGCCTTTAGAAAGGACACAATCTCTGCAGGAAGAGCTTGGATTCTCCAGGCACTCAACTGGCAGGCAAGGATTTCCCACTTACACTATAAGAGCAGATTTTTCAAACTCTGCCTCTAAGCTACACAGCTCCCACCAGATTGTCCATTGAGAAATTCCTTTTGCTTGTGACACACTAAACTAGCCTGACATGAGGTTCTTGAGGGCTGGACCCATGCTCCCACAAAACCCTGACTACTTCAGTCATGCTTTTTGAAATGAAGTGTCATTAAAGATTTCCTGTCCACTGTGTGCTCTAGGAGTGACTTCAGCAGACAGAGGTCTGCTAAACCTCTCTAGTAAAGCATTCAGGCTTTACTTCTATCATAGATAATAGTCAAGAGATATCCATTAATTTTTAGCTTTGCCATTGGGGTTTGTTGTTTTTTAAAAGCTACTTTTCTTTTTTTAAAACACAAAGAAAATTGTTTGTCTTACTGTCATCCTGGATTTAAGATTCTATAAGGGTTAAGCTGCAATCAAACCAGGATCCGTCTGGTGCTGGGCTATATTTTCCCCACAGACCTCTCCAAAACAGCACATTTCTAGAAATACCTATCCAAAACACAAACATCAGATCTTTAGATCCACCTCTAGCAAAGATTTAGCATAAATAACGAAACTGTTACCTTGTTTCTACAGTTATTTTCTGCTATCTCAGATTCATTTTGCAATAGAGAAAAAAAAGTAAAAATTACAGAAGTCTGTGGAATAAAACCCAACCAATGGGTCAAAAGCAAGGTGAGGCTTCCTGAGGGCTCCTCTCAGAACCCAGCCAGGAAAATTCCAATTATTCCTTTATTGGTTTACTTGCCTGCTAGGCAACAGATGGTCAAAAAATCTGTATCAAAGTAGGGGCTCCACCAACAGACTACTTTATTATGACCGTTTCCCAATAGAAGAAACTATGTAAGTCTCAGAAACTTAAATTTAGTAAAAGAGAAATGTGAATGAGTTTTATTAGGAAAGTTTTACTTCCGGTCCTCTGAAGATTAGAAACCAAGATAAAGTTTAGGTTTTGTCCTGGTCTTTTTTTAAGGGTTTTTGTACTGGTATGTTTAACAACATCTGTGCAACAACATTCCCATAAAAATGGATTTTTAAAGCCACTGATCGCAAAGATTAACAAGCAAACAAAAAACCAGGTTCTTTAAAAACCTTACTAAGAACTTCAACACCAACTTCAAAGTATTGAAAGGAGTTGTTGTACTTGAATCCCAGATGCTGACTGAGTACCATGAAGCTCTTTGCTCACCCCTTGTTCATGGTGGGGAGGAGAATTAGGAACCACAAGTAAAGCTTATGGTTTGAGATAAGAAATTGTAATACTAACAACAACAATAATAATAAAGAAGATGAGAGAAAGGAATAAAACCCAAGACAGGTAAGTGATGCACAAAACAGTTGCTCACCACTTGCAGACCAATGCCCATCCCATCCCTGAGCAGCAATAGGCCCCTCCCAGCCAACTCCCTCCAGCTTATATACTGGGCGTGGTGATGTTCTATGGCCAGTTTGATCAGCTGTCCTGGCCGTGCTCCCTCACAGCTTTTTGTGCAGCAGCTCATTGGCAGAGCATGGGAAACTGAGAAGTCTTTGATTTAGAGGAAGCACTATTGACCAACAACTAAATCATCAGTGTGTTATCAGCATTATTCTCATCTTCATCCTCAATCCAGAACACAGCACTGCACCAGCTACTGAAAAGAAAATGAACTCTATCCCAGCTGAAACCAGGGCAGGGTACAAGCTTTACTGCAGTTCATTCTGAGGTTCACATCTTAAAATATTCAAAGTAGGAAAAAAACCCTTAATGTTTTGGCAGAGGAAAAATGTCTTTATTGACTAGATTTAGCCCATGACACTGATCTTCTCATTTCTCATGCTGATTTGGTAAAAGGTACAATGAGACTTTCATCTTGAGTGCAGCATAAAGATGGTACATCTTACACAACATATTTTACATGTCCAGATTTTGTCTTCAGTTACAGCAGTCTGCACCTATGGAAAAACTTCTTTTAGCAGCTAAGCCATATTTAACATCTAATTGCCAGTGAAGCTCAGGGGATACACACTTTCTGGAGAGACTGGTAGAAGATGAAGCTTTTTCTTTCCAGAAAATGTCTGGAACCATGGATTCATTTCATGCTGCACCTTTGTCTTTCCACAACCCTTCCAATTTTTGCATAACAGGTTTTAAAGTTCCATCAATTACTTCAGCATTCCACAACTTGAAAGACCTTGTATATGCATGGTGTACCCCAGGGATGAGCCAGCTGCCACTGCTGAACTCAGCACCTGTGCACTATGGTACTCTACTTGAAGCCTGGTACAATTCAATGAAAAGAAGTTTCTCAAAATTTGTAATTCACACCTATTACCATCCCAAATGTACCCTGGGATGTGTCAAAAGCTTTGCAGTGGTACTTACTGCAGTGTTTTAATCAGATATCCAATTAGTGAAGAATACCTATCTAGTCTTGCTAAGTTATCATTTCTTGCACTGAAATGAGCCACAGTTTTTCTTCCCACCATCTGGAAATAAAAAGAAACTACCAGCTGCAAATTAGTATGCTTCCCACCTCCACTTTGAAACAAAAATTGCTTTATTGCACCATCAGAAAGAACAGAGCATGAAAACAGTAAATGAAGTTTGTATTGTGGGCAGTAAAGAATTGTCACACAACATTAAAAAATTAGGCCATTTCATGCTCTGGAGTTAAAATCATATCTGTAAGCAGCATCTTTGCATTAAAATGCAACCTCAGTAGAAGAAAGTGTTATCTACTAGATGCAGCAGGGGAACAGGAATATTTACTTCTAATCTTGTTATCAATTTGACATGTGGAACTCAGGGAAATTACTAGCATCAGCTGCCTTGTTTGGCAGAAGACAACATGTAGTTCTTACCTATCTTTGTAAGATATTTCAATATTTCATATATAAATCAGTCAGACATCATAATGCATTTGAATATGAACAAATCCTATTATTGCCTTCTGTTTTAACACCTATTTCTCAGAAACATGAAGAATTCAACAGCACATAAAGCAAAACAGAAGCAAAACAATTCAACATAAATAGCACAAAATCACTAAGGCAACTAACTGATGTGCAATACACTCCACTTTTACACACACCATATTCCATCTGGAATACTAATTTCTAACTTCAAAATAATAGTTAAGATAGATTAGGAGACAATATTTACACAAGGGCCAAAGCGAGATAGTTTTACAGATGAGATGGATTATTCTAAACTCAAAATCCCAGTCCTAAATATGATGCTTAATGATACTCTGCCGCATGAATACAGCCTACCTGAACATACTCACTATTTCAAGTTCAAAACAGAACATGAATTTATAAAACTCAATGGGGAAATACTTCAACTGCCTTGAGAACTAGTTTACTGAACTATAAACAAATTTTATAAATACACTAGTATTCAATCATTCACATGTTTAGGGCATCCCACATAGAAAACACTGATTGTGGGAAACATATATTTGATTTGTTACACTGGAATCAGGAAACCCAGGATAATCACAACTGTATGTCCTACCAATAAATAAAGGGAAAAGAGCAGCACTGTAGTTGCACATACTCTTTACTCACAAGCAGATGAAATGTAGAGGATTTTCCTTCCCTAGAAGAAGTTATTTAGAAATAAATGGGGATGTAGCATTTAGAAAGGTGAACTACATATACAACACATTTAGCCAGCAATGTAAAGGCACAGAGCAATTTAAATACTGTGTGGTTTTCAAACACTCTATTATCTGTTTAGTTTAATGGCATTTTGTTTTAAAACAATGAATCTCCCTTAGGTTTGCTAGAAAAAAGTCTCTTGGTAGAAGACTTTATGATTCCAGAAATTCTTACAACTATAGGATGATTTTCCCAGTGAAGATACATCATTCTAACCTCTCAGGGACAGATTAAGACAGTCCTGCATAAAATCAAAGCAGGCAACATTGAATCAGTATGACAATTCATCAAAAAATATTCCAGCTCCCCAGTCACAATTCTGGACCCACTGTATCAGTCAAAGACCATCAATACTGATCAAATATTTTGAGTTCCATTTCCTTAAATCCCTTTCCAATAAGGGAGCACACATATCAGAAATTCTTAGCAAGGTTGAATCACACTAAGGTTTCATGTTCAGCACCCTCCTGCTTGCATTTGCAAACCATGATCAACATGAAAAAGGCTGGATTGATATGACCTGTGACTTTAAAAGCAGGATCCTATACTTGATGTCTCTCAGACCTCAATATAAAGGGAAATGGAATATAAAATTGCTGATAATTCCAAAATAAAGGCCTGGGTAGCAATGTGTAAATTGATAGTTAACATATCTTGACAAGGGAGAGATTTGTTTGCAAGTTTCTGGTCCTATAAATGTATCCAGTTTCTTGTAATTGCCAATGACCAGGATTTGTAAACTAGTTACAATGGTAGGACTGTGTTACTTCCTTACTAACTTCACAGATGATACAATTTATCGCATAACAATAGTTACCCAGCAGGAAAAAATAAGGTTCCCCTTCAGATGTGTCTGAGATACACAGGATAGAATATTTTAGCGGTGGCATCTGTATTAACACAGAGAAGTCCTGTTAAATTCTTTCAGCTTTGCTAGCTGATATTGTAATCCTTCTTGAAATAATGCTCCCTTACAAGGGACAGCCAGCAATTGTCAGATACATTATCACTACAGAAAACATGTTCTTGGGTTGCCAGCTCCTATCTGTTGTTAATTTGTCCACGCATTTTTGACTCTGTGCTTTTACAAGTTGTTACATGAAACACCTAACCTAATTCCAGAGTTACTGCTAAGAAAAAAATTGCTGTGTGGATCTACTTGCTTTTGCACTGGTTGTAATTTACCTGAATGCAATAACTCAGATCAAACTAATCCTCCAGGAAATGAATATGTTTCTTCCAGTTTGATAAACTGACTTGGCTTACTGTTGTGGTTCAGTTGGCAACACACCTAGCACAGAGTTGGACCACAGGGTAGGAATCAGGAATCCAAGACATCTTCCTACCACTGGCAAAGCTGTTAGGTAGGCTCAGCCCATTTTGTTTTACAATACCCTGAGAAAACATTTTAGTAGGTTAAAGAAGGCATCCAGCATGCTAAAGCTGAGCCAATACTGCTACCTTCTCAAAAAGGCTACTCATGCATTTGCTCAGTTATGTGGTCTGTGTTAACGGGTGTGTAGTTTGTTTTCTACACAGAGTACACAACTGAACAATTCCCTAGAATGGAGAGGCATTATTTCTGGAGTTTCCACTGAAGAAAAGATATAGAAAAGGGCATTTCACACTTTGATATGCCTTCTGAAAGTCCTTATTCAAGTAGCTGTAATTTCCTCTAATACTGCTGAGCAGAAAAACTACTACCAAAGGAAAAGAAAAAATAACATTCAGTGCAAGAAAAGAAAAGCACACTGAAGTGCATCCACAGGATAGGAAATCAGCTTACTGTATGGGAACACAGCCTAGCAGCAGGAGTGGAGAACTGCAAGACAAAATTCAGAGGCTCCTATTCTCAACCATACTAATACATGATCTTTCACAACTGTTTGTCCTAGTTCGTCCTTTTGCAAAATACAGACAGAAATGTCAGTGTAATATCACAAGATACACAACATAACAGAAGTGCACTAACCAGTAAAGCAGTCTCTGGTATGCACATGCTTCAAGATCTACTGATAAAAAGTGGCTCCGAAACATGAAAAATTACCACCATCTCCTTTGTGACTTCTAAGGATATGGCACAGTGCAAGGCTAAAACCTGGAGCTCAAATTTCTTTGAGGTGTTGAGAGAGCTTCTATCTTTTGTTTTGGCTGAGATTCATGACTAATAATAAGAACTCCTAGTGTAAATGACATTTTCCTCGAAGCAGCATATAAAATCCTTTCAGATAGCCATTAGCCCCAGAAAACCTGACCTGAACATTCAGCTGGCTTCACTTAGTATATATAGCTGCACTAAAAGATAGGGCTCAAATATGAAGATTTATCTTTGCACTCTACATAGGCAGAGTGTAAATGCATAACTTCAGTAATAAACTAAGGCCTAAATATAAGGCCTGAAATCACCCTTAGATTTACTCTTTCTTATCAGCATGAATTGCTGATTCACACTATACAACACTGCATAGTGTTTACAGTTCTTTGGCTGCCCAACCAGAGTTGCAGCAGTAGACCACAAGCCAGGTTTGGGTCCTAGATTTTTAACAGATGCGCAAATGCACATAGGTAAATTAAATAACCTCTTATCCTCATGTAAGAGGAGTTTCATTGTTAATTTCATTGCTAACTACTAATCAATCAAATTACAGCATTTTACATTAATTTCTGTACATCACTTACAGTTTACAGTAGCTGGAACTTTCAATTAGTAACACAATTATAAGTCTTTGAGCCTTACCAATTTTTGCTATAGTGCTGAGTCAACATTCCAACACTAAGCAGAAATATAGCCATGAAAATTATAAAATAACAGAATTGTTAAGGCTGGAAAAAACTTGAAAATAATCAAGTCCAACCATCAACCTATCTAATATATATAAATAAGTAACAAGACACGCTGTGAAGTGTTTAATTATCCATTAGTAAATTCTACAGCCTAGAGCTTCCAAAACTCTACAAGAGATGGAAGTTCTTTAGTTTTCTCATTTCTTTTATGCTGTAATCTACAAAGGGAAAGGTCTATTCCATTCTTGTACAGCACACAGGTGTAAAATAGCGACTTTAAATAATATACAGAGCAGAGATTCCAAGGCCTTCCCACATTAATCTTAAATACAACCAAGAATTTTTAGGGCTCTTTTTCCCCTTTTGTGAAGGGAGATGTATAAACTTCTATAATGAAGTCCTCAAGAGCTAAGCATCCAAGCTATTTGATTTTTTAGCAGATCTCTGGACATGTTGCTACTTCCTGAACACAAGGGGTTTTTTTTCCACTTCAGCTTTCCTTAAAGCCACACAGAGTACAATATCAGCCTATCAGCGAGGAGGTGAAATCAGATCTTTGACTTTTGTTTGCATTCAGAGGTGAAATCAGATGTTTGCCTTTTGTTTGCATTTGATGACTCTAAAGTAATATCCCTCGTTTCAAACTATATTGTAAACAAAGGAGGATACCTCCTCTAGCTTGTCTCTGGACTTTGGCACTAGTACTGCATGTTGCAATGTCTAAGCCTGCCAATCACATTGTAAGAGCTTGATTGAGCAAAATACATGTTTATATTATGCCATGTAGTTTTAAAATAACAGAAAGTAAAAGACCAAATGTCACATAAGAGAACATTCAGGAGAGACTTTAAAATAAAATCATACCCAAGTCCCATTCTAGTGAGTGCTGCATCATTTGAGGTCTTCTGGAAGATCACCTTTTTAATGCCTTTTAATGCTGAGAAAACTTCTCACACTTGGAAATAATTATAGTTTTAGTATTTATTTCAGAGAATCACAGAATGGTTTGGGTCAGAAGGGACCTCAAAGATCATCTCGTCCAACCCACCCTGCCATGCACAAGGAGCACCTTCCACTAAACCAGGTTGCTTAAAGCCACATCCAACTTGGCCTTGAACACTTCTAGGGATGGAGTATCCTCAGCTTCTCTGAGCAATCTGTACCAGTGTCTCACCATTCTCACTGTAAAGAATCTCTTCCTAACATCCAAACTAAACCTACCTTATTTCAGTTTAAAGCCATTCCCCCTTGTCCTATCAGTCCATGCCCTTATAAGAAGGCCATCTCCAACTTTCTTATGAGCTCCCTTCAGGTACTTGAAGGCTACAATTAAGTAATTCCAGAACCTTCACTTCTCTAGGCTGAACAATCCCAATCCTCATAGGCAAGATGCTCCTAAAAACATTTTCAGTAAAGCTGAGCAAAGTATTCCTATTACAGTCATTTCAACATATTACAGCTGGCAAAATCATATATCCAGTACAACACAGAAAATAAGACACAAAATTCAAGTATTGCCTGAAATGTATTTTCTTTTGCAAAAGCCACAGTTGTGAAGGTAAATTCATCTCTCATTGTAATCAAGCTTCTGCTTATTGGGAAAAAAAAAAAAATGTTTTAACCTTATCATTTCAATATCTAATTCTGCTTGGTCCCTCTCTCCCCTCAAACCAACTTTGGATATCTACTCTTAGAAACCTTTTGTGAATCAGCTACTGTTAAAGAATTCAAGGTTACTTAGCTAAGTCAATTTAAGCAGTCTTTAAATAATTGAAAGACATAGAAGGAGGTAGTCGTACTACAAGTAGGATGAATTTCAGAGGTACATTTTAACTTCTGGAGCTATTTTTAACATATTCAGAAAAAAAAATTCAGTGTGTGGGACATGGAAGACACAGGAAAAAGAGCAAAACCCCATTCTTATAGTACCAGTGCTCTCAAAAGCTGCTTTTGCAATGGTATTAAATTATGCTTAAAAACATTCTATACAGAGGTTCTGGTCAGTTCAGAAGTTTTCACTTTGTAGTAGAGGAGAGTAAAAAGATGCAAAGAGCCTCTACTCCCTGTTATCATAACAACAGTCTGGACTCACAATTTTCAGGAGAAAGAAGAAACACTGCTGTTAAAGTTTCTAAAAGGAAGTAGTCAGAGGGCATAGCCTCACTTTCTCACACAGAGAGGAGTACTCAAAAGACTAGTGGGTTGGCTTGTTGCACTGGCAAAACCTGTTTCCCAGCCCAGCCTCCTCCCTCAGCTGCTGCCAGGGAACACTGCCTAAGTGATCTCCCTGCTTTCCCATCGGCATTTCCCCAGCTCCTCAAAGATGATGTGATAACTTCTGAAGCTGCTGAAGCGACTGGCATAGAATCAATTTAGAGTGCAGACGATGGTAATACTTGGGAAGCATCAGTTAGTAAACGTTTGGAGTCTGGTGACAGCTGGTGTTCCACTTCGATTCATATGTGCTTTTCCTACAAGGAAGCTTGCATACACATTCTTCTCTGAAAACAGAGTATCTTTTTCTTTCCAAAGGAGAGAAAATCCATATGTTCTTCCAAGAAACACTCTGATACTTTCCTGAAGCACAGCCACTTGAAATGCTTTGCTCCATTAATTTCTTTCAGTTCTACTCTTAACCAGGACCACATTGCTGCTTTGTGTGCATAAGAAACACAATCTGTTTAAGGTTTCAGCTAAGCTCTTCAGTGAAAAAGTAAACTGACACATTTCTTCTAGGCCTTCTGGGTCACCATCAGTGACTACACTAGGTCTTCAGTTGAATTTTGTACAAATATCATAACTCTCAAACAGCCTAGGTCAGATCCAGAGAGACAGTAGCGATTTAGGTAGCTAATTCCCATGAACTTTTTATTGCTATTCTTTAATCTTAAAAGCATCCAAACTGTCACAGGAATCCTAATTATTCTCAGATTGCTAAAATTCCACTTCTGCACATGCCAAGAAATATTTTGGTCTACATATAGTTTCAAAGCAGCTTGTAGCCTACTCTATGATTAACCTGGAGCAGTGGCTTAAGTAGACATTTCTCCATAGATTATGATGTTCCTCTATCAAAAAACACCCCCACATATGATTAAAATAATGATAAAATATGCCAAAGTGAAACAAAGGAAGAACAAAACTAGCAAACAAATAAATGAAAACAGGAGAAACTACAGATTTAATATGACTTACTTGAAATTACATTCAGATAAAAGTGAAAATCCTACTAAACAATGGTCAGAAACTGATTGTTAAGTTTTAGAAGTCCTGCTCTGAGAGCGTATGTGACTTTTAGCTTGGGATTCTATTCGTAGATGTAGAATAGTAATAAAAATTCCAGCATTACAAAAGGTTTAAAAAGAGAAAATATTTAATCAAAGCCAATTGGGGGAGAAATTGCTTGCTTTCTTTTAATAAAGATGTAAATATCATAGAATAAAATCAAGTCAGAGTAATGATTAGAAATAATAACAAAGCAACAGAAGACCATGTAATTCATCTATGACAAACAGCAAATAATTGTAACACAGCTGAATTAGGAAAAAACAGAGAAAGAGCTAAGGTAACATTTACAAAAAAAGCCAGTCAATTAATAAGCCCAGTGCAAAACAGCAGTAACTCGGTCCTGAACCCAGTTAAACTCTGTGTATCATATCAGGCTCAATGGACTTGTTTTGTGATTATGCTTTATTTATTTTGGGGGAAGGAATATGAGGTGTTTGAGTTTCATCACAGGAAGAATTACCCTATGCCTAATACAGAAGGACTAGAGAGGCACCAGCTGCAGTCCTTCACCTGTTGAGAGCTGTTGGGCTGGCTCTTCATCATTGGGTAAATTTAGCAAGGCAAATGGAACTGTGGGACACAGAAGTGAGGACGGATTTTGTAAGAAAGATTCCATCCATGAGCAGCCAGCACTGCTCCAAACAATAATACAGTCCCACTACTCCATGGCATCTCCAGTTTCTGCCAGGAGGTGGTTTTCACTGTTCATTGCCTGTAAACCACAAGCAATGGATTGGAGCAACTCTTGACACCCTTTGTTTCAGCAAGCACAAGCAGAATTTTGGCACAGCTGATTGCTGTAGTCCCATGAGAAACCAGGAAATACCACCCTGCCTGGAACATGAGACAGGACAGATCCAGATTTCCTCTTTGCTATTGCTTGCTTCAGTAGAGAAAACAAGACCTTTGTCCTGGGCACATAAGAGATAAAGTGACCAACCTGCTGGCTACAACTCTGGCAACTGAGTGGCTTGTGTCCTGAAGCAAAGAGCCTAATATCCTTCCCAGAAAGTTTGTATCATTGGTTTTGTCAAATACAGGGTTTTTGGAAATATTCATACAACACATTTTTGGTTTGTGTTTTTTTGGTGGTTTTGCTTTGTGGTTTTTGGGGATTTGTTGCTTGGTTAGAATTCTTTTGAGTAAGCCCATTCTTTTTCAGTTCTAAATTTGATTTTTTTGTTTGTTTTTAATACACATTGAACATTCCCATGATTTTGTGTTGAAAGGCAGAGATACCAGAAGCGTCCAATCTACTTTCTCAGTATTAGTCCATACCTGCTCATCTTAACTTTTCTTACAGCTTCCCCAGATGCAGTAGTCTTTTTGTATCCTCTTCCTAAAGACAGCTAGAAAACCCTGGTTCAAATCCTTGTCCTGAAAATAACATTAAGCTAAACTCAACTGAAACCTCCATATTCCAGAAGGCAGCCCCTTAACCCTGAGGCCAGACTAGAATATGACAGCAGCAAGTCTGGACCTGCTCCATGGAGCATAAAACAAAGGACTTTCCCCTGAGAAGAAAGCAGACACACAGGCAGACAGAAATGACTCTTTGAGTTTGTGTTTATACTATTTAATACAAGAGGTAGGACGCCTGGTTTCAGGACAGTCTACTGATCTATCTGGAGGCCGACAGCCTCAGGGACAGTAGCTGTGACTCCCTGTCCCAGAACACCCTGTCGCCTTCAGCCACTTGGCTTCAGATCCAAACAGTTGGCCTATTCAATGTAATCCTTCTCCTCTGGCATCTTTTTCAAACTACCTCATCATTTCCTTTGATTTTCTTAGAAGTCCTCCAGGATGAAAACTACACTGTTGCAGAATGGAGCACAACCTTGCTTTGCCTCCGACATCATCCCCAGCAAATTACCTTTTCCTGTAGATGTTGTTTTCAAGTAACAACTCTTAAAAGAGAAACAAAGTTTGGCATCCTTACCCTGGTGAATTAATGCAATTCATCACACCAATCTAAATGATTTATGAGTGCTACAGTCAGAGCAACAGTACTACGAAACTTCAGTTTTCTGCTGGAGTCAGGAGTGACTACTAGCAAGGTCAATCTGAGTTCATCACAAAGTTTGTGTATTTTCATATAAGAGGCAACGGACTGGTCTCTAGACATACATTTGGTATGAACTATGAAATGTATTTATTTGGTGTGTATTAATGAGATACTACAAGGACACAGCTCATATATTCGACTGCAGCAACATAAAATATGCATTTTACATTGAATTCAAGTATGGGACCAAAAATTAAAAAAAAAAAAAAAGAGAAAAAAGAAGACTAAAAAAAAAGTCTCCTTACCCTAAAGCCTCTGTGATCTTTCCTCTTTCTATTTAAGTTAAATTCACATTTGTCCATAAGGTTTGAGAGACCCAGGTAATCTCATCCACCTGAGGGTTCTACTGTAAGAGATTACAAATCTTATGTTGTCTTTGTAAGGCTCCATTGTGATGCTTTCATGGCACTCCATCATCTTCCATGGATTTGTTAAGATCTGTAATGAACTTTCTTTTGCAGTACATCTGCTGACTTCAGCACAACCTCACAGCCTGTTACTTTTAATAAATAAAGGCACAGTTTAGTTCATCTGGCAAGTCATCAGTAGCAATGTTTATGAGAGTCAGACCTAACACAGAACATCCTTACATATCAAGTGATATATGCATCAATATTAACTCTTCATACTGCTTGCCAGTAAGACTCTTATGTTATTTAACGTGAATACAAAACTTCCCCTGAAAGCCATGTTTCTTCTTTACTAGACCTTCAACCAAAAAATTTCAAAGTAACAGTCACTGTCAGCATTTATCTACAACTACTGCATAGACGTTCCTTATTCTCTTCAGAATACAGCAAGCAGAAATACCAATTCAGTACATCATGGATCTTGGGTAACATTCCTTGCAATGCAGCACAATACACCCATCCTCAGCGCAAACAATGAAACTGGCATAGGCTAAATTCTGAAGAAGATTCTGCTTTGCACAAACCACCCTGCAGACAACCACATTATAGGTTTTGGAAGTGCTTGAATACTAACAGTCTTCTTTTTCTCTTTTAGTGTCTTAGCTCCTGTGGCTCAGATGAAAGACCACCTGATCTTAATCAAAAGATTTAAAACATGTGTTGCCCTCATAGAAGATGCAACTTCTCCTCACCCTTCCTCTGTAGACCTCTAAATCATGACAACGCTATCTTACCTTCCTTTTAATGGATATCTTGCCAACCCTATCATAACAAAAGACAACCTAGAGAAACTCTGTTTCAGCATCCTTCTGGTACTCAAATGTTGAGTGAAATCTACAGTCATGTTTATTTTTGTGATGAAGGCAAAAATACTCAAAGCTGGACAGTGACAATAAGACTCATGGTCTCTTTGAATAAAGTGCCATGGAATATCCTTGCACTGAGAAGACTCTTTCCAAAAACAAACATAAAAACAAAGACCCCAAGTTTCTAAATTGGTAGCTCCTATCCTTTGCTATGTATTTTCCTTCAACAAACAGAAGTCACTGTACTCTTCATATCTTGTAACACAACCAATATCAATTTCTTTAATTACTTCTTTCTGCTTACAATTCATGTAGTGCAATATTCCCATATTGGGCCAATATGGGATAAGATCTTAGAAACTGACAGCATGCCAAGAGCAGTGAAAACAACACCTAGAAGAGTGAGTACAAAAGGATTGCTTCATTTTTATAGTTAGGAATAAAAGACATTAGTACCAATGGCCCCACAACAAAGAAAGAATGAACTGCTTCAGCACAACGATTAAAGACATCTAGTGCAGAGACAAGCGACAACCATAGATGCATATAAGGTTGTAATTCCAGAGAGTTTCCAAGACAGACAATATTTAAATGCACACAATGGTATATTCTTAGTGTTTATGTTGTCAATTATTAATGACCAAATTGCTTCTTCTTATACATGGCTTGTATGGCATTCTGCGTGACTGCTTAAGTTGCATAGGGACAAATAAAGTTGTTAGAAGAGAAACCTGCTGCCAGTAACTTCTACAATGTGCCGAAGCCTCACCACCAGTCCATTTCACTGCCCTTTGTTTGTCCGTCCTTCAGGCAGCTTGTGACAGTCCTGTGACAGCCCATGTGTGCAGCAACATAAACTGCTTTCAAGTAACAATTTGCCTTTACTCTGTTTATTCTGCAAACTCCTTCCATTTATGATTTTTTTCCAAATTCTTAACTGACTTTATAATTTCCTTCAAGGATTTTCTCTAGTGAGTAAGAGGCCAAAGAATATAATAAGGACGGGAAGGAACAAGTGAAGTCAGGGATGCTATATTTAAACACTTTCCCTACATGCTTTATATAGAAAACTAAAAGGCTATGAAAGAAGCTTTGTCCTCTGTGCAAAGGGTAGGTGTGCATTTATTTACATGATGAATGACAAATTCAGTCAGCTGAACATACGGAACATCCTGGTGCTCTCTGCAATTTCACTTATGCACAGAAGCAATCCTCAGCTGGTACCACCAGTACCAGGTTTTTCTTTTCTGTTTTCATCCTTACTTTACTTGGCAAAGGGAAGTCATTTCAGGTGCACAGTTTCTAATAATACAACATTTTTCTTAATGTTCAAACACTTCTGAACAGCTATTTGAAGTGACCAGGCAGGTTCTGCTGCTTGTCTTCCATTTCAATGGCCATTTCAAGCGTCTTGAAAGATTTCTTGCACAGGGGCAGAGTTAATTGAGGGGGGAAAATGCACCTCACCAGAAATTTGTGTGCTCTGCTGAGAACTTGAACAAGTGTTGGTCATACTATAGTGGTCTGGATTTATACTTGTCTACCTGTACAAGTTATTTATATTAAATTGAAGTCAAATACAGCTAAAGACTACTGCATAAAACAGGAAAAAGATTTTGCTAAAAAGAGCCCAACCCAAAAGACTATCAGACATAGAAAGAAGTATCGCTATTTGATGCCTGACTTATTATATCAGTGATGACTAGATAAACTTCAGTTTATGAAACTGACAGAAATAATGGTAACTCATGCACTTCAGACCTCTGTCTTTTCTAAGGATATGCCATTTAAGTGGAGTTTTCTAAAAGGTTTTCCATTTGGATAATGGTACCTTGCATCTTCTCTCCTTGTAGGGCCTCTATGATCAAGTCAGCTACACATGCTGGGCCAGGTTATGCCTTGCCCTTAAGCAGATGTATAGTGGGAAAGAGATATTCCTGGCTGAACTGCACTACTGAATTCCAACACATTCAAACGTGCAGCTGTGTATTACCAGGCAGTACTAGGGTGGTACCAATGGTACCAACTCAGTCCCATCCCCACTGTCCTGACTGTGAACATATTTTGATTGATTCATCTCTGAAATCAATACTGCCAGATTTAAAAGCAATAAACTGCAGGGACTGTGGATTCGATTTGTCTGACTAAAAAGAAATAAAACAACCAACCAAACAGAAGGTATATGACTACACTGTATAAGACTAAATTGAAAAGCAGGACTTCTTCAATACCTTTTCTTTTTTAATATATAATGTGAGTTATTATATTATGGAAAAATAAATAAAAAAATAGCTCGTGGACAAAATAATTTACATTTTATAGTACCAGACAGTTTAACTGTTTAGAAATGAAAAAAAGCATTATAAAGTCAATTTAGCACCTTAAGTTTAAAGGGCTTTATGGTTTTACTGAAAGTATCACAATTCCCTGTTTTTCTCACAATAGTATTACTATACATTGATTAATGTTTAGAAAGTTATTCACTGAAAGCATTTAACTGTCACAAGCATGTCACTTTCTTTCTTCTTACAAACTTTAGTTATTAAGATGCGAAGGGGGAGGTGTTGCATGGACACCCGTAACCCAGGTTTACTTTTTACAAACACAACCTCCTTAGAACAAGCAGACAACCTAATCTGTATACTCAATGACAACTATTTATAGGACAAGCATTGCCTGTTTGAAATCAGTCAGGAAGCACCAAAATAAGGTCAAGTAAGCAAATTATTAAAGGACATTATTAATATGAGCTGATTGCATTTCCCATAATAGAAGGGGTGCTAAACTGGGGGTAGGGAAGGGAAAAAAAAAAAAAAGAAAGAAACAGTGCATCTTTTATAGTAGTATCAATGTGCTGCCAAGACTCAAGGCCCTCTGGTTGGATAAATTTTAGGGTGATTCTTTTAAAGCTTTTCTTGTTCGACAAGCCTTTGTTATTTATTTCAGTGAGCAGCATTCAAATCACCAGAGCCCAGCTTTCCAGCACAAATGCCTGCACTCGTCCTTTAGGAGAAGGCTGGCCACTATGATCTTATGTGAAACGCAACTGCTGTAAAAATAAGTGCTTGTAAATACTGCGGGCAGATAAATACTTCCTCAAGCTTTTCAAAACACCAACGAAAACTACTATTTGGAAGAAAATAAGCATTATCTTTCAGTCACTTACATGCAAACCTTAAATGGAAATTGACAGGAAAACCTGAAGCTGAAGTTTAACTTCATTAGCACACTCCGGTTAGCAGTGCCCCTTCCCTCCCCCAAAATCAGCCCGAAAGAAACGCGCAGGAGACACCCCTAAAAGCATCGAAAAGTTCAAAAAAAGAGACGGGCACCACGCCGGATTTTCGAAACCTCCAGCGACCTCAAGGTGGGGGGAACCTGCCAACCTGGCTCTTAACGCTGAATTAGGGCGGGTTTCAAATACGGCTGATGAGTCCTACATAAAACTTGCCTCCTCACACGAGAGAGTTTGAGAGGTAACAATAAGTCCGGAGCCCCAGCGCCGCCTCCATCCCCGCACTGCCCGGGCCCGGCGGGCGCCCCGTCCCCGCATCCCCCGCCGTGCGGGGGCCGGCGGGCTCCGGCCCCGCTGCCACACCAGCTCCTCCACCTCCGTGGAGGCGGCCCTGAGGGGGTCCGGGCCTCCTCGGAAGGCCTCTGGCGACGGGCGAGACGCCTTTGCCTTACCCGTGGTGGAGAGGACAGTGCTGGCGAAGAAGAGGGAGGAGGTGAAGTCCCAGTTCCAGTTTCCCGAGGCGTTGCTGAGCACCGAGACGCCGTAGTTGCTGGCCTCCAGCACCCGCATCAGGAACTGCTCCAGCTGCTGCTCCGAGAGGCAGGCATGCTCCTCCAGGAAGCGCTGCTTCAGCTTGCCCAGCTCCTGGCGCAGCAGGTCCTCGTAGGGCAGCTCCACCGAGGAGAAGACCACGGCGCCGAACACCAGGTAGAGCAGGTAGCCCAGCACCAGGAGGGCGAAGCACCAGGCGGAGCGGTGCTGCTCCACCAGCCGCACGCAGGAGCTGCCCGCCAGCGACTGCAGCATCTTCCCGAGCCGGGGCCGGCTTGCGCCCCGGGCCGGGCAGGGATGCCGAGGGGGAGCGGGGGTTGAGGGACAGAGGGAAGGGAAGGGAAGGGGGAGCGCTGGCGGCGCCTGCCTGGCCCCTGCCTGGCCGCTGGCTGACTTTGGGGGCGCGGAGCGGCGCTGATGTGGCGCTCACGTGGCGGCGCGGCGCAGGTACCGCGGCAAAGGGAGGGAGGGAGGAAGGGAGGGAGAGAGGCAGGGCCTCCTCCTCCTCCTGCTGATGCTGCTCCCGCGGCCGCCGCCAGCCGCCCGGTCCCGCCGGCTCGCCCGCCCCACGCCCCCGCCGGCGCTTTCTCTCGCTTCTGTTCCTTGTCCCCGAGTAAGGCGTGGGGAGCCCCCGCTGGCGCTCAGCGAAGCCGATCCAGAGCCTCCTCCGCCGGCCCCGCGCTGCGGCGGAGGTTTATTCCCCTTTCCACCCAAAGTCTCTGGAGATTTCTTTGCCTCGCTGCTCCCCGCCCCCTACAGTGAGAAACCCCCAGAACAGCAATCCCTTCCATTATTGAGTTGGTTTACTATTTACTTATGTATTCATTCACATTTCAAGGCAGAATAAGGTGACGCAGTGTGAAGCAGAAGGCTGAATTTCATTGAGCTCAGGATGCGATGAGTTCAAGGAGAAAATCAGATGTCAGGCATTAATGTCCTTCCTCAAGTCTGTAACTTCAAAATGGGGCTTGTTTGGGGGTGCGGTTCCAGCCAGCTGACCTCCAGCATCTCCCCATACAAGCTAAAGGAGTCTTTGCTCCTGTGCTGGGCTTTTGAAGACACTTACTTTTAATGGCGTGAAGTGCTCAGCTAATACTCAGAGCGGCATCCGAGATGAATACAAAGGCACTCTGTAGCCAGCCCCTCTGTGTGGTCCCAGGCAGTGATCTTTGCAAGTTTCTCTTTGAATGCTTCTTTCTTCATCACTCTCAAACTGTGGCCAGTAATCTCACAGTTAATTTAGCAGACGAAAAGAATCAGTGAAAATTATAGCTTCCTAAACTATCCCTTAGGGTGAATAAAGGCAGCTTCTGGTTAAGGAGAAGAGAGGAGATTCCTAGGTCACATCCCACAAGGCTCTGCTGAGTCCTTCTCACCTCTCAGCTGATGGCAATTTATGCTACAGTCACCAAGTAGTAACTTGTAAATTAGAAACTTACTAGAGCTGAGCCAACGACTTTGGACAGAGTAAATCAAATCTAGCAACCTGTCTTAAGCTGTGAAGTACCTCTCTAAGCTGTAAGGGCTACTATGGGAATAGAAGAGAAAAATAAAAGGCACAAAATAATTTTTCATGCTAGAAACTTAAAATAATGTGTCAACATTTCCTTTTATGCAACACCTACATGAAACTGGGATTAATCTGACCTGGCAGAACAGCTCATGCTGTTCCTGGTCCATTCCCCACTGTCAGCTATAGCTGAGCTGTTGTAGGGACTTAAGCATGTCCTCCACTCCCACTCACCTTGTTTCATGATCCAAATGTAAATTTGTCTATACATGCAAAAAGCAGCTGCTTGAATGCTTGGTCAGTAGTGCACTTGGGTGATGTGGTAGGTACACACAAGACAGGCCAAGCAGGCAGACTCTCGATGCTGTGTTGGGAGCACACACTTGTTCTGGCCTACACATGTGTGTCTGTGCATGTGTGCATACACATGCAGTCATACAGCCGGAGGGGGGGCACCGTGGACACCTGGGTGTTTTAGTTGAAAGGTAAACTTTTCTCCCATGGCTGAACTCCTCAACTGTTGCAAGGTAAAGGGTTCCAGAGTGTTTATATGTATAAATTGTAGCACTCGAAGCACAGCACAATTAAATTAGGCTGGGGCTTGAATTGAGCAGCTGAAGAAAATCTGTGCTGTATATTCAGACGTTAATTGACAGAAGGACAGACAGAGGCAGATGTCACATCCCTACACCACCACTTTAGCACCTCTCATCAGCTTCAGTGTATTTTTAGAATACTTTTTTGTTGTTGTTGTAAACCAGTGTTGTGTAGGAAAAAGGCAATCTCAGTCAACAGCAATAAGAATTGATAATGGATACTATCTGAGAGAGTGTAATGCAGACCAGCTCTGGAAGGGAGTATTCCAAACAAATGTTTAACTGCATCACACTAAGACAGCATGAATTTAAACACTGTTAAAGAAAAAGAGATTGAGGAACCTCATTGACTGATTTGGTAGGCTTAACTAACTCTGTGCAGTTACTTAGTCACTTGTCCTCTTAAATTCCAAATGACTGAGTACCTCTGCCTCTAATAGAAAAACCATTTAAAACAGTACGTGTGACATAGTGGGCTCCATTTTGATCAAATATACTCAGTTTACCAGACACAGTAGGTTTCATAACTTGATCTAATTTATGGCAACATCTGGTAGGTACAGTTGCATTCATGATAGGGAATGGTCCTGTCTTTCGTATAAAACATTATTTTCCCAACCTTCAAGCCAAATATTTGTTTAAAGGTTAGAAAATGTTTGCCTAAGAACACGCCTCTCTTCACTGGTGATAGGAAACTGTGGCTGGGTAGCTGAACAGTTTTATTTACCAGCCTCCTTCAGTTTTCCATTTTTATGAATCACTCATTCTCCATTTTTAGAAGCCTCTCACGCTTGGAGCCTTGCTGGGCTAGGGAGAAAAGGAGGACTCTCTGCTGAACAGAGCCTGCACTACTCTTCTAACTTGATTTTTTTTTCCCCCCACAGTTTTTTGGTGTGGGCTAAGGGGAACAATGATAGAGCATCACAGCTGTGTCACCAAAGCATTCACGTTCTTGCTTACAAAACAAACATCTGAACAGTCTGAGTTTTAGCCATCACTATTAATGTTCATGTTGTAACTCAAAGCCCTTATCATACCTGATGGATTAATTACAGATTTCTTTCAGACAAATGTGCAGAAAAGTGTCTTAATATTCAGTTTTCTGACTACAAGTGATTGTATTTACCATCATAATATCATGTGTGAATGCAATTATGTTATTTCAGTTTCACTCCAAAGTATGCTATATCCATTTTCACATTGTTTTGCTAGTCAAGGATCAGGCTAATCAAGGATTCAGTGAACTGAATTCAGTGTTATGTTGTGTATAATAGAAAGTCACAACATGCTTCAGCATGGAGTGACTGAAATTACAGAACAGGCTGTTACAGAACAGTCCTTTTCCAGCAGAAGTTTCATTCCACTGTGATCATCCCTCTTAATAAAGCATGAATCCAGTTAATAAAGTGTACTGCATTGTCACATCACTCGTCCACCAGCTATGCTTACTTACTCCTGAAGAAGTCCAGCTGCAATCAGAATGAAGAAACCCACTTTTGGTAGATACTGGTGCTCTCTATTGTAAAAACCTCTCCTCTGAGCTACAGAAAATGCAAGCACGGGTTGCCTGTCTACAAGGGTAGAAGGCAGACACTCTAATCCCTCACTGAACTCAGACAGAAACCACAGTTGTGCCCTGGGGTACTAGAAAACCACAGAGAAAGTTACCAGTCTCTCTAACTCTGCTGCCTGGGGAGGTAGGACAAGTCCCCTATCACATCCCTGGGCTAGCAACTTCTGTAGCATAGTCCAGAGGCTGAGAAAATTCTCTTTTGTACATAAGACATTACATAAGACATGTAAGGCCCTCTCATAACTGTGTGAGTCATGGACATTTTCTGTTAGGAGAAATGAAATCAAAGTAAAGAGGTTTTGTGTTAGTGTCAATCTGTCTTTCTCTGAGAGTTTTCATTAACTAAAACAATCTTTAATTACTGGACACATTACCAATGAAAGCCCGAAGTGCTCGAAACACTGGAAGACAAGGAGAAGGTGGCTAGAGGAAGAGGACAGCCTGGTGGCAGACAGTGACCAGAGTGGGGGATTAATGTACTCTAGTCTTTTGTCCAGTGAATGAAAATGAAAACAGATAAAAATAAATAGCTTCAGTGTAAAGCAAGAAGAGCTCACAACAGTGCTCAGTGCCCAGAGACTGGACTATGCTGAGTGGCATATGCTGAAGAGGAGTTTTGACACTGCTGTTCTGCTGCTGTAATCACTGAGCTCTAGTCCGTGAGTGGGAATAAGTCTGGGAAATGGGAACACCCATGTTTGGCACTCTTACTAATATCAAGACTATAAAATATTTTCAGCACCAAAAAAACGCCTGAAAGTGACTCATATACACAGGAAGTTTCAAGGTGACTGAAAGGATTATTTCTTTCTTTTTTTTTTTTTTTTTTTCGTTTCCCCCCTCCAAAAGAGTAGTCTAATGGCCAAATGACAAACTTTTTACATCTGTCTTGGAAGAAAATGTCCTTCCTCTTATTATGTTGAAGAGCTGTAAATCCCGAGGAGCTGGATAAATAAAATCAGTTACCAGGCAATACTTGTCCTGACAAACCTGTTCTGCTCTGGCATACCTACAGCATGAGCTCACAGTACAGAGAACAGAGGAGGTGGTGTTGAGGAACTGTAGGATGAACCAGGACAGTGTGGGAGGCAAAGAACAGTTACGTGGGGAAAACATGCGACAGTATCAAAGCTGTGTCACCCTGACAGCTGAATATTGAATAACAATAGGAAACTGATTGGTCCTTCAGTATTTTTCTCCAAATTTGACATGACTGTGAAGTCAGTGGTTATAGCAAGTCTAAAGTCTGCTGATTAGTGCTAAATGATGCATACATGAAGAAAGATAGCCATAAATGTAAGATTCTCTGAATTCACTGCCATTAACAATTCTGCCACGTATAACTATTCCATTGAATACTTTTTAAAGTGAAACTGAGGAGAAGTAGAATCCTTCAAGATTTGCTCTACCTGTTAAGTGAAGGCTAGAACATAGTAGGTTTCCTGTTATAGAGGAAAACATATCTGAACATATCTGATCCGAATTCTCAATTTGTGAACTTTTGCAAAAGTTAATATAAGGTTGGCTAGTGGCTCTGATTTAATGTCATGGCCCTGTGGGCATGCAGGATGTGAAGTTGTAAGATTCACATCCTCACAGGCACTGACACAAATGTAGTTAAGTCAAGAAGCAGTCAGATGGGTTGCCATGTGTTCTGTTTCCAGTGGGTAAGGTGTTCTGTTTTGGCTGAACAGAATCATCTAGATTTGTGTCAAATAATATAAAAGTTGAAACAACATAGACTGAACTTAGAGAAAAAAAAAGTAATCTTTGAAGAGGGGATTCATTCCTATCTTAGTGTTGCAGGAGGAGAGTATAGATGTATTTAGGTCTTTAAAATTTTTCACCGGGCAAACTGGTGACAGTGGAAATGTTGCTGTGGAATTAAGACAGTCAGTGAAATCTGTGTCCATGTTCATGACATTTCCAACATCCTGCCTGGCTGGATTCTACTTGAAAGGAGGGGGAGAAGGCTTGAGATTTAGTGGCTTCCTCAAAAAAATCATTTTAGGTTGTTAACGTAATGGTGCAACACTGTCCAAAAAGGTTAAGGCCACTGATCTGTGATAGTAAAGGAATGAATGTGCCTGGTTTGGAGCTATATTTAGGGGAAGGTTTACATCATGAAGTAGTAATGTTTAGAATGAAGAAAGTTTATATGCATCATCAGGCACAATTTCTTTCTGGAATGAGTCATCTCTGTTTGGTGTAAATGTAATTTTCCTTAGAGTTGTAATAGCTATTCATATTTAACCCATGATCTTGGTGTCTAGGTAGAATAACTGATAGACAACTGTTTTATTAGGATAAGCATTTTATGTAATGGAAAAAGTAATTTCATATATACTTGCCATCAGGTTTACCCAATGACATTATCCAAAAAGGAACTTGGTTACTCTAAGAGGTATAGGTCCAGTGGGGATGAGGGCTGCATATATGTACATAAGTACATGTATCTATGTATATACATGTATGGTTTTATATAATTTTATATATAGCATGCATCCTTAAACTATCCCCTATTATATTCTAAGTTGTGCCTTATCTTTGTATAAAGGTAATTACCTGTGATTTGTAGGATTGTGTTAACACTAAAGGAATGTAATAGCTCAGAGAATTCAGGATGTCAATGTGACCTTACTAGAACATTATATTAAATAAAATTTGTTGTTTTAAATAAAATGGCCTTGCCCTCCTAAATCCTGTGACAGGCAACCAGCAGAACTGGCCTTTTTAACCTCTTGTTCAAGGTGCCAAAAAGAAGAAAAATGGTTAATGTACTTGCTACTGAAAATAAGGCTTCATAAAATTCTTTATATGTCTTCCATCTACTCTGTAGAATTTTTTGTACTTCTTCCCCTTGCTTGGCATCGTGCTGTTAAAGATGGCTGTGATGGGAAATAAAAGAAGGCAGTAGCTGAGGTGGACTCAAACAGCTGTGGGTGTCCAAGTGTCCCTCCTGATCTTACCAGCTCTGGGATTGATCTTGGTTTTGTCTCCAACATGTTGTGCCAGTTTGTGGGCATCCAGGAAATATTGGTGTCAGCAAAGCCTACCAGCTCTCTCTGTGTCACTTTCAAAACACACAGTCCCAGAAAGGGTTACACTCTAACTGATCTCTCTGTAATTACTTTTTTCAGTAGTTAGGCTATATTTTCGTGGTTTCCAATTTTGGTTAACTGAGGTGCAGTCTCTTAGTTTAGTGGTGCCATTGGGAATACTGGTAGGTCCTTTAGCCTGTTGTAATTCAGTTTACATTGCTGTAGAATTTGTGTACTTGTATAATCAATTTTATGCACAGGCTGAGTTGAACTTTTTTTACAGTGGTAGACAAACACTTGGACCCAGCAGTGGTGATATTCTCCTTAACAGCTCACACACCCCTCTTGCCCATTCACAGAATGGTCACATTAACTTGTCAAAGTAGCTTTCACCTTCAGCTCCATTTGTTCCTGGGCTCCAGCATGGACACAGAGCACAGCACTGCTCTCCAAGGCCTCGCTGCCCTGGGCTGTGAGTTCAGATGGAACAGCATGTACACTTGAACTGCATGCACGGGGCCATTGTGCTGGAACCTGGTCCAGACACTGACTGCCCTTTGACTCTGCCTTGGCCAGCTGGACTCTGGTAACTGGAGACATTTTTGAAGTTGTGATTTGTAGCAGTGAACATCTGGATGTCTGCAATGATCCTGGCCCATTTGAGGCCACGTAGAAACTACGCATTGCCTACGGGCCAAGATACTTTGCTAAAGTAAGGAAGCCTGGTGCTGGATGTGGATGCCTGCATGTAGATCATACAGGGCAAGTTCTTGGGATGACTATCAGATGCTGCCTAGATGCAGCCCATAAAGTAAGGGACCATGGAAGAAGTAGGGTTGCAGTTCTGGAAGGGAACCTCTCTTTCCTGGTGCAGCCATAGCTAATAGCTAGGATGTACAGCAACTTGGCTTTTCAGGGTTCTAGACTCCTAGAGAATTTAAATTCTAATGCAAGACCCATCTTTGCAGTCTTCAATATGTAGATTACACTCTAAGCCAGATACTCAGACATACCTGAAAACAACCTTTATTCTGATCTTGTGCCTGAACTTGGGTATTTCCTGTGCTGAGTGAATCCTACAGTTTGAAGCAGCTTAATGTTTAACAGCAGGGAGGCATAAGATCCATTACTTTCCTACAACACGGAAACCCTCTTCCATGGACACAGGCTTTACAGCCATCACATGGTGGCCATGAGCATTGAAAGAGGCATCTTTCTCTCATTGTTCCTGGAGATCGAATCCATCTCTTTTGGTGATAACTCTGAGGCTTAATAGTTCTTCACTGGGAATGCAGCACAAACTAACATACTGAACCAGAAACCCTCAGCCACGGCACCTATTCCTCATAGCTGAAGGCCCACATTACCACAATGAAGTCATCAGGAGTTACTATTCACCGATGAGGAAACACAGGCAAACCCATCTATTTTGTGATACTCCCACCTGGCTATGCTATTTGGACAGGTTTATTTTCCAGGCAACCCTTCTGCCTCAGCAGTGTTAAATTTTAATAAGTGCAATTCATTGCCTTGTTGAACCAATGTCTGGAACAGCCCATGGGTACTATTGCCACATGCACCTGCTATAATGAATACCAAAGCCTATTTCAGTGACCTGAATCCTTTGAAAATTTAGTCCTTTATTTTTATCCACTTAGAGGAAACACAAGCTGCAGTGTCCTACTTTTTCTCAATTGTGTCATATGACTCATCAATCAAAATTGAGTTTGAATTCTATTATCACCCACTGATTTTCAATCAACCCAACAAACCAATCAGAAGTACAAAAGAAAGATTTTTTTCACTTAGCCCAAGATACCTTTGGTAATCCTGAGTTGTCAGATATTTTAAAGTTTAAGGATATTACAGTTTCAGCAAGGCTAAATTCTACACCCTCTCCTGAAAAGATACACTTAGATAGAAAGAACATCACAGGACAACAGAAAAACTTCTGTGAAGTAAGACAACTTTAATATTAGATTTTATACTATTGGGTTGATTAATTTTTAATGTAATACGATACTGTTATTGTTTTATCTACTTCTGTCAATGTACTGTATACTCTTATATTTGCCAGATATAGAAGTTTAAAAGCTGTCTGGCCTACAGGCTGTTAAAGAAAAGGCTTAAAATGTAGGTCTATCCAGAAGAACCTATGTTAAAAAAACTGACAGTTTTTTCCCCTATACTTTTAGAAATGCATCAAGTAGTTTAAAAACAACACCACCTCACCACCAGAATCTGTTTTTCTTGCTGTAATGGCAAAACAAGTATCAGTGACCTGATCCTATTCTGTCTTATTCATGAGACATATATGGGAAACAATTACAACAGATGCTAGAAGAATATCATTCCTTCCTTCGCCTTGAAATCTTTTTCTCAGAATCCAGCCTGTTATCCTTCAAACAAGTCTTCAACCTTGCCAGGAATAAAGAAGAAAATACTTCAAAATGTAGTTTCCAGGGGGAAAACCCAACAAACAAACAAACAAACAAAAAAAAACAAACAAAAAAACCCACCAAAAACCAAAAAACCACATCTAAAAATTTCTCACAGTGCCATTAATTCTATTCTGATCTCTCATGCCTGATTTTAAGACAGATCTACAAAATGCTTTGAGAAAGTCAGGTTGGCACCTAACATTTGTAACCCTTTTGAACATTGCCAACTATGGGTTCTGATTTTGTGCTGCACTGTGATTTTCTCTACCTCCCCCACTTCTTTGTTTTAACAATTCCTAACAGTGTCTCTACTTGCTCCTAGTTAAAAGTCTTCTACTACACACCCCATAAAGTGAATTTAAGATTATATTTTCATAAAGATGAAAATGAAATAAAAGTAACACTATGTATATTTTTCAAGCTGTCCTTTCATGAAGTCCTAAGCATTAACTGAGTGCAAACAATTAGTGATAAAATATTAAACCAGGCTACAGAAATGACCACTAGCATAGGTTTTCCAATTAAACTGAATTGGTGTGGAACTAATTTTGAGACAGTACATATACAACTTAGTGACAGGAACAATCTTCCTGACACATTTTATGCTTTGGATGAACCTCTGCTTTCAAGTCATCATCATATCCCTCATCAACATAAAGTCAATCAAAGTAATAATTATTAATATTAAAGTTATAATTAATAGTAATCAGATATATTGCCATGATTACAATTAATTTTATTTTGTGTTTATTAAGTAATAAGAAATATTTTTCTAGGCAGTGCACAGAAGAAGGAAAGAAGAAGGAGAAACCCCTAATATTACTGGATATGAGAATAACTTGTAATATCACTAATCAATAGGGACAAATAAATTGTTTTCACATTGTGCTGATGTCTTCTGTTTCATGACAGTTAAATTCTTACCATATCTAGTTTGGTTATAAAATACAAAGGCATTCATATGCTATGTGCTTACCTCACCACATGAAATGTTTCTTTTTGAAATTGCACTTCTAGAGTCCAATTTACCTGCAACTGTATGAACCACTGTTGGTAAGCAAAAGTGAATCTGCTGATGAATCCAATGCATCCAAAATCCATTATTGAATTGAAAAGGAAAGTATTGTTTATAGAAATAGTTCATGGGCTGTATACTCTTCTGTAGTTAACTTGAGCTTTGATTACAATAATGCAATCAATATAAGGCACAGTGTGTTCCAAGGAACCAAAATAGAGAAGAATCAGATTGTAATAAAAGACAGTTTGAACAATGTTTTTGTAAGAATGATGCATGGTGTTATATATTAAACATTAAGTTTCAGTGACATTAAACATTTAGGCTAGTGCTGAATAGATGCCTTAGTCCTCAAAGGATTCTCAGTGCAGCCACACAAGGGAAATAAGCATGAGAAGACAAGCAGGATATACATCCAGTAGCTAGAGGCTGAGTGATCTCCTGTCAGAAATCCAGTAAAGACAAGTTTCCCCAGCCAAAACCAGTGAAAGACTCTTGCTTGAGGCACCTAGAAAAGAAGTACTACTTGTCAGCTAATAATAGTTACAAGAATCACAGAATGGGTGAGGTTGTATGGGATTATATTGATGATGAAAATGATGATGGTTATTCCTACTATCCAAAACGACAGCAATTCAGTCCAGCATTGCAAAAACCTCAATATTTTATTGCATATTTATATCCTCATGCTATTATTGAATATATTCAGCCACAAAATTTATCTAAGGTATTATATGATAGTGTGCCATAATTACTGGGCAGCTTAATGATTTTGAGCACTGAAAAGGAGAGAGTTTTAGTGCTTTTATTCTCTTAGCAGCCTTTGAGTGAGGAAATTATGTTTTCTTCATTTTATATCTGAAAAATGGAGTCATAGAAAGAGAAGATAACTTTTTGAACCCTGGTCACCATGAGATGGGGAGAGGCATTTAATAATATAGTCAGGAGTGCCATCAAACCTCTATTTTCATCACTAGGAAGCACATGTGCAGTTAATAGCAGTACTTTTTTGCAGTCTCCTGAAGGACTTACTTGCCTCCTAAACCTCTAATCCCCAGTGACCAAAGTCACTTCATGGAGGAGGAAACAATATTGGAATCAGTTTTTTTGCTGCCAGCAAATAAGTTTGTGTACAAAGCATAGGGAAAGAGTATTTTTATAGCATGTGGAAAAGGTTGATTTCCTAGCTGACCTCTGCCAGCAGGTTTTGTCCCTTGGTGGGGGTCTTACCTTTTCTGGGCCACACTCTTCACCCCTCAGTAGTTTCCTGAAGGATTTTCTGGATGCTTGTATGCATGCAGGCATATCCAAAACTCATCCTGTCCCATCACCATCACCCCTTTCTACATGACACCCGCCCATGGTAAGGATGCAGCGTCTCCCAAACATTATCCTCCACTAAAGAACAGCAGTTGTTTTCAGTTTAATGGATGAAAAATCCTTTTGTTGTGAAATTCTTACCTTGCAGCTAACACCTCTGGCAGAGCTGGCCTGAGTGGCTTACTGTGGTGGAAGTAAGTGACATATACCAGGGACATTGCAGGTGCTGGTGCTGCCTCCTCCTGTATGGCCCTATGTGGCCAATGCATGACTTTCCACAGGCAAAGGGGACAACAGATCTGAGGGACCACTGCACTAAAGGACTTGTAACAGCTCAGCAAAGCCAGAAGTCTTGTGATTAATTTCTTAAACACCAGTTGAGAAACTTGAGGATAGGCACTCCTAAATTTTTAGCCACAGGCTTATTTCTGCTTAGACATTCCCATTCATATTCTGTGATAGATAGACATTATTTTGGGAGAACAAAATGGGCTGTTAGCACAGGTTCATATAAATCCTACCTGTCTTCTGGGAAGTTCAGACTGAAAGAAAATCTGGATGTAACTATCCTAAAGCATTAAATATTTATGAAAAATATATATCACAGCACTTTACATACAATTGTGTGATATACTTTTATGACTTTGCCCCCAAGGCACTTCTTCTATATATTAAATTGATGATAAATGGTGTGATGCTTTGCAGCAAGAAAACATCTCCCCTCCAGCCCCCCAAATAAACTCCCTAAGATGTATTTCTTTTGCTTGATGTTAAAGCAGAAAACTGCATTTTCACCTCATCATTTTATATTGTAATAGTTGTGCTTATGAAAATAGAATAATCAAGAAAACTATTTTTAAAATAGCTTCACTAAACTACAGAGGAAATGATATTGTCTGCTGAGTTTGAAAATTTGTCTATAATTAGATTTAAATGTCACTCCTTTCAGTGTATTTTAGCACTTCTGCAGACTGTAGTCTTTATGAAGTACATAGCTCCAGAGCATAGCCTTCCTCTTTTGACAATTATGACCCTCTGGTATGCTTTCAGGAGGGTATGTCTTTATATTAGCTATAAAAGATAATCTAATAGCTGACGCAGTCTCATTCCTGTAGCATAGTTTGTTATAATTTTCTTTTCTCTATGTATTGTGTGACTTGTAAATTTGTGAGGAAAATTATTCATCTGTAGCTAAGGATAGTACAGAATTTTACTATGAAAGTCTCTATTTTGTATTTTACAAGTGGTACTTGTATATATGAAGTGCTCTTTACTCCACATAAAGAGCAGTGGAATTTCAGAAATTGTGATATGTTCTTTCATTCTGCAATCTTACTATATAAAAAAGGAAAAAAAAGCATTAGCATGAAAAATATTTATATGGCTGTGCTTTTGCAGAAAAGATGCCAACTGACTGGCTCTTGTTTATTTTATTTTATTTCATTTCCTACAGTAATGCCATCACTTACAAGGTTATGTTCTTTACTCATCCATCTGTGATGGCTGTTTGCAAATTAAGGTTTGTTTTTTGAAAATTATACTGAAGAGTAAAAAGATACTCCTGAAGAAACTGTTGACATCTTATTGGTAGTTCATCTGGTTATCAAGACATTGCTGTGCTTTAATGCCTTCTGGGTACACCTACAGCATGCAGTGTATGAACAGGGTGGAGAGCTGGAGTCAGGAGAGGGACACAAGCAAGCTGTGGTGTTGCTTGGCCACCTGATGATGTGTACTCCTGTAGTAGCTGCTGCAGCACTGGCAAAGCTCCATGATACTTTCCTCCTCATCTTCCACTCCACTTCTAACATTTGATTGGATCACACATGCCCCCCAAGTCAGTTTCTGAGCCATGAGAGGGAGGGGAGGGAATGAGAACTAAAGGAGCACAAGGCCAGATAATCCAGCACTGATCAGAGTAAACAAGACCAATGTAGATAGTTTATCTTACTTGCATTTCCAATGTGGATGCCTCCATCCTTGACAAGAGCAGAGCTGACCCTCTCCTCCACCATGTCTACCTCATTCTCAGATATTCAGCCACTGCTGGATTTTTGTTTAAACCAATTGAAATATAATGCAGTGGAAATATTTTCCCTTTGGTATCTCTGATTTTCAGAAGAAATAGTTCCTTTTGTTAGCCAGAAATGAACTGTAAAAATCACACCTCAGCCCACATGAATTGTGACTGTACTCAAAACTTCAACCTAATTAAACTGTTAATTTTAAACTGTGGCATAAAAAGAAAAAAGGAACAGTTTTTGCATTAGGTAGGTAACAATATATCATTGTGCCACATTTTGTATCATACAATGTTGAGTTCAGATATTTCAAATTTAATTAGGACATATACAGTGGACTTTCGCTAACTTGTCATGTAAGTAGAGCCATCATTTCCACTGTGAGCAGTTCAGGTGATCCAGCCTGGCTGGCTCGCCTCGCTTGCAGACCATGTGGCTGGGGGAACAATGCCATTTCTTTTATCAAAAACTCGTGACTCCATAGGTCTGTCACTGCAAACAGTCATGGGAGCAAATCATATGTCAGCCTGAAAAGATCAATATTGAAGAATAAATTGAACTGCAGTAGTGTGTCTGTCTGGTTGTTTAAAAATAGATGAACAAAGAAAATGCAAAGCACAGGAATCAGTCAAGAGAGTTTTACAGATTACTAAAGGCTTGAAAATTGCAAAGAAACTCCCATTCTGGGAACAGCCTGGCTCACCACCCACTGAAACCAGAGAAGTGGCTCCTTCCCTCAACTTTGAAAGTCTTGCCAGACATATCATTTGTGTCTTCTCAAACACAAATAGATAGTACCTAATTTCCTTGTTTGCTTATATGCTTTTGCTAAGGCCCATTAACATCACCCAAATAAGGTAAAGGGAAGGGTCTTGGACATGTGACAATCAGGTCATCAGACCATAAACTTCAAGTAAATGGCACACAGTGAATCTGTCAACAAATAGAGTCAGCTAAGATTGTCCCAAGAGGCCTTATTAAAATCACAGGAGAATTGTGGACATATTCAAAAAGTTCTAATGAAAATTGCTATCAAAACCTCTGAACTGTTATAGATATCCTTTGGAAATTCTCTTGAGGCTTCCTGAAATATTCTACAGAAGATGCACTTCTCCTTTAAACTCCACAGGGTGCTTCAAAACCCTACAAGGGTTATAATTTTCTAATAAATATCCTTGTCTCAAACAGTTCTTTTAAAATACACTTTCAGACAAAAAAAAACAATGAAAAGCTAAAAAGAAAAAACACTTAGGAAGGTTTTCAAGGGAGAAAGAAAAGAGACAGCTGAAAAAAATTTAGTATGTGTGTATATCAACAGGTGTGAATATAGTGAAACTCAAGAACTTAAAGAAATTAATGACATTAATGAATCACTAGAAGTGTTCTACAAATAATTACACATTAAAGTTTTCTAAAAGTGACTTGGTGAGGTTCTAAGAAATATCACTAAACCCGACTGTCTCAATTACCTCCCAAAGCTGCAGAGGCCAAAAATTTTATTTACAAATACTACTGTCATCTACTGTCCCAGCAGCTCAGAAGGCAGAAATGTTCTTTACATCCAGAACTAAACCGCTTTGTGCATCATCTAGATTTGCCATCTTGGACATCACCAGGATTGATTTGTGATTCCTGCAGCATGTAGGTAGGTGTTAAACTTGAATGTAGAAGCAACATAGTGGTTTTTAGAGGGCTTTTGTGCCTGACCTGGTAAGACCTTCAAGTGCCCTGTCAGGAGTAATAAGTCTCCCTGTGAGACAAGCTCAACTTACAGGTTTCTGTTCTGCAGCATCAAGTCTGAAGAGCCAAAAAGCCATGAATATCTGTCGCTTTGCAGTCACTCAACCTTATTCATGCTTTAGCATAAAGCCACACTTAGTTTCCAGTAAGAGGGCAGCTTGCTGTCTACACCATCTGAGGAAAAGTAGCTGTGATGAATGGATAAGCCTCACTTACATTGTGTATCCTGATATTCTGCTGCCTGGAAGAAAGTGAGCTTGGGGTTTGAAACTCTTTCCCTCTGAGAAAAATGTCCCTTTATTCATGGGAATGCCTGTGAGTATGAATGGCTTCAGGGAATAAAAACAGCCAGTTAGTATTTGGGACTTGTCTAACTCCTGATGTTTTTGTTGGACAAACGTTGTCCAACAGCCAGACTCACAGGAGTAAACCTTGCTGGATGCTATATCAGAGTGGGTAGGTTTTCTCTGGAAGCTAACTTTAAAAAGGTAATAATGTTTTAAAATTTATTTATGGATTATTCCTAGAATTATTCTGTGCTGCTTGTCCATCTCTCAATGTTGGGATTGTCCCCATCGGGCAGGGGGAACCTGCGACCTCCAACTTGACACCAGTGATTCCTCAGAGCCTGTGGGAAGGGCTGATCTGATACAAGTGACCTAAATGCTGCTAGTCAGCTCCTGGCTCAGTGGTTGTCAGAAGCTCCTGGCTGTCAGTGAGAAATTTAAGTAATTAATTTCTTCCTGAAGAGATTTTCCTGAAGAAGATGAAATAAATGAGGTATATTAGCTTGTTTTACAAGAAGTCCATCTTGCTTTTACTGAACTAATCACCCTGCAGTCATATTGCTGGTTATGTTTCGCTAATGCATTGTGAAATCTGTTAAAACTGGAGCCAGAGTAATTATGACACCTCAGGTTCACTTGTGATCAAAACCAGAGACTGTTCTTACAGCTAACATTTCATCAGAGTAACTCAGAGCATTTTATGAACACAGGTTCCACCCAGAGCACTTGGAAGAGTATAACAATTACTAATAAGATATTATTATACTTGAACATTACATGCTGTCTTGTCTTCTCAAAATGTTTTCCAAATATACAAATACACTAAAAGCTTAATTCTGTGTGGCACTATATACAGTATATGAGCAACCAAATAGGGTTTAGGGTAAGAAGTGAAATTGCAGTTGCCAGAAAAAAATTACAGAAATTTACTCTGAGATGCAAAAAGTAAATACTAAGTTATAATTTGGCTAGGATATGAAAGCTAAAATCTGTGCACTCGTGGAAATAAAATAATGCCATTTTAAAGGACCACAGTGTCAAAGGTTTTCACTTCAAAATGTTTAAACACAACTCCTATTAACGCAAATCTGGACTTTATGTTAACACACGGACGGAGAGATGAGTCATATACAGTGAAGTAATAGTGGATCACTGAACCCACCTCTAGGTGAATGTCCTCAAGGCTAGCTGGGCATTAATGGTGTGTGACTGCTCTGCTTAAGGTGGTACAACTGCAGTGCTCAGCAGGGAAATGATGGGTTTTCTCTGTTCACAGCAGAGAGCACGTACTCCCATGACATTGGGTCACACAAGGGATATGCAAACACACACAGAGAAAGGAGAAGTTTTAGGCAGGGACAGGCAGCCACGTTGCTCTATTAGTTCTCAGGCTCTGTGCAGGGCATAAGCGTTTTGGATACAGGCAAACAGCTGATGTGGGGCTTTGGCACACACATGAGAGAAGGCAGCCATCCTGGCATCCTGGAAATGCCAGAAGTGCTAGTGCTGGGGCAGGGGATGACTGGTGCCTCTGTGAGGGCATGTGCCAAAGAACCTGCTGATTAGTGGCAGGATGATTGAACGGAGGCACAAGTATTTTGTTAAATTGTGCCACTAGCTGGTAAGAGAGTGAGGATATTTTACAGGCAGAGAACTGTGACAGTGATGAGGTCACTAAATTAAAGCCAAACATGTGAGACAGCTAAGAAATTAACTAACATCTCCATATTCCCTGCCCAGATTCTTAAAGCAGACAGTGTTATGTGCTCCACTTTGTCCCTCTGCCTCTGTGAGAGGCTGTCTCTGCTGAACAGCATGCACTGCTTTGCATGCTAAAAAAATACTGTGCACAATGAAAGGCTTAGTGCTAACAGCTGTAGCAGCCTTAATTAAAAATGCAATTAAAACCCTAGAATGAATTACTGTTAGCCAAAGGGGCTAGAAGAAACCAGAAGGTTGGTCTGAGTGGTTTTTTCTCCCTAATATACTGGAGTGGGAATGGAGCTAGAGAGATAACAGGGCAATTAAAAATGAGAAATGAATGAAATTAGTGATGAAAATGGCTGGAAGAGGCTGAACTTTTTTTTTTTTTCATCTGTCTAAAGTGTATTAAATAAAGAAAAGAAGTTTGAATAATCAAGGTCAGAATTATGCTGTAAAATTAATTGCTAATTAAGTACACAGCAAGAGTAAATGGAAAATATAGAATATATGATGTAATGGCTCCAGTAATATATATGTCTAAGAAACTAGAGGAATTGTGGTGTCTGAATGGATTTGATGGGGTGCTGTAGGGTGTTTGTATCATCTGACTTTATGTACCTAAAGGCAGTGCTAAGTTGCAACACTCACCCCTTGTAGTCATGGTGAGAGAGTCATCTCCAACACTACAACACTCCTTTGAGAGACCAGAGGAAATAAAATGTTTTCCATCAGGAATGTTATGAAACCTGGTGATGATCATGCTAGTGCTTCACTCAGCTTATTACTGTGTTCTTATTACCAGGACTTTAGAGCCTTACTGATATTGAGTTCATGCTGGCTCTGTATTGCCTTAACTCCATCAGCTTCCAAAGGAAAAAATGAAGGAAACTCTGAGACAGAAATGAGGCATCTTCAAAGATCAAATTTGCCATTTCAGTTGCTTGTACCAGCACTAAGCTCAGAAGGGTAAACTTCAAAGAGAGCAAAGCCTCTTTTCTTCATCAGATGGATGAAGCAAACATAACACAGACCAGCACAGATACAGTTTTCCTGACTCCAGAGCTAAGAAAACATCATTCATGCATCTAAAGACTTGGAAATCCAAATTGATTCCCTCTTGATATCATCCTTATACTTTAATCCTTTAATCAGAAATGATCCCTGGCAGGAATCTGTTAACAAGAACCAGCAGAGAGCTGTAGAGTTGGTATGCGTCAAAAAGCTGCTGAAACTGCTAAAATAGCTACGGGGAGGACAAGACAGCAAGATATCCAGAGACCAATGGTTTACCCTTCCATTGTGTACCTGCTTTGCCTTCTGCTGAAGTTTTATGCATCCTTGATCATTTGCATCTGCTACTTGGGCTCTGAAAGAAGTGTGGAGTGAGTGTACACACGGTAGTCTAGAGGGAACATTCCGGTTGTCACATAAGGAAACCACTGATGTACTGGTGTGAAATGAGAGAAAACAGCTTTGACAAGCAGACCATGTATGAAATATTAAAATGCTACCTACCCTAACTGCTCTAGTCTTGTATCCAGCATTAGTACACCATGCGCTAAGAGTGAGTGGCACCAGGAAATTTAAGAAAACAAGGGGAAAACTATTTTGCACAGTTTTCTTTCCTATAGACTGCTAATTAAAAAAACCACCAAAACCTAAAAAAACCCAAACCAAAACAAAACAAAAAACAACCAAAAAAAAACCGCACCAAAAAACAAAAAACCAACAACAAGAACCAAACCAAACAACAAAAACCAAACAAGAGACCAAATAAACCCAAACCCAAAAACAAACCAGAAGAAAGTATCTTCACTGCTGTGCCTCTTCTAAGCTGCCTGACTTGGACAGACCCAGCTGCATGTTGCCATTCCCAGCAGTATGCTGGGTCCACCTTTCCAGCTCTGCTTAAACATTCCAGACAGGACAGAAGAGTGGGAGCACATTGGCAGCACATTTCAGTCACCATTTTGAGATGGAATAAGGGTAGAGATCTCAAACTCCCAGTTCAGTCTGAAAACAGGCAGAGAACCTCATCACTTTCCATCTCAGACCAGCAAAAGCTGTCAGTGGGTCAGAGGGGACAATACAAGATCCCAAGCCACTGAATGGGCAAATAATTTACTTTAACTTGTGATTCCACGGCTTGCTCCCACTGGCCTCCACCCTACCCATTAAATCAGCTGGAATCAGGCTACGATCATCAAATCTCAGTAGCTTCCCCTAGATGATTCCTCTTAATGGATTCATACAGAGGAAGGCAGGAGAAGCTTGAGTGGCATTTTTAACAGCTTTAGCCTGCAGCAGCCAACAGTGGCACATTTTTCTTTCAGCCTGTTTGCAGTCTTGAACTCCAGTGTACATTCCATTTGTTCTGCAGGCAGCATTTTGGCATTTAGTCAGAAGGGAAGACCTACTACAGGCAAATGAAAGATAGATGAGCAAAATATTTTCATCCAGTTCTGCCATGAACATTGGCTGGTCATCTACACATTTTTTATTCAGAAACCCTGGGGATAAATTTGCATGAAGCTATATAAATGCACACTAAGAAAGCAAGCAGTGCACATGTTGGAAAGAGCAAGGAACACAGCAGAAAGATAAGCTGGAATAAATTTTTTTTTAATACCTTGTACTTTTTTAGATAGATCCACACAGTGTTTCATTAGCTCCTCTGACCTGGTCTCAGTGTGATTACTGTTGCTTTGCTTATTCCCTCGTGTCAGAAGAAGATATGGGGAAAAAGGCATAGTTTCTACCTCCACTGGATATGAAATGTGTATGTATCTGCCCTAACGAGGATGATATTCCCTGATGTAGTCCCTCTTCTATGTTCTCAGGGATTAGACTCACTTTTTAATGATCATCTGCAACAAACTCTGAGATTCAAAGAACTTTCCCACTCAACTTCCCCCATTTACTTGCCACTGCTGAGAGAGAGTTCTATGAAAAAACACAGGTAACTAACATTCCTTAGTGAGTTCTCCTGTGCTCTTCTGATATGAGATGCCAGAGTGGATACACTCCTGCAATATTACACAAGAGGTCGAATACAACCCTGAGACTCCTACCCTCTATTAAGTAGAAATCATCAGCACTGAACTCCTACATGAGTTCATCACCTGCAGCTCTCATCCTGCCCTCAGGTGTAGGTGGCATTGAAGCATACAAAAATAAAACTGCACAAAAAATTCATGCTACCAATCCATACCTTGTTTTAATCCCACTTAATAAGCCCCTAGTGCATATTATGGCCCTCAGCATTTTACCAGTGATGACTACTGTAAAGGAATCAGATACACTGGTACACTCAGGTTCCTTTACCAGTGACACAAAATAAATGAGAAAATATTAAGAAGAGCTTCTGATGGCTTTGAATGGCCTGATTATCACAAAATCATGGCTGCAATGCACTAAAAAATCCACTCCATAATCAGTATAATTAAAACCTTATGTACAACCTCCTGTTTCCCACACAGAGTGGTCATTTGTTAAATTGCCACATAAGGCTGCTGAATCAGCTTCGCATTTCAACCTGATTTCATGGTGTAATAGCGCTCACACGATCACTCTCTGTTCTCGCTTGCAGGTAGGTGTGTCAGCACTTGTCTAATAACTGGTGTACCAAACAACCAATTTCAATCAAAGCTTTGGAGGTCTCAGAGGTATTCTGGTCCTGTAAGATTTATGACAACAGAAAACTGGCAAGGGGGAATTTTCTGTACATGCTTTTCCTGAAAGAATTGTAAGCACCATTCACTTTATTAGATGTAAGGGAATCCACACGGGAGCCCAATTAAGCTTTATTGGTCCTTCAGTTTACCAAAGAATTAGTAAGTAACTTGATCATCCCACATGCACGGAATCATTGCAAAATAAAGAAAACAGGGACCTCTGGAGGGCTTCTAAACCAACCAACTGGATAAGTGATACTGTGTCATACCTGATAAACATCTGTGTAACCTGTGAAAGATTTCCAACCCTGGGGTCTCCCCAGGCAATTAAATGAGCAAACATCTTTATTCCGCACCAGATTATACTATGGCTTAAACATTGTAATACATTAGTGAAGCTCTATAAAATATGGTTCAAAGACTGCATTTTGTGGCTGCGTTTGCATTTCAATTTACAGCAGTCTAGGTAAGGCAAGGAAGGTAAAACAATGCAGCAGCATTGATTTCTCTCAGAGACATGACAGTTGCATAAAGGGCTCTGCTAATTATAGCCACCAGCTATCAAATGACTCCACAAAAGCCACAGCAGCACTGCAGCTATTTGCTGCCTGCCACAGTGCATAGCTCTTTAAGCTGAAAGCATCTGTCACACTTTAGAATTGATTTCCAAAAGTAATGCCCCAGCAGGCCCCTGCAATAAAAACAAGGATAGACTTGACTCTAAAAGGTCCTTCTGATGGTGAGTTGCTGCCAGAGCACTTTCCTGCAGCACACCTGGTTTTTAATTGATGGGACTTCTCAGAAGGTGGATCCATTATACATGACTTACTCAGCGTCAGGACTTTTATCCCAGCAAAGTTACCAGCAAAGCTCCCGTAAATTTGTGTTGGAAACTATCTGAACCATCCTTGAAAGCAGAAAGCACAGAATTTAGGCAGAAATATGCTGTTCAGTAAACAACTCAAGAATGTCATTGCTTCTCAAAACAGCTGTACCTATTTTCTGGGTTAAATTGAATGGATCAGACTAGGTGAGAATTACTGTCTTCATGCAGATTTTTCACTGCCTAAATACAAGGTTACATTTTGAGGAATATGTGATAATTTTATACACAGTTAAAAGCAGTGCCTTGAGAAGGACTGGGAAATGCCATCTTTTCTCTTTTCTCTGGCTGGAAGGAGTCCAAATTGCTTGCTCTTTTGCTTCCCTTCCAGCTGATACCAGTCTTGGGCTCAGTCCCTCTGGGTCCCTAGGCTCTGTCTAAATGCACTGTAAAGTTTGGGGAAAGAAGTAGAGGAAGCAATATTCATGAAAAACAATCTAAAGAACTTCCCTTGACCAGACCTTAACTCTGTGCCTCTCCCAACCTTTCCCAGGGACTGAAAAGTTTAGCATGAAAATCTCTTTGGTGAAAATCCTTGGTTCTGGTTTCAGCAGCTTAAAAATCTAAACACTGCTACAGCTTGGCAGCAGCTCCCCTTACTCCCTCTGCTGCAAGGGGGCTATGTAGGTTTCTATCAGGTTTGGCTGCCATTGGCCTATCAGTGCAAGAGGGTGATTCCTCAAAGGAGTAAGATCACTTTATAGAACAAGACAGCAATGCAATTCATACCCTGCTCTCCCTTAGCCTGCCTTCTTGCCAAAAAATGACCAAATATTTAAGCATAACATCACTTTTTAATTGTTTGTGGCATATGGAGTTGAAACTCTAAGCAATAATTATGCTAATGAAAGATAAAGTATGTTCTTGGCAGCAGAACACTTTTTTTTTTCTTTGGCATTGTAGTTAATTTGTTTATTTGTTGCTTTCTTGTCATCATTGCTGGCTCCTATTTGTATGCAGTAAGTGCCAGTTACAGCTGTCCTTGAGAAAACTGCTGCAGCTTCCAAAATTTATTTTTCCATTTCTTTTTTGTTTTGTTTCAAAATTAACACCTTTTTGTCTTTTCAGGCCTTTGACAACTGCATGCCATGGAGCGGTTCCCTGAGAAGGATAATGACTTTCTCACCAGAGCAGTACAGCAGAGCACCAGGGGAATAGATGTGGGTACTTGCCATTACAACAGATAAGAGAGAAATGAAATGCCCGTCCACAGAGACCTCAGCATTGGGTTGAACGATCACATTCCCATTTCGGTTCTTAATTGCACAGTGAACAGGAGGAAATGGAGTAGATCCAGGGGGATCTGCAATGGAAGAAAGCAAATTCTCAGCCAGAGCTTGCTGCAGAGAAGAGCTTGCTGCCCTTCAGCTTACACATTTTGAGCATAAGGAGCAGATCTATGTAAACAAAGTCATTTTCACAGGGAAATCCCTTGAAAAATTGGTTATTCGATTCTGCTTTCCTCCAAAGAGGGGTCTTTGTTGAGCAGGACCCAGAGAGAAGTGAGCTGGGGTGGGAAGGCAGGGGAGGAGAGGCTGCCAGGCAGTTGCACAGTGCATCCCTGCAGTGTGCTGTGCAGTGGCCACTGCTGCCAACGCTGACAGCAGAAAGGCTGAAGTCCTCAGGGCTTCTGCCCTGCCTCTTTTAGGGCTGTGTATAGATATCCTCCTGTAGAGGAGTCCTACCTACTCATGAAGGACCTTTAGCCTCCAAGCATAGCATGAGAAATGGAAGCATCAGTTCAGCTGCAATGGAAGGATGCTTCAGTCACTTAAGCAATAGGTCAGACAACAGACCTGTACACTACGGTGATCTGCATGAGTCAGAAAAGCCCTAGCTGTGGGAGCTGGATCACAAGCTCTATGTAGGAGCACTGTTGTACAGTGACTGTGACATGGACCAGAACATAGGAGTGTTTAAACAGAGCCTTTAAAATGGATATGAGGCTGATTTCCCAGTTTCCCCTGTCACATCTGTGGTGTGACGCACAGCAGGTTTTTGGCATTTCATAGCAAGGTACAACCAATTCTGCCCAGTGACTGAGTTACCCTGTGACACTTATGTGAAGTAATGGAAATAGAAAGTGAAATCTATGCTCAAATTTAAAAATACTAATATGTGTGTGTGGCTGTTAGAAAAGAGGAGCAGAACACAGGATTCCTGCTGGATCTACTGTCTCTGCACTATATCTTTAGCATGTAATAACTTACATACTTTTCCTCTTTTTCTCTATGAGGATATTGCCTGAAAAATCTACTTACCAGATCAGTGAATCAGTAAATGTTCTTTTTCTCTTGAACTAGATCTGCACTAAGCACAGTAAGGACAACTAGCCTCTCAGTGCATGGAAGTTATGATTCTTAACACCCAAAAAGGTCACTATATCAAAGCTATATGTTCCAATACTTTGTGTTCCACATTGCCATTTCTACACTGTTGTGTATACTTGGTGAACAGTTGGGGTTTTGTTTTTTTTTAATAGAGGATACATGATTTCCAAAATTACAGAATTTGCATCATCTGTAATTAAAAGAGCTACAGACTGATAAAAATAAACGTTGTTACTTGCTTGAGATTATATTAGAAGCAGATTTCTCAGAGCCTGGCACTCAGCAGGCACTCCTGAGAGCTGCCCTGCTGCATTACGAGCAGTTGCTGATAACAATCCTACCACCCCAGCATGTCTTCTGCTATGCTGACACAGCCCCACTGTCTCTGATTCTGCTACTTGCCAGAGAATCAGACCTACCCAGGGCACACTGCTGCAGGGAACACAATGCAGTAAGGACATAAAATAAAAACAACTAGGAATCACGCAGATACATATAAGAACATATACTTCATGCTGACAAACATCAATGCAAGCACAGGCCACTGGAGATTAAGGCTGTGCTCCTGACAGATGCATTTCCTATTTCTATGCCTTTGCTTTGATTCTTTCCTTTGTTATTGCTTTACTCAGTAGCTATACTGTGCAACACACCTGCAAAGCTCCAAACACAAAAAAGAAAACAAAATAGAGATCAAGGGGACAGGTCCCCAGCTTCATAACTTAGCATCACATGTACAAGACAGAAGACACTTGTCTTCTTTGGTGAGCCACTGATATATCCCAATTTGTTTCTTGACACCTAGGTGAGCAGAGAGGAAGGGAGGAGTTAAGAAATTGCTGCCATGTCTGTTTGCTGCTAATACCCAGTCCAGTTACTTACAACCGTGTTCAGTGTTTGTAAAACTCATTTCTTCTGAGTTGCACTTCAAAGTCATTTTGTACTCATAAGGACAAACCAGATGAAAGCTCAGGACCAATGCATTTCTGCCTGCCTCCTTGTGTCATTCTCAAGTAGCCCCCACATTTCAGAAAACTCAGGACTTTATATTCTCAAGTAGCCCCACATTTCAGAAAACTCAGGACTTTTCAGCTACCTGCAAGAAATAGCTTTTGTGTTCAGCTGTAGGTTACTGAGATTAGCCTAATGGAGGACTGGTGCCCCCTGCACTAGCCTTTTCAATCCTCAAACTGAAAGAGCCCACCAACAATGACATATTAGGATTTACATTTTCTTAAATTGTACCTTGACATATATCCTGATTACAGAACAAGAAGGTAACTACAGTTAATTGAAGATAAATGAGTACATTACATCATTTTTAGAAAAACAAAGAAGAAAATGGTGATATGGGACTGTCCCAAAGTCTACATAAATTTTTAGTTTGTTGCTGGATGAACATTTGGATGTTTGATTTTGCTGCTCTAAGGAATTTTATTTCTGTTTCAAAAGTCTGCAAATTGATTTTTCATAACCCAGTAGCATGATCTCTCTTAAAGATCTAGGAAGTAGTATACCAGGTTCCTTGAATGTATTAATAGGTATGGTTTATATTAGCCTAGAAGAAGGATAAGGAGGAGGCAGGTGGCAGTCACTGGACAAATAACCTTCATAACGTGGAAAATACTAAGCAATTTAAAAGATGCTGGCTGTAGCAAAACTTCCAAGCACTGCTGACTAGCAGGGAGATAATTCACATTCGGATGGATGAAGACACACTTGATTTGCACAAGAAGATGAAGGGGAAATAAGGCAAGGCAGAATGACTCAGAAGTGCCAAGGTTACATCCAGCAATTTGTGATCTTAAGAGTGGAGAAACTGCCTGAAAAATGCCTCCTGATCCAGGTAGCCAGGACAGAGCATCTGGCAGAAAAGGAAGTCAGGGCACTCACAAGTGAGCCAGCAGAGCATCACTCTTCAGGTGCCTGTCTGTGTTTTCACATCCTATTTTTCCAGATGTAACGCTGCAAGATCTGAGTGTTCATTAGTTATCAGGGTTTATAATTGGCACTTCTTCAACTTTTGCTTATTTTGGCTTTCTTTACCTGTTGTTTTTCCTTACATAGCTGACCATTCAGCTAGTATTTTCTTTATTTTTAAGATATCACATGTCCACTCAGGACCTTCCCTCCATCTCCAAGAAAACACTCATATTCTAAGACAAAATGCCATCTGAAACTTTGGGACTCATCACAGAACTTAAATCTCTGCTTTATAAGGGTTATTATATTTTTGCACATTATAAAATGCTTAGTTGAAATATGCCTCAGCATTAGAGATGAGTAAAGACAGTGACTTTTAATTCATAGAAGATTTAGATGTTTCAAAATCTGGTCTTCCTCCAGTTCCAAACAGTTCCCTAGTATTTCTCAAGTTTCTACAAATTGGAAAGGTCCTGCCTACTCTGAGATGGACCAGGAGCCTGGGAAGCCAAAGTGACACTGCCTTGTGAGTGCCTGGAGGAACAAAAACTCATGGCTCCCTGGGAAGGGAAACACAGTTTGTGTGTAGGGCAGGTGGGAGACAACTACTGTCAGATGGAAAAGTGGCTTTTAAATAGAAATTCAGACACTGATCAGGTTTTGCACAGAATTTTGTACATGATATTGTTCGAAAAATTGTTATGGATGCCGAGATAATTTTGAACATATAGTACTTTTCAGTGCCATGGCTACATGTGAAATCCAAACAAAAGTTCACTTCACTTGAAATCTATACGGAATATTTCAGTAGTTTTGGAGCTTCATGATTGCAGCAACCATTTGCACTCAGTACAATCTAGTTCTTGATTTGGCTTATGAAATCATAATTGATTTTAAAGTGCATATACAGTAAGTTATGTCTGTCTCATTTTTACATACTGTAATGGATGTGAACATTAAAAGATTAGCTTGCAAGGACCATATTTTAACATGGAAAAAAATATAGAGAAAGCATGGAACCCTTTTCCTTGTGATTTATTCCAAGCAGGTTGGATTTCGATATTCGTCTAGTTCAAATGAAGCATATCTAAGTCATTCATTCTGGTAACTGTGGTTCATTTACTAGTATGATTTTATTTAATCTTGACAGTTTTAAATTATATTCAGGTACTTATAAATGCCTTTCAAAACATTTTAGTTCTTGATGTATGATGACTCAATCCATTGCTTGTGTCAGAGACTGAAATAGTTAATGGCTGAAATATTCTAAGATCACCCAAAGACTTTTGTCTGCTGTAGCAAACAGAAAAGAAACAGCTGCTCACCCAGCAAAGTCTGCCTCTCCCTGAATATGCCTACTGGGAAAGGGCCTTCAGGTCAGATAATTGTCCGGCTATCCCAGGTGCAGAAGGGCACGCATTTCTGAAGCTACAAACTGGATTTCCAGATAAGCGAAGAGGCTGATAAGAGGCAAACCCTGTGAGGTGGGATAATCCTTCCTAGCATGCCAGTATCCTCCCTTACATAATGACTGCTGTAAAACTTTAAAGACATTTCACATCTGGCCTGGGCTATTCATCTCAAGTGTTGGACCATGATTGATGCTGAGTCCTAGGAGGTGTCAGAGATTCATGAGGTGTCCCGGGACATGCCCCTTGACACTACCCATTGTGAAATTCCCCACCCCTGGAAAAGTACAAGGAGTTACCACCTGAGATTGCAGTGTACAGTAACACATAAGATCTCAGCAGCTGTGTGGGGGCCTTCCCCCCCCACAAGACCATCACTTCACACAGCACTGTGACCACCACTTCAACCAACAGACGTGGAATCTGCAACTACCAGGTTTCATCCCTGGATCCAGTGGGTGGTACCCATATAGATTTCAGGTCCCTTATCCTTTCTTTGTCTTTCTCTCCCTTTTACATTTCCTGAAGTGTTATTTTTATGCTTTAATATTGCTGTATTACTATAGATGATAATACCCAAAACAGCAACATACCTATTTAACTTTGGACCAAAATTGTTCTGAAATAAACCCTACCTATATGTGTCTAAAAACTTTGATTATTCAGTGTCATTTCATTTTAATCCACCACAAGGGTGGATTAAACAAGAACCTGGGTTACACACCCCTTCTGAGGCAGGTCATAACAGTTTGGCAGCTGGATTTAACCATGTCAGAAAAAAACAGACCACCACAGAACTCTCACTGCTGAACTTCATTAATTAAAGGTCTGTCTCTCCTATTTTTATCGCTTTTGCAGAAATCAGAATTGAAGCACAGTTTACTTGGCATCTTCTCCGGGATTTCTGCACCAGGTGCAAGTTTCCTGTATATATAAAAGCACACGGTCTTTACCAGAACATTCAGTTACACATTATAGCTGATCAGAAGTGACACTATATGAAAAAGTGCTACATATTTATTGTGTTATCCCTCCACTCTAAGTACCCTGTACATGCCCTTTGCATTCATAGCAGGTCTTACAAAGATGTCCAGTAGTTTTATAAGTAGCACAATAACCTCCAGAGGACTGTAGGTATGATTTGGACAAGAGTGCTAGGGTCACACTTGGCAATTATTCTGAGCTGGATTTCAGCCTTGCTGAAATGAGGACAGACTAATTAGACTTGGACTCTTCAGCTGAAGAGACAGCTGAGAGAGGAGATAATAGAGATTTATAATGATAACTGAAGTAAACAGGGAACAATTACTCAATCTCCCACCCACTACAAGAATTAAAAGACACCCCAATTATCAGGCAGCAGGCTTAAAACAAAGAGAAAGAAATAGCTTTTCCCCTAACATCTAATTAAACTGTGAAACTAACTCTTCATGGAGGTTGCAGAGGCTAAATCTATAAATTAATTTTAAAAGCGATCAGGTAAATTCATGTAACCAGAAACATTCACCAGTGATGAGGGAATGGGACTGTCTGGATGCAACCTTTGGCTCAGAAAGCCCCATAAAAAAACCCAGTTGTGTTTGCCCTTCTTTTTATGCTCTCTCATAAGGACCTGTTGCTGGCCACAGCTGGAGGAAAGATGCTGGGTGGATCCTCCAACTCACATAGTATAGTTGCTTTTATATTTTAATTGCAGTCTTCATTATGCTGCCATAGGATTATTTCAGGCATCCATATCATGAGAAATTCAGTAATAGAAGAGCTGTGAGAGATGCTCAGCTCCCTGGGATGATGAGTAAGCGGATGAGTCCATCATGCATTCAGCAGCTACACTAAGAAGGGTACCAGGGTGCCCAGTCCATGGCCCTAGGACAGTCCACCTGAGTCCTGGCCTGCTTTTGCACAGCAAAGTCACCACACTAGAACACGCATGCCACCATAACAGGAAGGTCACCACAACAGAAGAGTCACCATAGCAGTAATGTCCTGCCATAAGCAGGATGGGCTCTGCAGACTCAGCCAGCACCATTATGGGGAGAACCACAGGCCCACACACCCTCTTCAGGACTTCTATTACAATAGAAGACCATAAAGACAAGCTATAGAGTTGATCTCTTGGTGGAGAACAATATGACCTAGACATTGGATGCACTGCAGTTACTGCTTCAGTCCTTACTTTTAAAAATCCTGTACAGTTTTCTGTTGCTCCAAATTTTGGCATGCCATAAATTGGAAAACGCACATATACGCCCACAAAGGCACGGCACACAACACATGTAATGCATTTGCTTTCCTCTCAAAGAACACAAACTGAGAGGAAACAGAAGCTCTTTGTCCAGTGCTACTGCTTTGTACCTTTTGCTGTTTGTGACCTTTTCCCCTTCTGAGAAACGTAGCCCCAGGGTACAGTCCTCTGTTCCGTAGAATTAAAGTTGTGAGAGAATCAAGATGATGATTTTACATTAAAAACCAACTTTCATTATGAGAATGAAAGAATCTCTCTACACAAAATGAAAGCCTATTTCAGATATAATACTATAAGAAAAAGAAATCTTCTAGGCCAAGGAAATCACTGAGGAACCGAAAAGGCAGAAATTTTAAATATGTGATGCACCACCTTACTGAAGTGATGGAAAGGGCCCCTTCAATGAAATTGAATCAATATACTTTCGTCCTGAATGAAGATTGGTTTCATTCTAGTTTTCTCTTAAAAGAAACAAAAAAAGGGTGAAAAATGGCAATAAAAAACCTCAAAGAAATAATGTAGTTGTTTTTCTTCACAGTTCTTTCAAAGCTGATTTCAGATTGTAATTTGCCTGGAATTGCTTCTTGAACAGTCCCTTGGTTTCCTATCTGCTGTTCCAGGTTGAATGAAAGACACAGTTGCTGCTGGTAAAAATAAGATTTCTCTTTTGAAATTGTGCCAACTTGTGCTCTCTGCCATCAGCAGACAAGCCAAATGGTTCTTTTGGGGAAATATGAATTTCCAGGCAACTCAGCTGTTTGAAACCTCAGCATAATAATATCAAGGCCAAAAAGAGAAGTGCAAGAAAGAAAATAATCCCTTCTGTAGCATTCATAAAGACAAAACAAAGAGATAACAATTATATCATCATCCACCTAATTTAAAGTGATGTAAAGAAAGCATGCAAAGGGGATTCAGGAAATTTCCAAATCACTAATGCTACAGCTTAAATATACAGAAAAAGTTTACCTTTCAATCCAGTGTAATTCTATCAGTGGATAAATTGCATGTGATACAACTGTGTGACGACCCAGATTACACACACACACCTTCTGCCCAGCTTCCTCCCCTGCAAAAAAAAAAAGGCAATCAGAGAGCCAGACTGTGCTATCTCTGCCCACCTTCTGCCATTTGCTTTGCTGGAGAAGCTCCAGCCCAGCTTGCTGCTTGTGGAGATGGCCCAAGCCAGATGGGAACAGAACCATCTCCACAGGAGAGGACGTGGCAGGTGAGGCCACAGGACACCTCTCTGGAGCAGGCTGCAGAGGGTTTGGTGTGATTCCAGCCTCAGCTCAATATCTGGCCTCTTTGCCAGAGAGTAATGCCCATGTGGTGGGGCTGGGAGAGCAAGGCATATTACCAAACCTCTTAGAAGTCCTAAATGAACATTCCTTTATTGTAATTTTTAGCTAAAGACCCATATTTTGCATGGAAGCAACCGAGAGGCTGGTGCCCTTAATTCCCTGTGTTTATCCCCCAGTAGCAGGCTGCAGCCTTGTGGGGTGGAGGGGCAATCCCAGATGAAAAGCCTGGCAGCCATCTCCTGGGTGGCCACGTACCAGCACCCGGAGGCGGCTGTCTGTATCTGCCATGCTGGTGGCAGAGATTAATCATCAGGCTGCTTTTCTTCTGCTGAAAAAGATGTCCTTTCACTTTTGTCTTGTCTTGTTGAGGCAGCATTTCATTTTGTCAAGGAATATGAAGAAACACTATCTTGGAGCCTACGGCATCATGTGAGAGAGGAAAACCACCCCTGGCCACAAAGTCCTAATTAAAACTACTCAGCTATAGGAATAGAAAGACATGTTTTGATCTTAATAGTGTTACTGGAAAAGGTTTTATCCTGGAGATTTTCAAGGCTTTCTGGCTGCCCCTTGCCAAGAAGAGCTGCAAAAATCTCAGGCTGGTATTGATCACACGGCAGTGCTCCCATTCTCTGCCAGCCTGCCAGGCGAGAGCTGTTTTCCAATCCATACATCACGTACAGTGTCCTTCTGTGTTTCCACGAAAGCTGGAGCGTTTTGTCAGTAAAGACTTGTTTCATAAATAAATCAGCTACATGACAAGAGCAGCCCTGCCTCAGAGGGCAGCAGCCCATTAGAGGCTGAGCCTACCCAGCCACTGGATTGATCCAGCAGCAAGAGATGTGAAAGACAAGAAGCCTGCACCCTTGCAATCCAGTGCAGTGTCACCAGGGGAAAAGCTGGTAGGATCAGCAGTTAGCTTGGTCCATCTTTCTCAGCTCTGGCAAGAAGACCTCAGTCTGCATACAGGTTCTTGGCAAACGCTAGTTTCCTGAGGATTTTCTACAAAAGTCCTTGCAAAAGCATGATGTTGTAATGTTAATGGATGGCTGCTGTTACAGTATAATACTGACGTACTGCATTACGGAGAGAAAAATCACCATAAACGTGAGAAGTTATGTACTTGCCCAGGAAACTCTTCAGACAGGGGAAACTTTGTCAGATATTTTCTGCGTAGGCTGCCTGCAGAAAGCATGACAAAAGGGTAAAACCTGTGTCACGCCTCACCTGGCAAATTCAAAGGCTCTCTGATCTAAGTCCGAGGGTGGCAGCACAAACCAGCAGTTCCAGTTCACTGTGGTTTGCACGGTCCAGAGGCTTTTCTAATAGCAAAGCCTATCTGGACTTTACTTAGCCAGGAACACTAGATGAGAACTGGTTATATATTTCGGGCTGGAAACTTGCCCTGGTCTGTCAACACACCTGACCCACCTGACCTGGGATCATTAATCAAGGAATAAGCAGAGGGAAATGGTTTCATTAAAAAGGTGGGATTTGATGGTACAGATTCAGACTATGTTTTTAGGAATAGTCAGTGGAAATCAAAAGGTGGAAAGCAGAGATGTAAAGCTTATTCTACAAGATAACAGCAGCTAATACTACAAAGGCAAGGACATTCCCAGAAGTTACTGTTTCCTGCTGCTGCAGCTAACATGCAGGTTTTAGGGCTATTTGCACTGAAGATTTACAATAAGGTCCTAAGGCTATCATCTGCATAGAGAGGGGTTAGCTTGAGTGGAATACAGAATAAATGAGGATCTGAGCTGGGAGGAAAAGAGAGAGAGGCATAAAGAATAAAGAGGGGAGAAATAAGTGAGTTGCTGAGCAAAGCTTATGACACTTCAATGAAAATAATCCTTTCTCAGACCACAAAAACACTTAGAGAGGAAATATTGCAATAAACCTGATGAAAGGCTATAAATTCAGTTCCAAATGTTTGTGAGGTTGTTAAGTGGACTAATATTAAGTGAGATTATAAATATAATGACATGCAATATAGCTTTTAAGTAACTAGGGAAGCATTATATGAACTGACAATTCCAATCTGTGGCTGTGGGACCTTAATAAATTTATGAGAGTTTATTACTGAATTTCATTTATTGCCATCATAGGGAATGCTTACGCATGAGAACTTTACATGAATTGAAATAATTGATCATCCAGGAAAGTGTCTAAATGCATTTAAAGGAGACTTTCAAATAACAATTTTAAATTAACAGGAAAACAAATATGTTAAAATCTACTCAGGAAGTATTGTTATTAGCAGGACACCATCAAGCCCCTTAGGCAAGAAATGTTCTCTGTTGCAAGATATTTGACCTTGACTGCAGGAGAAGGAAAGTTTTAAATCAGCCCTCCCAGTACAGATCCTCTCCCCAAATACACAACAGTACCCGTGAACAGCACCCAAATCAATTCACCACAGGTCTTAATATCAGCATGAGCTCTGATCGCCCAGGTGCCCTAGATGCAGCAAGTTATTGCTGTGCCCTGAATCCAAGGAAAAAGCAATGAAGCTTTCTTCAACATGAGTGTTGCTCAGGCTGGGAGGTGATCCCAGGGCCACCTAGTCCAGCATCTGCTCAGCATTTCCCAAGGAGAGGTGATACAGAGAGAGAGGAACATGAGGGTTTTCTGCCCTCAGCCTGAACTGGGTAGAGCACAGGAACATGTAAGCCACTGGTGAATTTGCTGTAGATGGGAACAGCTAAGCCCCAGGAGTGGTGAGGGAAGGAAAGAAGGAGACAAGGAAAGAAAGAGATGTCAGAAAAAATGATAAAAAGTAGAGAATGGGTAGGGGGAAAAGGAAAGGGAAAGTGTAAGGCATAAGAGAAACAGCAAAAAGAAAGGTTCTTCCACATGGAAAAGGGAGGAACAGAATAAAGAAACTGAGAAATCAATCAAAGATAGAATGTACTTGAGGAACAGGAAAAGGACAGTAAAAAATAAGAAATAGAAAGTCAAGGACAGAAATTGCAGCTGCAAACCATTACAGAAATCCAGTGTCAGGTCTCACTGAACCTAAACTGATTCTTTTTATGTTTGAATGAGATTTTTTTTTATGGATTTTGTGGATTTTCACAATAGTCTAAAGAGCTCCTGCTTCAGTAAAGTTTCAGTTGTACAAGATGGCAAAACAATTGCTGATGTCAAAACAGATACAGAAAACTAAAGGGAGATAAGGTTAAAAGACTGCAGGTTATGCAGGGGGCATGATGAATTACATATTGGTGAAACCAGTCCTTGGCTAAGGTCCTGTGCAAGTAAGAAAGAAATCATGTAGTCTGTAGCCACATAACTAGCTGGGACTTAAATGACACTGGTCCAGGATTCAGAAAGACAGCAACAGCTTCTCGGTTGTACCTCCATCTCTCTCTTTCTCTGACCTTCCTGCTCTCTACTGAAATCTCACCCATCTTTCCAACTTCCAAACTTTTCATACAGTCCCTTGCTGCTTATTCACTCATAGGTCTTTGTAAATCAGTTTGCCTGGCCTTTCTGTCAGGCATTTTTATTTGAAAGTTTTAGAATATATGTGTTCAATGCCCTTGAGTGCTTGTTAAATGAATTTGTTAGAAGATTTTCAGCAAATTAAACTGTTTAACAATGTGAGATGGTTTTCCACAGGACAGCATTGAAACAGGCAACCAGATCCAAGGAGCAGTGCTGATTTTTAATGCAGCAGAAACACTGTCAAAACCCTGAAGAAAGCATCTGGCAAATAAACAGAATAATAAATACAATCAAATAATGTGAAGTCAAGAGACATTGTCTGTGTAGCTTTGATGGGAGTTTGCTAAATGTACTCATTTATTACAGGCAGCTGGTGACCTTTGGAGTCTCTCTGCTGTGCAAGCCTGGGAACCACCTGGGAGCCAAAATCAAGAGTTTTTGTACATTACAGTATCTACAAAGAGTGATCAGTGAGACAGCAGAGCTGTTTACACCTCCAGTACATCAGAAACAGGCAGTGGGACACTGCCATTTTAAACTTGAGTTTGTGCTTGGCTAAGACTTTTTTTTGGCGATACATTTCCAGTGGTATGCTTGGTGATACACTTCCAGAAGAACTGTGTGTCTAATTGGCCCTGAATCATCAGGATGCAAACACAGGTCCATCTCCACTGAGCTACATGTGGAACACACAGATGGTGGGAAAACAGATGGGGGGAAGGAGAAATCAGAGTGTTTTGATCATGAGTCATGATGATTGTCCCTCTGTACTTGCACTGATTAGGCCACATCTTGAGCACTGTATCCAGTTTGCGTCCCTCTCTTCAAGAAAGACATTGAAGGGCAACAGAGCTAGTGAGGGGTCTAGAGAATAAGTCATGAGGACCAGCTGAGGGAGCTGGGGTTGTTTAGCCTGGAGAAGAGGCTCAGGGGAGACTTTACAACTCTGAACAACTACCTGAAAGGAGGTTGTAGCAAGGTGGAGGCTGGCTTCTTCTCCCAGGCAGTAAGTGAAAGGATAAGAAAACATAGCCTCAAGCTGTGCTAGGGGAGGTTCGGTTTGGACATCAGGAAGGGTTTTTTCACTGAAAATGTGGTCAGGCATTGGAATGAGCTGCCCAGGGAGTTGGTGGGGTCACTGTCCCTGGAAGTGTTCAAGAAACAACTGGACGAGGCATTTAGTGCTATGGTTTAGCTGGTTTGGTGGTGTTCCATCAAATGCTGGACTTGATGACCTTGAAGATCACTTCCAACCTTGATGATTCTATGATACTATGATCTATCCTCTTTGTCTTTCCCGTTTCCTTTCATCTATGTCCCTTTCTAGCCATTAGCTCACTTGAGAAAAAAAAAAAGTCTTAGTTGTCTGGCATTTGTCCATTTGTATATGTGACACTTTGCAAGCCAGCAAAGTGATGTCCTAGCGCCACGGTGTGGGTTGAAGGCTGCTTTGTACACTGGATCTGCTCTTGTGTCTCTTTGAAGTGCAAATGTAAACATCCTTGATTGTGAGTCATTAAGAGCCTGAGCCGTTTTGAACAAAGACTGGGCAGCTTAGTGAACCAATACTCCTAATGAAACTGTGCTTTAATGGAAAAATTTCAGTGGGCACATTGTTGGCATAATTTTCCTCTTATTACCATGTACCTGTTGGGGAATGGAGATCTAGGGCAAATAAGGACAGAAGAGTAAACTTGCACTGGAAAGTAACTAACTTTAGCTCTACTTTTGGAATTAATTCTTTGCCTTGCTCCAAAATGGGAGAGCAGGAAAGCTGTGTCTTATGTCCTGTCTCTGGTGACAAGATTTATGAAGCTTTTGATCAGGCTTCTCAGCACAGAAAAAAGGAGTCTGAGTCACTGAGATGTTCCTATGGTGGCACCCTAGGAGATCAAGGGACAAACTCAGCAATAGTACAACTCTTGTTATAGACCCGTCCCTCACCAAGCCCTGTGCTATCCCACAGTAGCATCCCTTAGTGCTCTCTCCTATCTGGATGCAGGTGTTAACTAGGGACACAGTGCTGAAAAGAGCAGGATGGTTCCATCCCATCCCTTCTTGAGTTCCTGGCTGCATCTGGCACTACGTATTCATCTCCCACTAGAAAATAAGCACGTATTATTTGTATTCACTGAAGCTCAAAGCATAGCTATCTTTCTTTCCCCTTGCACCTTGTTTCTCATGTCTTGAAGCTGTAATAATCCCGGCTTGCCCCTTTGTATCTGCTAGTCTGAAATCCAGTTTTTAAAATACACATACACACACTTGGGAACTCAAGCCCCATAGAAATCAGAAATCAGCTTTTATGAACAAATGTGCTTGGGGGAGCATATGGTAGTGCCCTCTTTTTGAATGTCAGTATCAAAGGAGGAAGTTCCCCTGAGACATCACTTGGAGCTCTATAAATAATTTGTTTTCATTTTAAAAAGCAATTTTTTGTGCATTTTCAAACTGAAACTTCTGAAGATCTCAAAAAGGTCTCCCTTCTGAGAGAGAATCCAGGGTGATTGATTTGGTACACAGTATACAAAACTAGTCCCAAGAAATGATGCAGAAAACATGATAACGGAAGAAGTTCATTCCTCTAGTACAGATGAGACATCAAGGTCACAATCAACAGATCTTTTGCCAGAAAAGATCTTGCAGAGAGAAAGCTTCTTGCATCAAAGAGAATCCCTGGACTATAGTATATGACTCTTGCTATCCACTCAGTTTTCATCTTTATTCCCATCTAAATAATTTTGAAGATTAGAGATGAACCCAAAAATAAATTCTGAGGAGCACAGGCAGCTCCAGAACTAAAAGATTTTTGCACCTTGCACTGAAGGACATTAGAGAGTGAAAGCTGAATGAGCTCTGGATATATATCGAAGTCCTGTAATGAATCATCAAATATTAAACCTTTTTTTGTTGTTAAATAAATTACCTAAGAAATTAAAAATTAGTTGAATGCTTTCAACATGGATTGGATCTTGAATAAAGGGAAAAAAAAGCTTTTCCTCATAAAAAGGCATTTTCTTATACAACTCTCAATATGGTTTTGAACTCAGGAGGAGAAGCACTGAAGAATTACTTGAACAGCAAGCTCAACAGGAACTGGAGGCTTTGGACCTCCTGTCTCACCCAGGAAAAAGTAATTTTTTTGTTAGAGGTGAAGGGGCTCCTGCTGAGAGGAATGTAGCAAGAGTCATGAAACACAGAATCTCTCATCAAACCATTGCTGGAATGAGGAGAAGCTCTGAACTTTTGTTGGTACTAAAATCGGATGGGATGGCTAACCCCTATACATCTCAAGTCTAGTGAGCAGATGCTGGAGGAGCTCAGGGTAGTGCATGCACCACTACGTCTCACTTAGGAGTGAGCAAACCCAGGACAGGGGGACACAGCAGCCATCATGAACTGATCTCTTCCTTCACTCTCTCCCTCCAAAAAGACAATGCATACCACCACTCTCTAAGGACCCCAGTGCTGACAGTGGCATCTCAGCAGAAGTCTCTCTTGACTCCTTCACTGTCAGTCAAGGGTCAGGTTTCAGGTCTGTGGAAGAAAAGGGACTCGTCTGACTCTAGGAAGAGTCTAAAACCTTTTCCTTTGGAAAAACTTGGGGGATTGAAAGGATCAACTTGAAGGAAACAAACCGGTGTGGCCTCGGAGCAGGGTCACTCAGGCAGATGCCACAGAGTACATGCTTCCCTGCACCTGCTGAGTTAGTCAGTGAAGGAAAAGGTGTCATTTGATAACACATGCTTCAGTGCATTTAAGATCAAATGTTTATGAGCCAAGGAAACACTTAGCTTGCTTTAATAAGATCCTCATCCTTCAGTTTCAGTTAGAATTGTAGTGCAATTGTACCAGTTGATGGCACAGTTATAAGACACACTATAAGACAACTGTCTTGAACAACACCTCAATGGCACAAAATAGTGTTGTTGAATGCAGTAACAATTAGATATTTTTTGGAGAATACCTGTTTCTCTCATCCTTTATCTAATACAACGAAAACTCAATAAATGCCCTAATTCAGCCCCTGGCAGTATCTGCCTGCTGTTGGTGCAGATCAGGAGACCAAAAGGTCAAGGGCAGCACAATCTGGTGCTTTGTGACCAAACACTCTGAAAGAATCACTTTGGCCAACACCAGTTTTTATTGATAAATAACAAACATATCAAGACCTTGATAAGCATAAAAAGAAAGGAAGGATCAAATAAAAAGGATACTTTCCATAAACAAAAAGTTTTTACTGGGGCTGTGAGGGCATTTCACATTTTAGAAGGGACTTTCTTTGTGTGAGTATATGCTGTTTCTCTAATACTTTCTCTTTATAACCTTTGATAACCACATAGAAACTTCTGGCACTCATGGCCAAAACATGAAGGCCAGTGGTGCTTACTCAGTCTAAAATAATGGTCTGTTTGCTGACATAGTCACACCAAGTTTACCCTTTTAAGGGTACCTTCATTGGTGCCTGCCACACATTATTTAAAGTGCACTTGAAGAAGCCTGCCATTGTGACTTCTTCATTCTTTGGGAGCTATTGCAGAAAGGTTGGTAGGGCTAAATAATTGAAACAATTTATAATGCTTGGCTGATGGGTAAATGATTAAGCAGCACACATCTGGAGGAAGAAACAATATGAAAGGTTATTTATGTGCACTTGAGTTGGGTAGAAATATCTCAGAAAATACACCATACAGTCTGAGAAACAGCATTTAATGAAGGATGATTACCAGTGATATTCGAAGACATCTTCTCAACTAATGTTATGTATTATAATCTACTTTATTCTATCATTTGTAGCACTTTATGTTTTCCACTTTTTTTTTCTTGACATTAAACCAAATGTAGATCTGACATGTTCTGTACAAGAGAGCCTAAAGCAACTAGGACTTCAACAACATCTTTTGCTTCCTTCTTGACGGAGGAATTTGGAACCATTACCAGACAATGTAAAATCATGTATAATTCTGCACCTAGCTTTGTAATGAACCATAGATCAAAAGGCTTTGAAATTGCTGCAATTACCATCTCCCACAAGGGACTTATTGAAAAAAAAATTACAGCAGATGATCTGAACAACATGAAGGAAAAATTCACATTAAGCATCTGGTATGTTTGCAAGGCTGTAATGTTACATCTAATGCAACAGGTGTGAAAACATGTTATGCATATGATTTGTGATGCATATACTGCCAGAGTTACCACTTCAAGGAAAAATATGATGGAGAAAGGTTTCCCTTTTTTTTATTAAGGAGCTTTGTATGATCAGTTACTAAAACTGTGACCCACTATGATGTCCCTTTTGCTATTCAAGATTTAGGCAGGTTGCATTTTAAAAATTTCAAGGAATAGATTATTGTAGAAAGTACTTCACTTCCCCTCATCTTCCCATCAGAAACGTGGCAGAGAGTTAAACTAAAATTACCACAGTCAAAATAATAATGAAGAAGGAAAGCAAGGAAACATAGTTGTGCTCCATTAAACCTCAGGCACTCCTGTGCAGGGCCTTTAGCTTCAGTGTGCATCACTCTGAAGGGAAAAGTTAGTTCAAACCCAGACTCAGATTTGACTCATAATCTAAAAGAATGTCATAAAAAATGAGCGATAATGACTGCAGCGAAGGTAAAATTGAAAAGAACAGCTATTTAATTCTTAAATATAATCAGACAACATGAGTCTCAAAATAATAGTAAACCAGAGAGTTTGATCCATGTTTTATAAAGGACAACTAAAAATAGGACTAACTAAATTAAAAATAGACCAGAGAAGAAGAAAGGGTTTATTAAATAAAGAAGACAGTAACCAAGGAGATCTCTAATGAGCAAGAGCAAGTAAACAATTCTAATTTCTTGAAGAGGTAGAAGAAAAGGTACAACAAAAACCAAGGGGAACAATTTATCTGCAGTCTGCTTTGAAGAATGGATGCAAAGACGACTGAAAATTTCTAAAAGCACAACTGTTACAATGCATAGTGAAACACTTCTAAGGGAATATTTATGACAACATGAAGAGAGCAGAGAAAAAGCTGTGAGGACAATCAGAATTCAGTTCCTTCCACTTGCAAAAACAGGGAACATTGGCTGATTCTGTGATCTGAACTGCATGGTTTGGTGCTTAATGGTGAGTAGGGAATTTCCCCACTGAGATTATAATGAAATGAAACAATTGTTTTTTTAAAAAAAAAAAAAGACACACTGAAAAAACACAACAAAATTAGTCACTGAATTTCAAATGCTAGTCACCAGTAGTGGGAACTTTTCTTGAGAGAACATAAGATATAAGGTCCTCTAGAAAGCTGACTGGAATGAAAAATACATGTGTTTAATAAAGTCCCTGCTTAGTACAGGACTCACCAACATCGCAGTCTAGATTTAAAAGGCAAAATACAGTTATTGTGAGACTATTTGAATGCAGAGTACAACTGTAAGCAAGACAAGGTCTCTCATGAAGCTACTCAGAACATTTTGGAGCTCCTTCTCTGCACTGCAAATGGGATTCTAATGTTAGCTCTCTATTTTATAATTCCATTACAACTCTGCCATTTACTACAGGGGCAAGAGGTGGCATCAGGAAGAATTGCTTGGATCATGCTTTCTAGCTTCCTGTTAGTATTCTTTAGTCTGAATTATTTGTACATGGCAGCTCTCAGTATTTTCTTAAACTGGAATAGCTGCCCCATAATCTCAATAGTTTGTAGTCTAAGGGTGAAACCTCAAACTCTGTATCTATGTCTGTTATGGATTTCAGTCCAGAAATCAATAAGATCTGGATGTGCAAATGGATCCAATGTTGCCTATGTCACTGGAAAAAGAGTGCAGCATGTTATGCAACCATGAGCTTCATCAGCACAATGTGTATTTTAGGATATAAAGATGTTTTGCAGAAGGAAAGCAATTTACATTAGCTCCAGATCTAAGCAAGCTTGAAATCAGGCTCCTAAGACCAATCTTTATATCTCCAGCTAAGTCTGTTCCACTCTTTTATGTTGATGATGCAGTCTTCATTTCACAACTGTAAAATCAGATTAGTAAAAAGTGAGACCTGTTTCTAGATGAGTAATGAATAAGAGTAGAATTTACCCTTTGCAGAAAGGAACAAAAGTAAATGAAGACAAAATGAGACAGGTGCTAGAAGTCTCCACTAGTGACATTGATTTGGTAACTTGATTGCCCTGGGATGAAAACAGATGTGGTGTGAGGATAGAAGGACTTGCTTGAAAAACACCCTGATTTAATAATATTTAATGGCAACTTGGGGCAAGAATGTGCCTCAGTCACTCCTAAAGTTACAAATAGATTCCCACTGGGCAATAGGCTTAACAGACTTTTTAAATGTAAAGCTTATGCTACATAGATTTAAGCAGAGAAAATGAAGTGCTGGAGAAAGAAATGCCTTCACTTTATCTATATTTTCAAAAGTTCTATGGGTGTGGATTAGCCATTACAAGTATCCTGAGATACCGAGAAAGTATTTTCAAGCTCATCCAAGTTGTTTCTTCTCTTTAGAAATGTTAAAGGCTACCTCTCATCTGCACTATTGTGCCCCACCCCCAAAAAAACCCTTCTTTTGTCCATATCTCAATTTATGCATTCTTGTATCTCTTCAAAGATAAGGTAAAGTGAACTGGAGACAATCCTGAGTCAATGCATGATCTTAAAGCTACCTGAATGCCAGTGAAAGGATAGTGATTGAGACCAGAGGATGGCTAGGAAGGTGTTGGCATGGAATCAGTATTATCAAAGCAATAATTGGACCAGGAAATTGGAAAAGAAGGCTAAGATAAGTGTTTTATTGAAGATAAATAGGCTAATTTCTGTCCAACATTTCATGAAGAAATTTTCATTACCTTACTAAGAAGCTGCTTGGTGTCATATCTAATGAAGGTCTCCTTTCTGCTTTGTATACTGCACTGTCCTCACTGAGTTAGGGAGCGGGGAGCATGGGTTTGTTCTGCTATGGAAGATCTCAAAGTATCTGTGAATACAGATACATGATAAACAAGAGAAGACAGATAGATCTGATTTTATTTCTCTCTTAGAAAATATAATCACTATGTTCAAATTCCTGAGCATTTAATTAGTTAGGACAAATGCTCCCCATTTAGCACTGATAAGCCTTCAGAAAGTAATAAGTATTTTCTGCAGCCTGAAAATTTTGAGCTACAGGTATTTTATTTCATCATAGAAATTTTAAATAGCATGAGCTAATCAAATTTAAACAGCAAAAGAAATTACTCATACTGTGAATGTTAGAAGACACATAGATATAAGCCAACAAATTGTCCATATACATGTCTAGTGAATATTATCTAAATGTTTGTTCCCCTTAGGAACATTGCTAAGCTTGATTTAATTTATTAATACAGTTTAGTAGATAGGATTTCAATTATGAAAATATAGTAACACTATGAAGAAAGCAAGCAGGGTCTTTTTCTAGCTGATGTCTTGCTTGTTTTGTTGCACATTAGGTTTATAAAAATATGGCCGTGCCCATGTATGAGGGAAATGTAATTCAGCATACTGGAATTTCTGACAGTGTTATGCATGCCACCCAGGGACTTGGTCAAATCACCTTAACAGAATTATTTCTGTTGAATATAAGAGCTGAAACACATTCTGCAGTGCACTTAATACCTCATTCAGAGTGCATTGGATACATTAAGTCTAATTAGTCAACAGCGTAAGATCAAGAAATGTAAGCAAATTTATTGCAGGCTTGACACAACACTGCATCGTGGTCCTTGATTTAAGTCTATTACTATTTAAGTCTATTTGAGGTTTTCTCCATATGTTTTCCTCTCAGTTCTATATGTTTCTTTCTGTTCCCTGTGGCTGAACACCCGTGCAATGTTTTGAAATTCTTGGATGGAGGATACTCAACAGATGCAGGGATCATATCTCACACTGCCCAGCAAAAGAGTCAGCAACCCACGGCAATTTGATTCCTTTCTCCACAGATTCAAAACTGATGTAGTTGTCATGATAACCTTGCCAATTCTCTGGATTATCCAGTTCTCTCCTTCCTCAAATACTGCTTTAAAACTTCAGAGTGTGAGTCACCCTGCCTTTCTAACAAGTGTGCTGAGGCACATTGAAGAGATTTCATTAGAATTCTCTGCAGGCTGGAATAGATTATAATAAGATTACTGTCACCAGCAGAGGGAAAACTGCAAAGGTAGATAAGAAATTCTGAAGGTTGCTGGAGGTGTAAGAGAGGCTAGAAAAGCAGGATTCTTTCAAAATAAACAAGCCAATTGAATCCCCTTCGGACACTGATAACAGCAACACTGCGGAAATAGTTGAAGAATTGTGTGGTAGAAACATTCCACATTAGCTAGGAGTGCCAGTGGAAAAGAATCTGCAGATCCATATGAATTTATGAAGGAAGACTTTGAGGTTAACTGCTTTAAACTTCTTTAACTCTCAGAAAAAGACTATAGCCATCTCCAAAATATGCATAAAACTGTGATTTATTTCTAAAACACAGCTCCTTAGGGCTGATGAAATACTCTACAGCTGGATCCAAAACTTGTCCCAGGCACAGGAAGAAAGGTACTGGGTAGCATGAACTAGGAAATTGCAAGAGAAAGCTAAAAAGAAGCAGCGTTTCTAGATCACTTACATACATACTTGTAATAAACAGCATCAAAAAATACTGATTTCCACCCCACATGCTCGTCCCTCCTTGTAACATTTTGAAGGAGTCACATTCTAAGGACCCTTGTGTTCCCCTACTATGCTTAGAGGAAAACACATTCAAACAAGGCCCACTGCTTACTGCCTCTAAAGCCTTCCTTTGCTATTTCTCTAGTTTAACAGCAACAGCTAAGAAATTTGACTGCAATTAAGATGCAGGTCTGCAGGGAATTGCTGGCTGTCACAGCAGCCAATATTTTCTTACTGTTTCATTTTAGCCTCTCATCTGACTGCATCTGTCTGCCATCTTCTGCCTTTATGTTTCTGCTCTTTGGGAGAGGAATCATTTTTTTTCTGTCTATCTGCTAATAAAGTGTCCTGCAACTCTGACTGAGCTGTCACCATGCCACAGTACAACAACAGTAAAGCATTTTCAGGAGCCAAAAATAGGCAAAAATGAAAGATTGAGAAAACTTCCATCCATCCTTTTCCTTTGAGATGGGAGACTCAACGGGAACACAAATCTCTCTCGTGCTTTATTTGCTAATGGGGCAACAATATGAGCCTGTCATTTTAGCTCCAACATACATTTCATTATAAAGAAAGTTTTTATTCAAGATTCTCCCAAAATAGACATACATACACCTCTCTTATCTCTCCCAATCTCCTCTTTCCATAAATGAGTGAAATTTGTCAAACCTAACAAACCAAGAAACCCTCTATTCCTGGGACAGTTTTTGTGCTGAGGGGCAAAGACCAGGAAAGTCGACAGAAACATGTTTACTGCATTCTTTCTTGCAGGGTGCCACCCCAAAGTCCACTTCTATAATAAAACACCCTCTCTTGTAACAAGTTATGAATATTATAAATGTTGCTACAACTAACAATTACCTGCCTTGTCTTTTTCAAATATAAGGAATACCATATGTTATGTATATTTGTGGCACTTTTCAAAGGTTATATTACTGTGACCAAAACTATGCTAGGAGATAGAAGTGTGATCCTGCAGTATCCCTCCTGGCTTGTTGCAATGAATTTCTTAACAATTACAGATATTCCAGTACATCACTATAAACATTAAATTAAAAAACAAACAAACAAACAAAAAACCCAAACAAAATATCAAGCAAACAGTTCATACAGTTCTGACTTACCTTCACAATACCTTCTCCCTGTTCTATATATCCCCACAACCTGGGGTTTAATGCAAAACTTACCAACACAAATATTTTGGAAGACAATCCTACCTCTTAATATTTACATTTTATTTCAAGACTAACATATTTCATTCATTCATATACTCATCAACACCATTCCAGTCTTTACAAACTTCATTTACACACATTTGAGCTCCAGTGAAGGAGAAAGCACAACTTACACTGAAAAAAAAATCACTGGTCTTGCTCAGTTTTTGTCACTGCAGCTCAAGATAGAGATCTCCCAAAGTAATGTACTATTTCCTATACTCATGGCAATCTAAATAAGTCTGAATTATGCTGTTATGTGAATACTTGGACCTATGGATTACATTTCATTTCTAAGTGAAGATGTAGGACAGAAACATTGCTGAACAATATGCAGGTTCTGGTGTGGATATCTTTCACTTGAGCAAAGGGTACGAGTTTGGTTTTCACACATACTCACTTTCACATAAAAGTGCTTTTTAACCCTTAGTCAGACAGTGAAGGTTCTCAAGTGAACTTTTCTACCTGCAGTGAGTATCATGGTTTTCAAGAACCCACTTCACTAATTACAGGAATAAGACTTTGGACTAAAATTCGCTCTTCTCTAGAGTTATTGTTGTCACTTCCATAATATTATGATTGCAGTAGATTTATTTTTATCACAGTAGTTTAAGAAAAAATAGTTGTTCAGAACCTAAGCATTTAGATAGATCTCCAGGGAACCCACAGTGCAATTATGAATCCTCATAATCCCATTCCTGCAGAATACTGTGTTGGATACTCTGGTAACAAGAGACTACAGCTGCACCAGGTGCATCCATATGGAAATTGCAGCACATAATTCAGTCTATAAACCCATTCAGTCCTTGTTCTCTTTCCTGGAACTGCCAAAGGCACTAATTACAGCCAAAGCTGTTTGGTGATCTGGGTGCTCCTTCACTAGGACTGAAAATAACATCTTATCTAACAGATAAAAAAAAAATAAAATGGCTATAGTTCACTAGAAAGGCAGGATTTGGTGCAGTGTTTTGAATAATTATGTTCCATATTGCTTTACCATTTCTTTCACTTGGTTTCTACTGTGCAGTCCTGGGATGTTTTATCATTCACTGAAGAACATTAGCTTTATAAATAAGATCTAAGGCACAAAGTTTTTGGAAACAAGGGTAGGGTAGCGGTCAGAACTTTCTAGCCATCAAAAGTTATCCTGTATCATTGAGTACACCCTTCCATAAGGGAATGTTATTTCAAAACATTCCTTTTTTTGGTGTGTCAACCATTGCTACGTATGTAAAAAGAGTTTCCTCTACTCTTAAAACAGTCCATTAGACTAATGTAGACCATGCCTATAGGTCTTGGTTTACAAGCATTCAGCTTATGCATTTACATGTACAGTGCTGAACTGGTCTACTGCTTCCTAGTCCTTGAATCGTGGCTCTCAAGACTACCTTAGAAAAGGTTCAGTGTTCCTGTTCTTCCACCACAGACTTGGAGAAAATGGAGGTGAAATGGGAAATCGCTGTATCTGTCTTCAGAGTGCAAGGTCAGAATAGCTTTGTGTAAGACATTCCTGACAGATTGGCATTTTATTTGAAACTTCCCATGATGGAGAACCTGCACTAAGACAGAACTCCAGTTTCACTGTCTGTCCTATCAGAACAATTTTCCTCAATAGTCAACATACTCTTCACATGCTGGTTTGTTACATCCATAGTGAACCCACAGAAAAGTCTGTTCCTCGCCTTTCCAGGTATCATCTAGGTGTTTGACAGTCATTTCCATGCATCTCACATTTCACTTACTGGTCTAAGACATGTTCTGACTGCTGTGCTGTTATGGGAAAGAGAAAGAGCTTTCTATCCCCTCTCTCTCTTAAGTATATCAGTCATAGTTTTGTTCTGTCCTTATCCTGGGGCAGTCAATTAGCTTACTTCCTTTTGCTTGTCTGTTTGTTTCTTCCCTTGCACTCCTGAGCTTTGTGTTCGCTAAACTGAATCATTGTAGGGACAACAGGATCTCCATCCACAGAGATAATAAGAATTTGACTGGACAAGACCTCAAGGAACCTGCTCTAATGGCAAAGCCTGCTTTGAGCAGACAGTTTGACCAGACAACCTCCAGATGTCCCTTTCAGACTAAATTATTCTATGATTAATATTTGTAGGTTGGAACATTTAGGATGTATGACCAAATTAGCCTTTACAAAAGTATCATCTGCTCCACATTAGTTGCAAAGCAGTGGATTATGTGTAACATCCTTCTCCTCTCCCCATGATAAATGAATCATTATCTCATTTCAAGGGAAAGGTGTGACTCTTTACAAAACCTAATGCAGTGGCAGTTGTTTGCTGAACAAGTATGACCTGAGGTTTAATTAGGTGAGAGAATTACACCTCCTTTTTCCTCATTTGAACCTGGTCACAAAGTCTCTACTTCTGATTACCTATTCTGATTGATTGCCATTGGGTTTTTCCATTTCACATTTTAACTAGATTTTCCTTCCTCCTCACAGAGGCTGCTCTTCTCACAAATACTCATATATTTAAGCACTCTCATCTACAATGCTGAACTGGCCTCAGCATTAGACAGCATGAGTTTTCTCATCTTGGCTTTGTGCTTTCCAGAGGCTGAGAACACAGCAGGAATGATGGGTCTTGCTCTGCTTGGTGACTGAGTCGGTGGTTCAACTAAATGAAACTCCATTAATTATGAAGGAGTTAGCAATAAATAAATAAACTCTCATCTGTGAATATTTGCTTTATTCAGGTTTAACCATAACTAATTGCTTCTTCAGTAATTGTTGGAATAAGTGAACAAATTTTTCTGTTGTAACAACTGTACTAGAGTGCCTTTTTAAGGAACAGCTTTTTATTGCTGATTGCATTTTAGTGGGTGAGCATATGAATAAGAAACCTATTATCCTTCTAAGAGCTCTTGTCTCTTGCTCCTTAAATATGATTATTTTAGTTCAGACTGTTCCCTTTTTTTCCCAGTAAACAATATATCTTAGGATTTTAAAGCACAATCTGCTCTTTTCCTACCTATCATGGCCACTGCAATGCAACAGAGGTGAGTATTCTGCCAAAAAATCTGCATGTCTTGTCCCTATTCCCCCAGCTGGGACCAATCAACTATTACTTAGAAAATCAGATCAGGAGGCCAGAAAGAAAACTTGTGTTTCTAAAATGTATGACTTAGTCCCACTACAGATTATTGGGGAAAAAATGCAGGTGAAAGGTGTTTATTATAAAAATATATTGGTTCTAATGTTTATTATAAGAATAGACTGGTATTTCGTGCACCAAGGGTAAACATTGAAATGTAATGATTGCGATAATGTGAAAGTGATGTACGAACTCTTCCCTACACTCTTAAGCCAGTCACTTCATCATGTAGGCATTCTCCTGATGAAGAAATCACTTCAATCATGGGACAACCATGGAGAATCTCTCCCTGCTTTACTGTGTGTATGCTTAGCAAAGCACCATCCTTGACCACCAGCTTTCTGTGTTTTCTGCGTGCTGTTCACTCACTTTTAGTTCTAAGTGGTGATGGAGAACTATATCTGCCACTGCTAAATTAGCATTAAGAAACAATTAAATATCTCAAAGTACAATTATCATCTTCTCTGTTCTCTCCATCTATGCATCAACAGAACAAAACATTCATATTTTTTGTTTGTAATTCCTCATGCAAGAAATATTTTAAAAGATGGTAATTTTCCATTGTATTGAAGTTACAGGATTGAGAAGGTAATCTTATACTGCTCACCAGAGGATAGAGATATTTTGAAAATATCTGCACTGGAAGTTTGTTTATCCCAGCTTTTTCACTGCTCTCCCTTTTGGGGCCTTTCATGCAACCACAAAATACCTGAAAAATTTTCAAACAAAAAATATCCCAGACCTTCCCTTTTTTATTAAGCTAACAGGACATTGGAAATATTTGTACAATTGTCCACCTAGCTGAGCGAAACTGAAGAATGCCGAAGTTGTCCACACTTTATAACCTATGTATCATCCAGCCATGGAGATTCCTTTTTTTCCCTTGGTGGGCAGAATATGTCAAGAATAAGTAGTCAGAGAGGACGGAAAGGGGGTTGAATGATGTTGCAGTGGTGTTTCATACTAGTCAAATCCCCAGTATAATATTATTTTTGGAGAGGCAGATGAAGAGTACAGCCTCTTTTGGGTACAAGAAGGATGGTTTTCTTCACCCATCTTGCATATTGACCACCTGACTGTAGGATCCGCATTTACTACTTGGATTATGCTTGAACTCCAGAGAGAACATTCATAGAAATGGAGAATGGCAATTGGTCCTTGTCATGAAGGATGTGCTTGTGAACAGGTGGTGGTGCTGGAGCAGGGAGCACAAAGCTCAAGGTGCACTCTCAAACTTAGTGGCAGCAGCTCCTCAGCAGCCCTGGTATTCACATGAAGATAAAGTCCTGTTCTCAAGGTTCAACTGTGACAGCTCACATTTTTTATTAAAATGGTACTTCTCAGAGCTGCTAGGCACCTCTTACAGCAGGAACCTCAGAGAAGGTCATTTATTACTGATATATTTTTAATAGAACAACTGTCTCTGAGGAAATCATTGATCATTGCAGTTAATGGCCAGAATATCATACAATGTAATTAATAATTGTGTCAGCACCAGTTAGTCATTTGAAAAAGAGAATTTCTGACCTTTATAAGGTTTCTAATCCAATAATAATACCTATGTTAGAGGCTGGACAAAGAGAACCCAAGTTCCAGGGCTCAGAAAACTTTTAATGAGAACCCATTTGGTTACAAGTGAAAAATGGTCAGAGAACCATTTTATGTAACCCATCATTGTTTCTGCAGGCAACTGCATTTAGTGAAACTGGAAGATCTCAGCCCCTGCCTAAAATGAATATGTGTTTGCAAAGTGGGAGAAATATGGCCTTTATTTGCTATATGATCTCTTTCTGTTGCCTAAGTTTGAGCCTTTAAATAATCTTTAAATATGACTCTGAATGGAAAAAAGAAAAAGCACTGACACTGACTCAAGCAGGAGAGGGGAAGAGGAGGATGCAAAATAAAACAAAACAAAAAGAAGAGTCAGGGCTGGATGCCTCTTCCTATGAACATAAGTCCCATAAGGTTTAGCAGGGAGAGTAAGAAAGAGATTTTCTATTGTGCATCAACAAGAAAAATTTAAAGAAACCACTGTGATCAGTGGATGAAATGGTAAATCACAAATAGAAAAACAGTAATCAAACTAAAGGCTCCTCCAAACACAGCCACCTCAAACAGTGCGGATAATCAGGCCAGGGAGAGCATTTCAGTTTTTAAGTGCATTATGAAGAGAGAGAAAGGAAAGGGGAATTGAACGAGGCCCCTGCCCTGACAGGTCTTCACTTTGAATCATAGATTTGAAATCTATTTTCTGCTCCCTTACTGTCTACTTTTCTAGACACTAAATCTCCCTTTGTATTGACCACTGCCCCATCAGAGTGTCAACCATCACTGTCTTCTACTTTGCCTGATCTTTAATTTGGCTCCCCATCTGCAATATCATACCTGTCCCTGTTGCTTGTCTTTTTCAGCTCAAAAGCAAAATGTGAAGGGCTCAGCTGCAATGAGCTTAACTCTCTTGGAGAAGTAGGATTTTGACCTCTTTTCCCGCTACCTCTTTTTCTACTGCCCATTGTAGAAACTACTGCAGTCCAAGGTTTTGGCACTGCAGACAATTCCATACCTCTACAACTTGGATATTTCTGAAGAGGGGACAAAAGTAAAGTAAAATTAAAGCCATGCAGATACATTGCAACTACTGGTCTATCTCACAGTATCATCTCTCTGCCTGGAAGGAGCAAGGAGTTGTGCAATGAGGACCAAGAGCAGGAAGTCTTGCAGAAGCATTTGCAAGATAACTGCCTCTGACAACCCAAGGGTGTTCTGACAGGAGCAGATGGTGCTGTGCTTGCCTTTGGTGTGTTTTAGCTGATCCTCTGAGGGCAATCATCCTTTGAAATGATTTCACAATATGTTCTGGATAGATACTTTTCCCCATTTTCCAGCCAAGGCACCCTGAGAGGCTAATAGAGAAGGGAAACTTACTTCTTCCAAGCTTTTTTAATCACATACTTAGGGAAAGATAACCCAGGCCTTTGAAGAAGAGGAATCTAAGTGAGCGAAACAGTGACATCCAGAGGACAGAGACCAGCAAGCAGACCTTTGCCAAATATAAATCAGGAGAAAAAAAAAAAAAAAAAAAATCACTGGGACGGGTTTCAAGCTCACTTAATGAGAGGCTTCTCACCTCCCACAGTTGCTGCTTTAGCTATGTCCTTGACCACCCATGAGAAACAAGGTATAGGGAGCATTTCTTAGGCACTAACAACTAACATATCCTACCTTTTGTAGGGCAAAGGAAGATACATCTTCCTACAATGAATGGAACAGGAGTGCACATGAGATGCAGCACCACACAAACTGCATCAGCTGTGGAGTAGTCCCAGCCTTCTGAAATGACTCAAGAGAGCTGTAGCAGTGCTATCAGTGCAGACGTGCTATGACTTCTCCAGGTGAACATCACCTGCTCTTTTGTCTCCAGTGCTGTGCACGCTGTGAGCTGCCTTTTTGCAGCTCTAGCTGTCCAAAAAGGCTCTTTGGTTTCTCCCCACTGCATGAGTGCCCTCTCTGTCTCTCAGTCTCTTAAGTGTTGTCAACCCCACTTTCTCTCTCTCTCTCTCTTCCAAATCTTTGATTCTACGTGCTTTAAAAGAATACATCACAAATTTGTACAGAAGCAGGTTGCTATTTTCTGTTGTTTTCACCAGGAGCAACCAAACTTGTTTGCACTACGGAAACCTCAAGACCACAGGATCCCTACCATCATGCACGTGACATATGGTGTTCCTGCTACTACAGGAGCAGGGTTTTCAGCCTCTTCATACATGCAAGATAAAGAATGATGTAGGTGGAGTAGACGTGCAAGTATATATTTGACCCCTTCAGATCAAACTGGAATGGTAATAGATCCAGACAGACTTACTGTACATAGCAGCAGGTGGATAGGCGTAGGTTCTGCCCTCCTGCAAGGCAGGCTTGAGTAGGCTGGATTTCACTTGTCTGCAGACTTAGGGAGGCTTCTATTTGCTCAGGCAGGCATAGAAATCCAAGAGGGGGAGACCATTATCTTATTTACTGAGTCACGATGATTCACTTAGCACTCAGTTTCCATCAGAAACGGCAGCTCCTGGAGTTTAAACTAAATCTGTTCCCATCCTGCTGTTATTTCAGTTTCTCACTGGTTTACGCAACTTCTCAAAAACTTCCACTTTCTGTGGAAAGCATGTCTGGGTGTTTATTTATTTATTGAAGATACATTTGAAGAAGCTTGTTTTAAGTGTAAAGTACAAGGAGATGAGGCAGGGGGCATAAAGCATGCAGTATAGTTAAAAATCTTTAAGAACTACTTGCCTTGTTTAGAAAAGAGCTTTTATGTCATTGAAGGAAATGTTCTAACCTACCGTGAGAACAACTTCAATGAAAAATATCTTGAAAAATGCCCCTTTTTGTAAATTCAGCCATGGTATAGCATATAGCCAGTTACAGACAAGGTCTTCCTGCCAGGAGACCAAGAAAACAGCTCTAATCAAGGGTTAGCAAAGGGCAAAGACACAGCTGCAATGTGAGTGCCAAGGGCAGCGGAGATGCACAGTGGCTGAACCCCTGACCAACCCTGATGATAACCAAACAGCTGAAAGAAGTGGGTGTGAAGATTGACACCGAAGTGACAGAGCCAAGCTCTCCTTAAGACTGACTTGGAACAAGAAATTGTGCAAAGGAGATGCTTCTTCTCTCCCCAGAGTTCAGTGCTGCAGAAAAATCCATGTTGTGCCCAGGATCAGAGAGAGCCTGCAGCAGAACCATTGCTCTTTCCCTCCACCCTGGAGATTGCCTCACGTTCCATCAATTCTCAGTGGGCATCTGACTGCTGCTGTGCATGTCAGATGGACACAGGCATATTCAGAGTACATTACTTGCAAATATTTAGGAGGACCTCTGCCTTTCAGCTGCATACCAAACCTCACCACTTTTGAAGTCAAGGAAAATTTCCACAGATTTCAATGGGACTTTGATTTCAATCCATAAATCCACTCAACTTGGAAATTGCAGTTTGAGCTTGAAGACAAATGATGAATTAGGATTTCTATTGAATAAGAGAGACATAGCATTTTAAAAGGATTAAAATTTTACAACTGAGCTGTGTTCCAGTCACACGCCTTGAAACAGGTGCTACTGTCCCACTTTGATATACTCTTTCAGATTTTCCTTGTGTCTCCAAGGGAAGAGGTTTCCCAGGAGCCCTTTAAAGAGTACCAAATATTACAAGCCATGGAACATGTTTTCTGAAAAATACTCCAGAGTGAGTAGAACTAATTCCAGGAGGAACAAATTAGCTCTGATAACATATTTCTAAAATGCATTTTTTACAGCTCCAATGGTATGATCTATTTTTCATGGCAAAACAGCAGCTTTAAAAGTGATTTTAACCTCTGCACATAAAGCTGGTGCTTCAATGCTCCTCAAAGGCCATGAATTCCTTAGGGTCCCAGGCTTCAGAGCTGGGACAGATGCACCAGGAGAGGTTTAAGATATCTGAGTCCTTGCAAGGGAATGTTAGATTTGTGAATGATTTGGAAGCAAAAAGTTATTCCAAAGCTTCTTAAGGAAGAGTTGAGACCAATGAAATCATAAGATTAGCAACACCTTCAGCTCTCAGCTCCACAGCAGTTCTTTCAGGCACTGTGCCCAGCTCCACCCTGGTGAAGCACAGGGGATGTGAAGTCTCTGCTGAGGGCTTTCGAGCATCCCTGGGTGCTTAATGTGAAACAGATGTACACTTACATCTCAAGGAACCTGGTATTTTCTTGGCTTGCTTTATTCATCCATTCCAAAGCACCATTTTCTGCAAGGGTTCAAGGAAGAAGCACCTCACAAAAATTATTAGGTTTTTTTCATTTGGGAAGTATCAGAACAAGTTCATTTCTTCAGCCGGATTTAGCCCTGAATATTCATTCTTCCAGTTTTACCACTTTGTTTTGGTTATACTGATTCAGAAAAGAAAATGTAGATAGTGCAAAACCACTGCTTTTTGCTGCAGTAGGAGAGATTTGAGCATCTCTTCTTATGGAGAGGTTTTCTGTTAAGGGCTACTGCCATGGCTAGTGAGTGGAAGGAGGAAGAAGAGACAAAAGGGAAGTTTGGAGCAGGAGCCAACCTCCAGCGTAACGGGAAAAATCTGCAGCCTCCACCTGATCCTGGGCACAACATGGGTTTTTCTGTAGCACTGGCCTTTGGGAAGAGAAGTGTTGTTTGACAGTTTGCAGACTGCTGAGTCCTTTCCAAAACTCAGAAGCTGTCTGCTACAAGTGTCAAGAAGTTCCCTAAATAGTGACTGTTCTGGATTTGACTGTGACAAATAGGAAAGATCTGTAGTAAATTGTATTGGAAAAGCTGCTTCAATGAAAATAAGTGTCAAACTGGCAGACTTTACAGAAAGAAAGGAGGCAGGTTGGTTGTTCTGCTCTTATCTAACTCATTTTATTGACCCTCAGGAAAGTTGTCAACAATTTAACCAGTAGAGAAGAAAGTATAACCACACACTCTATCTAGCTGCACAAAGAACTCCTTAAGTGAGATTTCTAAAAAGTTAAACAGAATGAAGTGGAAAATATAAAACACATGACATATCAATGACAGCTCTAAAATATTCACAGAGGCACAGGTATGTGGGAGCAAATCATTAAAAGTCACAAGAGAAGCTGACAGCATTAGGGAGCAAAGAGAGGTTAACTAAAATTCAATAACATTGTAAGTTTGAGAAAGGGAAGAATTATGTCCAGAAATGACTGAATTTGTCATTTGCTCTTTGCTTCATTCTTTACAAGAAAGTGGAATACTAGCTAGATAACCATTCATTGTTTAACATCTCCTTTCTTCATCTGGCCTGTGTTCCCTCCTCTAATTACCTAAGGTGCTGAATGGCACCCAGGAGTGAAGACAGGTGACACACTCTGAACAGTCTTAAAGAACTTTGGAGGATAGGAAAGGTCCCAGAGCAGCGCTATGATGCTTGCTCTTCCCATCAAGATATAGGAAACAAGTGGAAAACTAGAAGTTCCTGTAAAATTAGACATTAATCACGTTACTTGTGACAGGAGAAAGATCAAGTGCAGATCTACTGAAACTACTATATGTTACTAACTTGAGTGATGGACTAGCAAATAAGTTTCCAAAGAGTGCAAACTAAAGTCTAATACTGCTTAAGGGCAGGATTAAAATTCAGACTGCTTCTCCCATTTATCAAGCTCGATCTCAAGTCAACAAACCAGAACTGATTTAAAGAAGTGCAGAATAGCACACCAGGGTGGAAAGAAAGGGATGAACTCTGCTCAAATGGAAGGGGAGGGCTCCTCTGGTCTACAGTGTTACAGTGAACGGGGACAGGAGCTATACCAGGCATACCAGCTGAAAAGGCATCAACAAAAATGCTGTTGTTGGAAGATAAAAAGGTAGATTCATTTCAGGTACATGAGACAAAAAATAATTTACAAAATAGAGGAGGTAATTATTCCTCTACTCAGCACTGCAGGGTCACAATCAATAATGTGTCTGCTCCTGGAGAAATTGCACTTAATATAATGTGGGGAAAAAGTAGAAGAGCCAAAACTGGAGCAACATAACTGATCAAAGGGTCAGAAATATTATTTGTAAGGAAATGATGAAAGAGTTGGATTTGTTTAATGTCCAGAGGAAAAAAAGAGGACAACAGAATCAACAGCCCCCAAACATGAAAAGGGATTTTATCGAGAGACAACAATCAGTAAATTATACTCCATGTCCACATGGGAAGGAAAGGCATTTAGTTGAATAACTTCTTACAAAACACCACTATTTCTGTAAAAAAATGATGGACATCTGTCAGGGATTACACAGGTAAAGCTAAAGGCATCTCAAAACAGGGCAGCAGGCCTCTTGATATCTCTTTTGGAGACAGATTTCTTTTGATTACATTATTTTATCTCTCTTCAGTTATTTATTCTAAGTGCCCACACTGCCACCCCTAATAACAAAAGCAGAGCTCCCTTCCCTTTGAAACCACTTTTCTCCACTGTATGATTGTGCATAATGACCATATCATTAAGTGTCAGCAGGACTAAAGGTTTTCTGTATTTTAGTTCCCAAGCATTAAAGCTTAGAGAGGATAAATGTAGCATAGCTGTTGCTTCTGCTAATGAGGGAGAAGAGAAAGGTCAGCATCAATACAGAAGGAAAATGTTCCACATGAAGTGTGTGGATAAAAGCAAATGTTAAAGGCAGAAATGTAGATAACCAAAGTTCCTTAGCAACCCAGAGTGAGAACCACTACAGAGACATATAGTAGCTCACCAGGAGAGATATTAGTTTCATTGAAATTCATGACACTGTCTATCCATGCTTAATAGTTAGTTATTTTAGCCTCTTCACATTAAATACACATTCAGATTTTCTGGATTACTCTATTAATTGAGGTGTTTAAGGACCTATGTCAAAACTATTTAACCTAATGAAGAAGTTATGGTGAATATAACACAAAACAGTCCTTCACAATTTCCTATAGCAATGGATGTGCTCTAAACATGATATCTCTTCCTCCCCTTCAAAAATTTTTGAGTTTTCTGCATTAAACAGAAGAAAACTCTTGCACCTGGGAACAAAGCGGGGAACTGTCACACCCAGGTTGTTCTGAGCTGTGAAAGAACAGGCTCAGTGATGCTCTGCTATTGAACTAAAAAAACAACACAGGATATTGTTGAGCCCAAAGTGGTTTGGACAAGGTCTGGAAAAAGTTCTGAAAGGATTCAGTTAAGGAATTTTGAAATGAGAAAGATGGGTTGGAAGGAGGAAGGGAGCTAGTAGGAGGATGGTGCACCAAATGAGAACAGAGTAGGTTAGCAGGACCAAGACATGCCATGTACCAAAAAGTTAGGGTATTACAGATGGGTAGCAGGCTATCTCAGTTTATCCCCCTACAAACATCCTATTTTTCTTGATAGACAGTGAGGACATCAGGGTTGAAAAGGGAGTTGTCTTTGCCCCTCACTGACCTCCCCAGGCACCTCACATTAAGACTAAATAACAGTGGATTTCCTATGAAGCCTGCATGCACAGGGAATCCAGTTTTGCGCTGTCAACTGTGCTATAAAGATATGGGCATTGAACTTTAGTCCCATCCCACTGCCATCCCAAATCTGACCCAGATGATGAAACCAAGAGACACAGCTATTTGTGAGCTGAAGGTCAAGATACAGACACATCTGTCAGTGGACAGAAGTCAAGTGTCTTGTGATCCTGTTCTCTGAAGAGCTCCCAGTACAGCTCTGCATCAACTGCTGACACTGATCCACTACTGGGAGCATTTCAGCACCCTTGACTTTGGAGGCAGATGTGGATTCTCTAAACATGAAAGCAGTATCCTTTCTCAGTTGAGCACTCTCCTAAATGGTTATGATGCAGAGCAGTGGCTTAAATTGAGCAGTGTGAATGTGGCAGGTTACCAAATACCAGGACTGTGGAATTAATAACTTGTTTTTTCAGCTTGATGCTGAAACACACAATGTGACTGATTGGACCAAAATGTTTAATTTCATGTTTACATCATGTGCTTCTTCTGCAAGTCAGGTAAGGGTGGATGGGATTGGGAAAACTAACAAGAGCTGTGCTGAACGGTTAGATGTTCAATGTCCCATCTTACACTTGCCAAATACAGTGATAGACTGTTTCAAATTTTGGGTCCTGCATTTACTTTATAACCTGGTTTTTCTTTTCTTCTTGCAATTTTTTTGCCACTGAAGACTTGAAAACATCTTAGCTCAGTTGGTGAAAGCATGGTGTTAATAACACCAAGGTAGCGCATTTGATCCCTGTATAGGCCATTCTCTCAAGAGCTGGACTTGATGATCCTTGTGAGTCCCTTCTAACTCGGAATACTCTGTGAAATGTTATATGAGATGGATGTGTATGGTATGTGCATATGAACTTTTTATAAAGGGCAACTGTAAGAGAGAGTGATTTTTCATTTCCCCATGTTAAAGAATAAAAATCCTACCATCAGGTTTTATTAAGTAAAAAGATATTTTTGATCCCATCTAGTATGCCACCATCCTGATTCAAAACATTACTTGGTACAACAGAACTAATATTCATTAAAGTTGACCAGAAGATAATAGTTTTCTTCTGGCAACTGCTGATGCATGCAGTCAAAATGGTTTCTGGCCACTGTTCATCCTGTCAAACCTTCCCTATGCAAAGAAATGCAGCCCAGCCTGCTTCCTGTCCATGACACCACATCCCAGGGCAGCCAGCTCCCACACCACTTGTGCCCTTTGTGTAGCTGACAGTCCCCAGACCACAGGGGATTTCAATACCCTTTCAGGGACATCTGCAATACACAGTCATGTTCCAGACCCAAGCTATCAATAAGCAACAGTTCTCTTTAAACAGCAACACACTAAGGAACCTTGAAAGTGTCCTACATGAAGATTGAGAAAGGTACAAATAGCTCCAGAAGTGGTGAGCTGTGAGCTTTTAAATCAAACATAAAGGAGTAATGCACACTGGTCACAGTAAACATTAAGAGGAGTAGTTGTGCAGGGTGGCATGCCTGTGCACTTGTCTTCTGCTAGGAGATGGCCAGTTTCACATGCATCATTTCTAATGATGAAACTATACCATTTGGTAAAGTACTGAAATGTCTCCTGGTTGTTCGCCTGCAAACTAAGTTCTGACTCAACTACACCATTTCAGGACAAGGCAGCATTTTCAATGTTATCATCATGTCATTCATAGAGAATTCTTCAGATATTAAAACTGAAAAGAGTTTTACAGTAACAACACAGAATCTTCACATACAAATGTTGGGGGAAAAAAAGGCATATTTGTTGTCTGGATTGAAAGGCAGCAATAAGCATGTCTAGGTTCTTGCTTTCTCAACTAAATCACAAGATGAGATTTTGTTTGATCCCTGTAAGGGAGAGTCATTTGAGAGTTGGACTTGATGATCCCTGTGAGTCCCTTTCAACTCAGAATATTTTGTGATTTAAAAGTGGTCAGTGATTTAAATCAAAGGTGGTTCTTGAAACATTGCCTCCAACAGCAACAAAAACCCCCCACAAACACCACCTCCTGCACACCCATGGCAATAAAGACATCAAACTCCAGATTAGAGACATACAATAGGGAGGACTGGAGAGAACAATAAATAGAAAGGCACTGCAGTTAGATAAGACCTGTGCAGCTACATCAGCAGCAAACCTCTGTGAGAGGTCATTTGCTTCTGGGAGAAAGCGAGACCAGTTGTCTGTGCCAACACCAGGGAAAGATCTTGGAAGAGTGTGGGAGGAACCATGCCAGAGCACAAGCTCAGCTGTTGCTTGGCGTGATATCCTGAGGCAATACGACCAAACACGTGCCATTTCTGATGGCTTACTATAGCTCACGTATTCCACTACACACAAGTCAAGATTGCAGAATCACAGAATATGTCGAGTTAGAAAGGACCCATCAGGATCATGAAGTCCAGCTCCAGGCCTTGCACAGGACCATCCCCAAGAGCCACACCATGTGCCTGAGAGCACTGTCCGAATGCTTCTTGAACTCTGTCAGGTTTGGTGTGACCACTTCTCTGGGGAGCCTGTTCCACTGCCCAAACACACTCTAGGTGAAAAACCTTTTCTTAATGTCCCACCTAAACTTTCCCTGGACACAGGTTTCAAGCCAGCCAGGACACATGCAGCACCAGGCCCACAGTCTAGTCAAGAGATGAAAATTAAGCATGCCACCAGAGACCATACACAGTGGTATATAAAAGGAGAAACCTAAGTTCCAGATGGTTAGCTGTGCACCCTGCCAAACGTGGGGCAGTAGAGTGCAGCCAGCTGTGTCCAGACAAGGGTAATGGAGGCTCTTCTATGTTTAGACGCTGGCTGTGCAAGAAGCAAGGGCTGGAAATATAGTAGCTATACTTATCTTTCTGAGCACAGACTTGTGCTTCCAAGTGTTAAAGTTTGTGCTGGGATCCAATATACTTCGGTGACTGCTGACAAAAATACAGCTGTCAAGGGTAACAGGACCAGTTTCTCACCACAAGCTCAGTACTGTTTAGTGAAAACAAACTGAACAGCTTTGATCATAACAGTCCATAATATATGCAGGCGCATGGTTACCATCTTGCTCACCACCTCTCTGAGTAAAAATTCTCTTGTCTCTGGCAGCTACACAATTTCAGCCATCAGAGCCCTCCAAGTCTCCTGCAAAAAGTGGTTCAGCATCAAGGGCCTCAGAGACTCCCAGGTCCAGAGAGTCCAAACACACAAGCTGACCTTCAAGAGAAGATAATGTGGCCTTTGCTAAGGAATTGCAGAGCACCATATTTGGCATGTTAACCAGCAACCTCCCTTCAATCCCAGAGCAGATAAAGATGATGCAAAGACATGATTTCTGAGTATTGCAGGCACTTAGGACAGCAAAACAAACCAACCAACCAAGGAAAAAAAAACCTCCTATGTAAAAAACATAAAAAATTTCTGTGATGTGGCAGCCTCTTTAACTCATTACTGTTCCGTATTTCGACTGACGCGCTATGTGATTCACCACCATGGCTTGCCAACCATGCAAAAAAAGGTTGTTTCACAAGCATCAAAGTATATGAGCAGGAGTATGAGGGGCTTTTTTTTTCTTTCCAAACAGTAATACAATTCTTCCTCAACAGACTCTCCTTTCACTTGGAAAAAATTTTTGAACTTCAGCAAATGAAAAATAACTCATATAGCTCATATTGTACATTCCTGGACATATGTTGCCTATGTACCTAAAATCTTGCAGTGCCAGGGCAAAAGGAGTTTGCAAGATCTTCACTAAGATGATGGGTCAGATGGAAGGGACTGACTATATACCAAGAAAGGTAAAAGAACAAGTCTGGGAAAATCATTTACATGGTAGTTCCATGGCTGCAGCACACACACCTATGTTGTTCGTAAGTATACTAAAAATAAATTTATATATTGTTTCTCTAAGACAAAAAGATGCTGTGACCACATTTCTGGCATACAGATAGGCACACAGTCCATTTGATCCAGTGAGCTTAACTGACAAGGTGGTTTACAAGTGCAAGCCCAGCAACTTGTCTTTGCCATGGAACTGCAGTTGGCCACAGCCTTTTGAACACAATCACTGTCAAGCTTTGCAATTCCAGCTACCAACATACATAAAAAGAAGTCCCTATCATCTGTTGCACTTGAAGTCAATTACAAAATTTGGTGACTTCAGTTACTGAGTCATAACTTTTAAAACTTGACCACAACTTTTACCCCAGGACACAAACAAAGTACTAGTCAGATAGGCCAGTATCCACAGCAGCTTTGGGGAAATCAGCATCCCTGGGATCTGGAAGTATGAGGGTCTTTTCTGATGAAAACTCACATGATGCTTGCCATAAGAACCCAGTGCCTGCAGGTCTGTGGAGGTCTGTAACCAAAACCAGCCCTCAATGGGTGCCCTGTGAGGTACAGCATTATCACCTCCTTGCTATGGACATTCAACAGTGCTCTCCTCTGGCTCTGAGGGATGTGAATCTGACTCACTACAGAGATCACCTTTTTTAAAATCTTTGTCTTCCATTCATCACTTAATGTTGTTTGACTACGTCTCCTGCCTCACCCTGTCTCTAGCAGCTTCAAGGAAATACATTTGGATAGACAGACAGGAATTCATTACTTACTAACAGAATTATTGTCAAATATTTGAGTTCAGTTACATCAAAAGCTGCAAGTTTTCAGCTACCACTTTCCGAGAGCAAAAGTACAATACAGAATTCTATGGTATGTCTTTAAAAAGTGATGTCTGTCAGGCTTTGAAAGCACTGAATCCCTATCAAGGCTATCTTCTCAAGCCAACTTTATGTACTGGTGCTGGCCATGTTTAATTACACGAGCTGGCTGCTCTGCTGTGAACTGGAGCACCAGCATTCGGTGAGATGGCATATTTCAGATGCCATTGCACCTTGTTCATTTCACAGTGCGAGCAAGTATCTGCGTCAGGTCAGAACAAGTACTGGAGGTTGGCTAGGAGTCGAAAGATCCCTTCTGTATTCTGCAAGCAACTCCTGCTCAAGAACACAGGAAGGAAGGGAATAGAGGCTGTCCTCAAGGAAGAGCTTTACAACCCCTGAAAAGAGCTAGGAAGAAAAATGTCTTATGTAAAATATCACCATCCCTGTCTGACATTTGAGATGAGTCTCACAGGCAAAGAGGAAATAATACTGCTACCCAAAACATAATTTTTAAATCGAAGTTGCCAGTTATTGAAGCATTTATCTGGGACCCACCTGTAGCTCTCAAAAGATTGTTTACACCAGCTCCTTGACATTATCAACTTGTGTTATTTGCTGCCTCCCGAAATGTCAGCTACCTAACCTTTCAAGGCTGCTCTTACACACCTCCTGCTTTTTGAAAACTCATTAAATATAGCAAAGACCTACAGTCCTGTGTAAATCTTGCAGTCAAACCAAGCTGAAAAGGGAACACTAAGACGTTTGAACTATCATTTACTTTGGGCACTTCCCATTCTTTGATGCAGCGGTCTGCCCTCGTTGTTGAGCTGTGAGAAAGGGATTTTTTTTCCCCTTTTTAATAGTATATACAGTGCTACTTAAAATCAACTTTTTTTTTTTTTTTAATAAACATTGCAATCATAAGTATTCCCTAGGTACACAGGGAGACAATCCTCAACAAAAGTCCGCTCAAGATCTGGGTTTCCCAATTTCCTCTAAGCTGTGCCTATTGTTTAGATTAATCCCCAGTACAGACTGTCTGACACACTGGGCACCATGCAGTCTGTCTAGGATGTTGCAGGACTACTGCTACATCATCAGACAGGTCAGCATTAAGAACAAATGCTAAATATTATATTCCAGATATCATGCAGTATTAAATTTCTGGAGGGAAAAGATCACCATTACAGTGAATTCCTTCAGTCCAATATCCTGCCTTTTTTTTTTTTTTCTTTTAATAAGAAAATTAAGTAACCCAAGGTTTGGTATTGTGCCTCTAGGTTGAGGTATAACACCTCAACAAAAAACCCCTACCAACCAGTGAGTTTAATTACAAAAAAGTTCTGTGTAACTGGGAATTATTCCATTGCTAAGTTGTCACACATAGTATGATCAAAAGTTTCAGACAGACTCTACAGATAAGGCAGCAACATTATTTTGATCTTTTCCTTCACTAGGGACACCTCAGTGTACACCGAACAGCCTAAAACCTAACTTTGATTTCTCTAATGAACAGAGAAGGGTGTTTTGATGCTAGTCAGATGTTGTTTTGTGCAGTCAGAGTAAAGGCAGGTCATGGGTTGACATGGGATTAGGGCACCCACTTGCATGGGGGGACACAGCAGAAGCACGTCATTCTAGTCAGCAAGGTAGTATGGGCATAATCTTTCCCATAAGCCTCCCAAGAGAAGCTAGAGGTTTGGCTGACCACTTTTTGTTTTCATTTTCTCTGGGGACACCAGTGTGATGATCTGGTCAGTGGCAGTGGGGTGATTTTAAAACTCCATCTGAGGTCTTCAGAGACTGTGCTATTGCTAAAACTGCTGATAACATAGGTGGCTCTATCAGTGCTCAGCAGCAACAGATTAGGAGGCAGATGGGTAGCTCATTGCTGGATAGCAAATGCTTAATGAGAAAGCTGAACATCCAAGGCATCTAAGAACCTCAAGAGAGCTGAGACTAACCCAGATGATTTTGCCAGATGGAATTCCACATTATCATTCAGTGCAGGAAAGCAAAGTAGTCAGTAACCTCTTGCAGCAGAGGATAGGCAGAAACACACAGTGTGGTCAACCTTTGGAGCAAGGTACAGATTTAGGTAACTCCAGAGAAGGACACCTCTCCACAGCCTCAGCTCAGAGCTGCTCACCCTTCGACTATCTGAAACAGAAGTGATTAGAGAGAGAAAGAGCACTGTCACCAGCAGAGCTGAGCTGTGGCAAATGGGGATAGTGTCATTAACCAAACAGACAAGTTTATTTTGGAGACATTTTCAGGCCAAATCTTAACAGGTATTTTAGCCCCCAGCTCTGTAGAAGATGCAATAGTCAGTGCCCATACTGTGTTAAGAGTCCTTATGCCTAGTGGAGAGGCACTGTGATTTTCTCTCCCACTCCCTTCCCTCTCAGAGTAAACTGGCTGTAGCTTAATGAGAACTTCTTGGTAGCAAGTAAATTCCATTAGAAAGTTACTTTTCTGCTACAGCTGTTCCCATGTAACTTACCCAGGTTTTACCAAGTTTATCCTGAAGTAGTTTGCTCCATAATGAAGGGATATTCTCCATGACAGTACAGGCTTAAAAGTGTTCCCCATAACTCATATTTGCATAATCACTTTGATGCTTGGAAACGCCATTAAAACAATTCAACATTAGGATTTCATAGATGCCATGGGTGCAGTTCAGTACTTCCCAGTAAATTGGGATAATTGAAAACACACTCACATCGCCTCTTGAGCAATAATAATAAAAAAAAAAATTAAAAACCCCATAAGCAACAAAACCCCCACAAAACACCACGTCCAACATCCTCCTCTCCACCACCACAGCCCCCCTTCTCATTTTCACCTTCAGGGTTAAATTTTTTTGATGTTGGCTGTGAGGGATTAAAAAAAACCCACACAAACCAACACCAAAAACTCAAGCCTTGCTGTTCATCTTTATGCCAAGACTGAGGCTTACTTGAGACACTATGCAGCTCTGTCTGTTTTTTTCGGCTTCACAGCTTATACCTGCCATTTCTCTAGTATTTACCCCACAGTAAAACCATGAGGTCAGTGCTCAAGGTCCAGGTCACCTCATAGTGCTTAGATCAACAGAAGGAGAGACGTTAGCCTAAACAGTTTCAGACAAGATAAATAAAATTAAAAAAAAAAAAGCGATCTTAAATAACTTTTAAATTGATAGTACTCTGTTATTTTATCCAAGCTAGCTGCCTATATCTCAGCCCAAAAGCTTATGGTCTGTGCAGAATATACCCTTCTTGCATGAAGGCATTTCACAGTGCCTTCCAGGTGCTCATATGGTGGCCCTGGGGAGGCATTTAGTATTCTTGCAAGCTACAACTGTTCAGAGATTTTAAGGAATGGGTATTCTTAATTAGAGAGCTAAACAGGTGCAAAAGTGATTGCAAGAGGATGGGGCTGAAGATGCAATAGGTCCCTTCAGAGAGCCTAAACCAAGTTGTTAGATTTACAAATGCAGCAGAAAGCTCAAAGCCCTGCAGCAAAGCAAGTGTGCTGGCATCTCCAGAGCTGAAGCGCAGAGGGTACATTGAGGTCTAGCTTGTCCTGGTTTTGCACAAGAAATGAGAGACAGATCTGCCACCACAGGCTTACGGCTGTGCATGGAAGCCCTCTCTTTCTGGGACTAAGACCTTTACTAGAGGCAAGGAAATTCTGTAAGAATTGCTGCCTAATCACAGAGCCATAGACAGTAAACAAGTTACTTCTTTCTTCCTTTAGCATATTTTAATACATGAAATTCATGATTTACTTTTATTTTACTTTAGGGTACGCTGTAGTGCAGCCAAAGGTTCTGCCAAGGTGAAAAAACCAAACCTGTGTTATAGTTCCTAAGTCTGATCAGCACAGCACAGATGGTTGGGTAAGAATTATTATGCCAGCTAAAACAGGTTGGGCAGGACTAAACACAGACATTTTCTACTATAGTTAAGGGGAAATCAGCAAATGTAGTTTATGAGAAACATCTGCTGGAACCTGATAATAAGAATTTATTAATAAAGTCTATACAAGGTGGTGTTTTGTTGGGTTCTTCTCCACCCCTCCAACAATTGGAGATGTTGCAGCTTTACTACCAGATGTCTTCATAAATTTTAATAATATTCATAATTACTAAGCCAGATTTATGGAGCTGTATTCCATTAAATATTTTAATACAGAAAAAAATAACTCCATACACATACTCAACACTTTATAGCAATTTACACTGACAACTAGAAGAACACATTCAGACTAAAATTCAGCAACGACAGTTGGCTTAACACCAGCTACCTCGTGAACTACAGGAAAAAGAAAGATTTCCTGTCTGCTAATGAAATTTCCATGACATCATTAGAGGTAACCAAGATGTGGATCATAACAGAAAATATTAGCATTTGAATATAATTACTATTTTCATTTTGAAATATAATTTCCAGGCATGCAGATGCACGTTAACCATTATTATTTCTGAAGAAAAATTTCTTTGAAGGAAGACCCTTTTAGAACACGGTGGGTATGAGCGGGCTCCTACTCAACACGGACAGTTTCATAACAAAAGCCACAATGCAAAGCACAGGGCTTAAAAGCATCACTTTTTGAGGATACTCTGGAAGCATGAAAGTTAAAATATTCTTCTCCATCCCCTTATGTACTTTTACAAGAAAGAACAGAAAGTTTGTTCTTATTAGATCATGAATGCTCTTAAATAAGGCTCATCAGGGAAATATTGTTCTGCCAGAAGAGTAATTGGGCTACTCAGTGCAACAATGGTTTGAAATTAGGGAATGCGTGTTCCTATCTTGAACACATTTGTTGCATGACCTGAAGTAACTTGTTCCTTGCCTCATTTTTAGAGAACCACAGAAAAATACATGTTAGTTCTTTGGCTATCTTGCAATTCAACCTCTTATTCAAAGCAAGGCGAGTTTCAAGGTTGGATCAGGTTATGCAGGGCTTGGTGTAGTTGAATTTTGATGGTTCCCAGGGACTGTTCCTGGGAACTATCTGTTCCTGTGCCCAAGAAGTTCATGATGAAAGAAGGGGTTACCTCCAAACAAAATTTTCCCTTCTGCAATTTGTGACAATTGCTTCTTGTCCTTCTGCTCTGCACCTTGAGAAGAGCCTGGCTGCATCTCCTTTGCAGTATCTCATCAGGAACCGGAGACATCAAGCAGCCCTTCTCTAACTTCTCTTTTTCAGGCTGAACTACACCCTTTCCTTCAGCCTCTCCCTGTATATCCCATGCAAGAGGCTCTGGCCACATTAGCTGCACTCCGCTAGGCTCTCCCTTGTGCTGGTATGGGGATATTGGTATAAAACTGTTCTGAGATATGCAAGAGAATTTAAACTAGACAAGATGAGCAAGAGCTCAGGAAGTCTGAAGCCCTTATAGACAAGAGGCTCATTAAACATGCTCAATCCCCATATTTGTTTACTCCAAGTAGCAGTCTCTATTATTTGCATGATTTGTTGAAAATCAGTCCATTCTCCCAGCATGAAGCTACAAGGACACAGCAGATCTACGGCTCTCAGAGCAACGGATCTGAACTCCATGGAAAAAGCAGCTTTAAACTGCTGTGTTGGATCCAGGACATGTTTACAGAACCTATTTATGACACAATGGGTACACATATGAGGCACCCACTTCTATGGCCACCTCAATTATTGTTTTGTACTTGAAGAAGATTTATTCAAGGGGCCCTTTAACAATAGATGGCAAGCACTGTGTTAAGAATTTCCCCTTAGATTCATTACCAGCCAGCCCAGCTAAAAGACAGATGTACCTATACAATTTTTTGAGCAGCAAACTTGCTTAAAGCTAATAAAATGGTAGTGCTTTGTACAGCGCTTGAACAGATTTCCATCACTTGTGTAATTAGCCATACTCTGGAGTCTGTGCAAAACACAGATATTTAAGCACTGGTTTCTATGACTACCATCATTCTGCTCCTTATCTCTGAAGAATTAGCCAGGGATTCTCTTTAATGGGTGTTAAGAAGGGAAAGTCATGATGCCACACTACTACTTGCAATATGATGGGTGTTAGGAGTGCAGTGAATCATTTTTTAAGAACATTATTTTCAAGACCCTCTCTATCTTGTCCAAGCATATTTGTGCTTTTGGCTCATGGCCGGTCATTTAAAATCCTGCAAAAAGATTTCCAGAGAGAAAAAGGGGAGCAGCGTCCAGAGCTGCAGCCTAAAGATGTTTCAATACATTATGTATTTTCACCTTCTCCAGCACAGAGAGAAAAGGTCAGCAAGCTGAAGACTTAAAGTCAAAGACTCTACACAGAGCTTTAATTTCAGTAAGTTTGGGGAAGTGGCTGGAAGGGACAGAGGAGATTTCATTTAAGATTTAGAGAACCATGAAATAATGAATTTATCTCTACCAATTTGACTTTTACATCTGCATCTATGACAAGAGGGAGTTGGTTCCAAGGCTCCAAGAGGATCATTCTCTGTAGAACTGATTGAAAAGGAGCTTCCTTCTCCCTGAGGAAACATGTGGACTTCAAAGTGTGATTTCATTCCAAATACATACTAAAAAGAAAATATCATGGATATTTTCACAAGAAGAAATAACTTTGTTCCAATGTTATTAAAAAGACTTCTCAAGCACGTATATAGTTTTAGTTTTGATACAGAATTTTAGAAATCAGAACGGTCCAAACATCTAGGGAAATTCAACAAATTTTCATGAGAAGCCACGCAGTGCAGGATTTTTTTCTTGAGTCCTTGTTTTGCAGCCAAAACCTTGAAAGAATGGCCAAGCACTGAGCTGAACCTGAATTCTGGGTCAAACCCTAGGCACATCTTTATTCTCTGCACAGCTGAATTTGAAAGGCTCAAGAGAAGCTTCTCTGTCTTGCATCAAGGAAAGAGTCATGGCAAATGGATGATAAGTAAGAACAGCAAAATAATTCAGGACACGTTTGCAGGCTTATCAACACAAACAGAAAGAATGACATCTTTCTAGCTGCTGCTCACCGTGTATCTAAGTATTAGGTGATTTTCGCTACCAGCATTGTACAACGCTCTTAGAATGTCTGTAGGCTTTAAATGGCTCCCTGAAGTCTGAAAGATAAACAAAGAGCATTTCAAAGTACTAACAAGAAACTTGGGGTGGAAATTCACAGGAGACTAACTCCCATTAAACTAGCTGCAGCCATGCTATAGCTCATTTTAAAAAAAACACACAACAAAACCACCCCAACCAAAAAACCACCACACTACAAATTCCAGAATACCAGTTCTTAAAAATTTTAAGAACAGTTATATATTATGGAGCATTCAGAAGCACTGCAGGAACTTCACAGGGGTTTGAAACATTTAGTTATACTTTACATAATTGGGCATTAAATACAGCTATTACTATAGTCAAAGTGGTACAGTACTATAACAGCCTTCAGAGCTTGTCAGAAGGCAGACCTGTTGTGCTTGAGACCAAATGCAGCTCCTGGGGAAAAAATGCTCCCACTTGATCTGTGTGTCAAGGTGGAAATGAATTTTTAGGAAAAGTCTCTTTCTTCTAGATTATTACTATGCAAAGGACAATAGAGTTTTCTTATGTGAGCCCTCACCCTCCCAAACCTTGACAGAAAGATACTGGCTGTAGGACAAGGCACACAGTCTTCCAGTGTAAAAAAACAATGTGAAAAATAAAGACATCATCTCAGAGACCAGGTAATTTAAATGAGTAGGTTAATTAAGTTAAGCCCTGTGCTTAGATACAAAATAGATGCTTATAGTAACTGACTGTGGAGGCCCAGGGATGGCCCCCTCTGCTGCAAGCCTCAGCAGTCACAGACAGAGGAGCAGCAATACAGCAGCCATAGTTGCAACAACCTCTAATCCATGGGAGACTAATAGATCACATGCCCCTGGCTTAAAATTCAATGCTACACCTCTTTTATATGGATATAGTTGTTTTCTCACTTAATTCCCAACGGCATTGTCTGTTACTATCTTTTTTTTTCTTTTTCAAAGTTACCTTTAAGAGGCTTAGGTCCCTATTGGCTCCCCCAGCATGAGCAATAAAATATATTAATCTCTTGAGCAATGTAAGACAAGTGATGGATGGCAGATGAACCCAAGGTTTCTGTCACTGTTAAACAGATTTGGAGAGGCATAGTGCACCTCTGGTGGCAGGCTGCATCTCTAACAGGATAAACTTCAGCATGCTAATTGTCACAGAGTGCAAATTGGCTGCTGGTGTGTGCCTGGAGGTCCAGGATGATAGACTGAACAAAACCAACTTCTGTGTAATTGCCCAAAGGGATTTGGACCTAAATCTTTAATCACAGGTTTAATGACAAAGCAAGCATTCTGCTCTCTATCATTATTGGCTCACCAGTTATGTGCTGGCTTTTGCCTACAAGTGCTGGAGACAGCTCTTGGTTTGGTTTGTGTGGTGCAATACCTTTAGGTGCATACACCTGCCATTAGGAAAGGTGGAGAAGTCACAAACACAACAAAAACAGATAGAGAAGAAGAAAAGTCCTTGACATTTTTGTGATGCTTCAAAAAATCCTCCTGTCCAGTGGAAGTGGAGGGAGGGAAATGACAGGACAACTAGGGACAAAGCCTTCAGTCCCCTACTTCTGGGGAGCCAGAGACAGATACAGGCTCTACCAAACCCAGAAGTAGAAATGTCCTTTTGGTGGATGAGTGGATGGATGATTGTAGCTACAGCCAACATAGTACTCGCAGCTAAATCACCTCAGTACTTTGCCCTGACTTGTCATGTCTGCACACTGAGTAGATGGATGGACACTCCAGCTGTCTGTTTTAGGGTTTCTTCTGGACGCTGTGAAATGGAACATTTTGGAAACAAAATCTTCTTCACCAGAGCAAAGTCTCTGGTTGTCTTTCCAAATCCTTTCCTTTCTATAAAGCTGTGCCTTAGAGGAACAGTGAGCAGTATAAAATCTGACCAAGACCTTACATTCTAGCAAACCAGTTTACATTGGACAAGCAAAACTTATGGCTTATGTGCACACCATAAAATAGGCATCTAATTACCTACCTTCCTCTTTCTTCCCCTCACAAACACATTTTTGATGAAAAGATTTAAAGCCCATTGGATTTGTATTGTCCTGCAATGAAGCTTGGTGCCTTGCCTAAAGAAGCTTATTCTCGAAGTTGCTAACATCATTCATGATATTCCCTTGGTTCTACAGCACTTGAGAGAACATTGCTGTAGTGCCAGGCACAATTGTCCTGGTGGTACTTAGTTGCTAGCTGGGTTTAAACCACAACAACAATATCTAAAGATACACATCTCTCCTCACATGCCTGGCCTTTCCTCTACACTGACAGCAGGCTATGCAAGACCTATATATTTGTTTTCCAGTACTAGTGATATCACACTGAGAAGGTACTGTGAAATACTTCTTTTTAAGAAACATTTTACTTCACATCAGGCTGGCCTTGGGTAAAAGGGTAACTTGTTCTCTAGCATCTAGAACTAGTAACAACTCTTACAAACACAACCTTCACATATGCACAACCAACTTGGCCATTTCCCCCCATAAACAGAGACTCTCTTCTCAAGACAAAGTGTCTCAAGACATTGTTAGTGAATAATGAATCTTTATTCTGTTTCATAATACTCTAGGGAATGATAACCAAGATGATGACAAAAGGGACCCTTTTAATTCCCGTTTTGGACCATGTTTTCTATATACTGTAGAAGAAAAGTCTTGTACATTTCTTGTCTTTCAGGAAGAGAGACTGTGGCAAATTGGAGCCCCTTTGTACAACGCATGACTGAAAGTTGATTGATTACTTCTAATACTGATTAGCTCAGTATTTATAACTGCCATTTTTACATTTATATAATCTATGGACACATCCTGGAATCTCTGGGGTGACAAGAAAACAGAATTTGTCCTCTGTAGTGTAAGTTTATAGGTAAGAACAAATATAATGCAGTTTTAGACAACATTCACTTATAAGGGTAAACAGACAGAAAGATAAAAAGGACCAAGTTTTTATACCTATTTCTTCTTAGTAAAGTACTCCAGGATTATGAAAGATAAGAGTTCAGCAAACGTTCCTTTTTAGACATCTACTGCTTTCCCTTTTAGTTGAGCTTGCCCTCCACTGCTCATAGGCCCAACAGGGAAAGGTGTTGCTGAGCAGAAGCAACCACTTGTTACTTGGGATTTGACTCTCCAGTAGGGTCAGCAACACAGAGGGAAAAAATAGTAGAGGGACTAAACTCAATTCTGCAAGTTCTGACAACAAGGGGAAGTGTTTCAGTGGCAGGTTGGAATTTCTCAGAGACAAAGTAACTCTGAACATTCAAGAAAGTGACAGGAGAAAGACTAGATGTCTTCCTATAGCTAGCAATTGTTACTCTGATCCTAGTTCAATTGTTTTTTTTCCAGATGCACACTTCTGTACACCCTTCCCCCACAAACATTATCAGTGTTTCCATAAGAAAAAAGTAATTAAGGAGAACAGAGGCTTTAAAAATTATTGTTTTAGAAGTTCTCCTACCCTGGAGAAAAGATTGATTATCATTGCTTGATTTCTCCATTTTTAAAAAATTTGCATTTCAAAGAATAAGCCAGAGAAAAAGAACAGAGTCTACGGTAGTATCAGCTTCACTAAAACAACTGTTGAATATTCATTTTGCCTCTTCTCTCCAAAGAAAGATTCGTACTGCTGTAGAAGTTGAGTGATGAGCATACTGAAGACAAGAGCTCTGTTGAGCTCCAATTTCAAATGAAGAAAATCTATTGCATTTTTGTGCTTGTTAGTGTAATTATAATTCAATATTTTCATTGCAATGATGCCTAAGCAATCCCACCGAGATTCATTCTCCTACACAATGTACAAATGTTGAAATGCCCCCCAGAAGGGCTGGATGGTTGCCAGTTCCATCTCACACATACATGATTTAAAGGCTAAGTCTACAGCAGTGTTTTTGACAAGACTTATACCTCTGCCACTAGCACAAGGTTCTGAGCCAGGAAATGAGCAAAACCAAAAGCTTTATCATGTGTTTTTTCTATTGTTCTGGCACACGGACTCTGCAGTTCAGTCTCTGCAGCTATCAGCTAAGTCAACATGGTTCAATATGGAACACATGTTTATCCAGCCCTGTTCCCAAAGCCCATTCAAGAGGTACAAGCACCATTATTTTGGACACAGCACACCATCTGCCTCTGCACTCACAAGTGAGCCATGTTTCTTTTACTCTCTTGTCCCTTATCCTACCTTTCTCTCTCTATTTTGAAATTTCATCTTCTTAAAATTTAGGTTTATAACATTTTTAAAGAGGAAAAGCATCAAACTATTTTATAATTTCCTATCAGAGGAAATAATTTTCTCTTACAGAAGAATAAATAAATTACCTTATCCTTTCATGAGCATCCAGCTCAGAAAAATAGATTGACTTAATAGTTCACAGGCAAATGCAGTATTTTTCATTCATTACAGTGTTGTAGCAGAAGACTTTTCAGAATTTAAAGTGATTAAAAAGCTGTGGACACCGTGTGCATTTATACATACCAACACACAGCTTTATGTGCAGGGATGAATACCTGACTTTGTGTGCACACAAATGCAAACAAACACACACCTGAGGACCTTTATAGATAGAGAATTGAATTCAGGTTTTGACAGCCTAAAACAAGTAGCAGAAAAACAGTCACAAAAACCTTCAGCAAGGGTACCCTGGGGGAGTTGCCCAGGTACTTTCTTACCTTCTCTTGGGATACATGGGAGACTGAAAGTTTTGCAGCTCAGTAAATCCCAGCAACTTCAGTAAAGTATAGGTAACACAGCAACCTCTGAACATCCAGTCCCAAGGACTCAAAGGGTAGTAGAGACAAGCAACCTGAGCCGCAGTCCAGCAACATAATCATCAGCTGTGTCAACCTTGCTCACCACCACCAGATCCACAGGTCATTAAGCCCTGTTTCTAATTGTTTCAATTAGACTAATTAATTTCTACTTTGCAGCACCTTCCTGTCAGCTGTCCCCTACTATACTGACTAGAAAGGAAATTTTTGCTGCAAAGAAATATGCTAGAAAGCATTTGTATTTGCACAGAATGGCAATAGTAAAAGAAACAAGCAAAAAAGTCACCTTTCTGCCAGGTGAAGAACTGCACAGCACTGTACAAGTGTGCTGTTGTAGCATTTGGCTCAGTGGGAAGCACAGGAGAAAAACACCAGCCTGTTTCAGGGACCACAAACTTACTCTGCAGCTAATGCTTATACTAATTTCTGTCATATTGAACAAGTCCTTTCAAACCTCAGCTAGTGATGAAACCCGAGTCTTGTAAAACTCACCTTTATTACCTTAGATGGGCTGTGTAGCAGTGGCAACAGCCGTTTTGCAAACCACAGGCTGTCTCTGGCACAAAAAGGGTGAGATGAGCCTCCATCAGCACAGACCTGAGCCCCCTGCAGCCGTGCCAGGGTTCTGTGGCAGGTTTGGTGTTGTAGGAGTACTGGTGGGTTTTCAAGGGGTAAATGGGGGTGGGTATCCAGACATCTGAGCTCTGAAATCTCTTCTCTCTTCTTTGCAAACTCAGGGGCAGCCCTGGCAGCAGCTCAGCTCTCCACTTGCTACCTGGAATGACAATCCTATTGTCAGTCCCATTTTTGATTTCCCCATCCATTGCTCTATCCACGGCAAGCTCAGCACAGTGGTCAGTATTGGCAGCAAAGCCACCACTTGCTTTTACTGAGACCAGCACAGGCTCCTGCAGGCCCAGTGTGGCACAAACCCCTGAGTCCAGAGGTTTGTTTTATCCAAGGTCTATAAAAAAAGAATGAAATCAGTCTCTCTTCTTCAAGATTGACTGCAGCATTTCTAGCAATACCTCAAACCTCTGGCTAATTGAATACTCAAAAACACTTTTCTTAAAACAAAGGGGTATTCTATTAATGCTCTTCTGCTTCATAATTTTGAAGTAATACTAACAGATTGTTTAGAAAACAATATTCCTTTTCTTTTCCAATAAGAAAACACCCACAGGTGGTTTCTTATACCAGTCTTCATCATGTACCATGGAAATCAGTGAAGTATCTGCTGCTTCTTAGAACCTTTTTAAGGTCAGAGTTTTACTTTGAGCATAGAAGATTCCAGTTTTGCTTCTTGTCCTCATATCAACCAGCTTTGGGTGGCAGAAGGCACACTTTATATAATTAAAAAGAATCCTACTTTTACAAAATAAAATCATTAATATTGGCTTCAGCTGGTCAGCCTGTTCTCTTTAGTAACACTCACCTTTTGCCTACAGAGTACTAGCAGGCCTCTGGCAGAGGAGGCTCAGGAAGAACTTTTCTTGTTTTGTTTAATGTCAGGTCTTTTATCAAGGGAACAGAAGAGAGGAGAGCTAGCCTAACCTGTCTTGGGAATCTTCGCCTTTAAAACCTGTTAGTAAGAAGTGGTGAGTCTTTGAAGCTGTTGGGGAGTCAGTCAAAAAGCACCATGTCTGAAATCTTTCTACAGGAAAATGACAACATTTTAGAAGATAGCAATGAATATATTGTAGTCTCACTGCAAAGATAATCCAAATCTCATGATGATTTAAATAAGATGTTGCCCATCATGCTAATGGGCACAGAGATAAAAGAAGGCAGAAGAAGGTGCTACAGGACTCTATAATGTTCCTGTCAGCCACAGAGTTTAATTTGATCTCTTTTGTTTATTTATTTGCATCTGAAGAAAATCTAGTTCTATATTTTTCTCCCTTGCTCCAAGATGAATAAACTGCATTTTTCCAAGGAGATGACAATCAAATGTTGATTGGTGACAGCTGCCAGCCCTAGCAGTCCTGAAACAAATTCCATTAAGGTCTAATGATTAGCCATTGTGAAAATGTACTACTAATATTTAGATTCCATGGATCTGTCAGAAGACTTTTGAAGGCTTTTGAAGCAGTCATGAATACTATTATAGAGCAGCCAGTAGGAGTACCAGTTTCATCTGAATAAAGGTTCTTGTCAAAACCAAACTTAATAAAACCCCTACAGTATTGATTTTGTTCAGTTGACAAGCAAACACTGTTTCTCAGATTTCAGCACTTTAGTCAGGCTTTGGGTAATGAATGTTCCTCCTTCATGTCAGTTTTTTCTCCTGTCATACCTGTGGTTGACAGCTCATCTTTCCACATCTTCCCACATTACCTGCCTGTTGTCCTCCAGAGGTCCCCATTGAGGGCACTCCAGCCTTGCACTGCCCATTGACAGGCCATAGTCGGTGGTTTACAGTATGTTTCCAGTTCTCTGCCCCTCTGCATCAGATGTAGATGCAGGAGCAGACTGCTGTGCAGCTGCTGCATGGAACGGACAATTCCCACTGTGGCTTCTGCCTCAGAGTTGCCTCCACTGTACAGCCCAGTGTTGGAAGGCAGAGGTGGCAAGTTCATCTTTCAGTGGCTGCTTTTATGGCCACATAACTTGACAAATACCAAAAAGCTGCATTTGACTCTGCACCTTCTAGCTTCTGCAGCTTTGCTTTAGCTGATACAAAGCAAAGCTCTTAATTTTGAAAATGAGTGGTGGAGGTGGACTGTAGAGCAGCCTGAACTTCTTGAGGGCCAGGGAAAGTAAGGAAGTACTGCTTTGCTATAATCAGAATACTAAACTATGGAAAACCTAGTGATGGCATCAGACTTCAGTTGTTAAATTATTAGCCAGGGATACATGTTTATGTAACTTGAGGTTCCCGGGATATTGTGGAGACCAAAAGAATAGCTGGGCTCAGAAAACAAACTGGCAAGTTTTTGGTAGATAAAAATCCACTAACCTTTCCCCTTACTTCACTCCCCTTGAGAAATGTTTTGTCTTTAGTCAGGAACAGGGAGAGTCAGACTCCTCTGCAAATCCCCAGCAAGTGCTCCATCAAACCTTCACCTTTGCTGCAGCTGCAGCTAATTATTTCAATCCAGCACGAAGTTTTTATCAGGGACTGTATATTTCTCTGCAAATAGGGAAAAGGATATGCTGCTATTCCTCTGTGTGTGTCTGCCAACTCCAGCTCTGCGTATCTCACTGTATACACAGGGAATATCAATTGTCATGGAAGTGGGGAGAACAATGTCCCCAGAGAAAAAAATAATAAAATCCAAGTGTATCATCAGCATAACCACGTAAGAGTTACACAATAAATATTTTCCATTTTTTAATTGTGGAAAGTTACATTTTAATTTCTCAGATTAAGACTGTGTTACTGTGCTGTGATGCCATGTAAAGCTATTACACCACACTCAGGAAAACCAGACTCCAGGGCTTCAACATTTCAAAAAAGGAGTCCCCAAGGAATGCCTAAAAGAAATCTCTTCCTTAAACTATGATTTTCTTCTTCCAGCACATCTTCAATAATCTTACCACTCAAACATTTCCAAGCCCTTCCGTAACATACTGTTACAGATAAATTTTTAATTACCTTTCTAAAAGACTTCTCTATTACAACACAGAAAGTGCTGTAACTTAGAAAGAAGCCTTGTAGACAAGCTGTATTTCTTTTTCTGGGCTTCATCTTGCGCAGTTAATTACATGCTGCTGAACTCTCTCTCCCACTGTACAGCTCAGTAACCTATTAAAACATTTTTCTCTCCTGCGCACACACTGCACTCATAACTATTCCACACGCTACTGACTTCAACTAAACAATACAAGAATAATTTTTACACTCAGTGAACCACTTAAAAAATCGAGTCAGTCTCGGATCAGGGAAGGTTAGCAGCACCTGCACACTGTGACCGTGGAAAGGCCACGGGTGATTCCTCCCTTTGCTTCCCGCAGCAGCACCCACAGCGAGCTGAAGGGCTGGGGCTCTGGGCAGTGGGGGCTGCAGAGACAGGGAGGAGGACGGGGGGGACTTGCCCTGTAGGCAGCAGCGACTGCTCTCCAGCAGAGCCGCAGGGAGAGTGGGATTCACGGAGAAGATGGAGTGACTCAGCCCGGCAACAGGCTTAGGGAGCCGGTGCCAGCAGCACCATGATTCCTGCAGCAACAAGGTTCAGAGATATTGTCTTCCAAAAGAAAAGAAATTGCCGGGAGTTCAGTAACAGAAAAGCTCTTTTCATGTTTTACAGCTATGTGTTTGTGACTAAATGAAGTCAGATGTGACAGATTCCCTAGCTGGATATTAGAGATGCAGAGTGTGAGCAGATGGCTAAAGGGAGAGGCTTTTTCACAGGAAAGGTTGTCAAGCTGTTGGCTCCTTCAGCGCAGAAACACTCGATGAGAAGCACCTGTGATAAAGGAAACTGAAAACAAGTTACCACAGAGCAAAGAGCTTCAGAAGATCCCTCACAAAGCTAGGTGCTAGGAATTGGGAAATAAAAAAGGGTGGGAGACAAAGGAGGGTGAGTATCTTCAGCATGTGGAAAACAACTGAGGAGAATTAGTAACTTTGTGTGTTTTTGGAACCATGTGCAGGGAGAAAATGCTGTAATGCTGTATAACAGGAGGCAGCACAGGTGGCAGGGCAGATTTCTGTGAGGGGATCCTGTCTACAAGAGCTGAAACACACCAATTAACTCTTTCACAAGAAGGAAATTACATACAGATGTAAGGCCCATGTTCTAAGAAAATAGAATTTAGAGGCAAAACCAGAAAAACTGAGAATGGATGTGAAGGATCCAATTTCTTCTATGGGAATAATTTAATTTTGAATTGAGGAAACACAGAAACAAAATCACAGCTAAAAGAACAGTCTGTTACAGCTGGGAACAAAGAGCTAATAACAGATATATTTATTTTTCTAAGGGTGATTGGTTCTGGATTTGATTTAGAGAATGCATACAATGATGGAGTAAAAAAACCCCACACAACATTAATTCTCAGATATCTTTGATGTGGCAGGTAGATTTTTAGTGCTCTGCTGCCCAGTAATTCATGTTCCCAGGAATATCCTTTGTCAATAACTCTGCAAATGTTTTTTAAAAGTTTATTAACTGAATTTAATAACAAACTGAATTTACCAGCTGCAGCAGGAAGAAGTAGTAGTTGAAGCAATTATTTAGGATATGAAATGTTTGATAAATACAATTACATCCAACTAGCAAGATATTCTTATCTTTACCTTGAAGCTCAATATTTTTAAATAATTTTTGATGGTTCTGACACATTACCCTAGATAAGAAGAGTTAAGTATGCACTTCCAATATGCCATATGGGAGCAAATACTGTTACAGAATACTCTGTGGTTTAAAATCTGTTCCTGGTGCTTTTTTTTTTGCCCTCCTAGAAGAAAGTACCACAGCTTCCTGAAGGAACAGAGGGCAAAGTATTGACAACGTCTTGAAAGGAAAAGAGCAGATCAGAATGAAAGACTACATAAAGCATTTTACAGGGCTACAGGAACAAAACTGAAATTTGAGAGATAATTTGAAGGTTATCTAAATGATATCACTAGGAGAAAGACTGAAAACAATGCAACCAATGCAGAGGCATGCAGGCATAGTGAACTCTGGAGAAACACCCATATTGGCCTTGTCAGCCTGTTCTCATGTCTGTGTCCTAGTACAGAGAAAAGAAGCTAGAATGTCCTCCTGAGAAGGGACATCCCTGTTTTAAAAGGTTTAAAATGGAATTATCATCCTTGTGTGCTTTTACACCAAAAGACAGAGCAAGTTTTCTACAAACACCTCAAAAGGCAACATAAGGCACAGTATATGTGCAAGAAATTGATGAACTTCGGGTGTGAGCAACATATGCCCCCAGAATACTTACTGAAATAGTGTTACTGCGCACAGGCACAGAAGCATATTCAGTGGAGATCAAACACTGGCAATGACAATACTGCTGCATGGAGAAAAATAACACCTTAAGAAACCTGGCCTTTTCCAGCTGCTATTGTAAGGTTCATCAGCACTGTACAAACTGCAACATTACCTGCTAATGGCAGACGTGCTCCTAAGACCACTTGGTCAATCTGTTCTTGAGAACCATAGGAAAAATGACACAAGGAATGCAATGTTCATGTCTGAGAATTAATTAATCATAGAAATTACATAGAATGCATGTAGAGAAGCAATAATAAAAGATGACATAGTTGTAGAAAGTCATTAAAACTTAGTTTTTTGGGTGGCTGTGGAATTATATACCAAGGCTATATTACCAATTTTAATCACCACAGCTTTCTGTAATTGTCGGCTTGCTATTTATGGGTGAGAAAAAAGTGCTGCCAGAGGCACTAGTCTGACCTGCTTTTAAGGACACATGAAGGTCACAGTAGTAGGCAAAACACAAAAGAAAAATTATGTGTTCTACTGTAATGGCTAATACTGTTTCCTCTGTCAACCCATGTGAAACTTCAGCACTGGAAACAATAGAAGACAGGATCGTGGTGTAACAGAAGTGCCTGTGTAACCTTCCTTCTAGAAATGAGACAGAAGAAGAGTGCATTTTTTTCAATACTTCCACAAAATGAAGCAAATGTAAAAGCCTTAGAGAAGCCCTAAGAGAGTGAAAAGCAACAACAATAGAAAGAGGGTTAAAATGGCTCTTTAAGAGTAGCCAGGACATATAGCATACCTGCAAGGCATAATAAGCACTGATAAGCAGCCCACATAGCTGAATGAGTTTTACAACACAGTAGTAACATCAGATAATTTTCTATTGGTAAAACAGAAAAGAAGACTAGCATCTGTTGCTTCAAGAGGAGCTAAATATTAGGACACAGGCCTGATCCAAACCTCTTAGGCCCAGAGATGAAGGCGTCAAAAGAAAAAAAGGGGTTTCAGCTCTTGGCTTCCTCAAACAGACCATTGCTAAGTTTCTTTTCTCCTGTACATTTACTTAAGTTTCCTCCTTGAGCCTTGTTCACAAAGTCACACAAAAGAAGTTGAAGTAGAACCATATCTCTCATGTTCCAGGTGGGGCCTTCAGGAAAAGGATCTTTCTCCTTGATTAAAGTAACAGAAAACACTCACCAAAAAAAGTTTATGAAAACTATGAAATTTACAAAATAGGTATTTCTGTTAAGATTTAATATCCCTCTCCATATTTAAAAACCCTTTACTACTCTTAAACCTAATATTGCTTCTCTTTAAATCAAAGGGAAGCAAATTGAAAAACTGAGGTAACTAAATCTCATGGCATCTCCTCAAGCCATTCTTAATCTCTGGGCCTAAGGCTAAAGGAACTTGCCAAAGACTAGAGATTCACTGTTTAGGACACCTATCCTGTACTGCATACTTCTCTCCTTAAACTTTGGAGCTTGTTCCTTGTCATTACTACTGCTACTTACCATCATTACCCCACCATGCACATGGCAGTGGTATAAACCAGCAACAGTGAAGCACATGAATGCTTTTCAAACCCGTCCATATGCTCCCCTAGCTGATTCTGGATGATCAGGAGCGTGCAGGAAATCACAGTTTTCATTGCGTTAATTGGTGAATGTCCGGGTGAAGACTTAGGGAAGAGATGGAAGAGTTTACAAAGCACGTGGAGCCCTCAGAAAAATAACATACAGCTTTTACTCCGTGCAGTACCTCCCTCTGCCTGCCATGGTTTCCCCTGCCTGTTTGCCAACAAACACCACAAAGTCTTAGCAGCCCTGCGCTAAAGCCGAGTCCCTCCGTGCCCTCCGAACAGCACACACCGGTGACACCTGGTGGCCACAACGCGCGCAACTCGGCTCGCCAAAGCAGCCCTCGGCTTTCTGCCTAAAAAAAATTTGCCCTCATTCTCTCGAGGTTAACTTCTGCATTGGAATGAGAGAAAACATCACAAGTTTGAGCCAAAACCTAATATCTGAGGGGGTTAAGCTCCTGAAGATATCAAACAATACTCCTGAGATAGATTTCCATTCCTTGCTTTCTCTCCTTTTTCACACCAGCACTTGTTGCTGGCAAGTCCTCCTGATGGACTTGTAAAAGTACAAGCAATCTACTATGTCAGAAGTGTTTTTAAAATAACAAGCTTTTTGTGGAGAAAAATAGTCTGCAACTATTGTCAAAAAGCATAATTTTTTATTTTTTTTTTTTACCATAGAATTATGCCACTTGCAGGTTCTTCCACCTTCTGCCTACAGAAATGGATTCAACAGGGCCAAGCCTCTTTGGATGAAAAATAATAACTGTAAGCTATTAAGCTTATCATTTAACTGGGTGCTTGTCCCAGGGGATGGGGTTTGTTTTGTTTTGGTTTTGTTTGTTTGTTTGTTTTTCCAATTATTTTGACTTAATAACATCTGAGAAAGAAATCAGCATAGTTTATTTGCTCTTCTAGTCCTTGGCATTCCAGTCTCTCCCCACTCACTTCCTTTCAGAGAGGAGAGGACTTCCTAACCAAACTGGCAGGCTAGACCCAAATAGCTGGATACTACTAGGAAAATTGTCTCACTTTGCTTTCACAAGAGAATTGGAAAGGTTGGTCAGTAAATGGTTTAGATCACTTCTCAGGATTCAAATCCCAACTTCTTTTACATCTACACAGCCCTACTAAGACCACCAGCTTCTTAACCTTAATTATTAGTCTCATACTCAAAGAGTTCAAGCACAGGACTGAAGCTTCAAAGAAGCTAATGATTTTTATGCAGCTACAAAAGTCACTTAAAGGCACTTTAGAACTTTTTTTGGAGCTTCAAAGCTATGTTTGTAGCAATTATATGCTTCTTTTATTAATTCTTTTTGATTTCAGGAAATAAAAACTCTTAATTCATTGAGATGAAACTTAAAGACGTTTTGAAATAAGAATTTCCCCACTAATTCATCCCCAGAAGCATTTACGCAACATGTGTTAAGGGACTGGTATCTTACACTTTAGTGAACTTGCAAGAGAATAATTTGTACAGAGGCACTTCGACAAAGTCTTATAAGGGAATTAAAGCAGCAAGGCAGAAAAATTTGGCCTCTCCTTCTTCCTGGAGCCTTAGACATACTATTCAAAACCGAGGGTGGTGGTATTATACATCCACAATGCTGACACAATAAAGTTCCCCTTAATCATGACCCAGGGAAAGCTGGACTCTTCAGCCAGCCACCTGTGTGACTCCTACTTTCCTCCACGCCAGAGTGACTCCTACTTTCCTCCACTCCAGAGTCGGGCCACTCGGGTCCCTTGCAGCACCATCATCCCATGAGCCACTCCCTGTACAATCAGCAGATGGTCTTCCAGCTTCTGGTCTGTATTGCTGCACCTTTTTTGTATGGGAACTGCATCCAGCCAACCTTCATTTTTCACCCAGCCAATTTGTTTGCAATATCTCCCTACTCTGTACAATCCCAGGGAAGAGAACATGAATTAATGCTGCAGAATTACTCTTCTACAGTCATCTTACAACCTCCTCTCAAACCACAAATGCACTAGTTCAGTCAACTGAGATTTTAGTGAAGGAAGCTCAAATACAATTTCCTCCATGTAATCCTATGGTACCATATTGGAGAAGCAGGAAGACATCCCTGTGAGCTTTAAACAATAAATGATAAAACCACAATATTTTTGAGTCTATTACTTCTACTGTGTTTGGAATGCAATCCTAGCTTCCTTAATTATGCCACTTGCAAACGTGAGTTACTTAATAATCCCGCTGCATTGCTGCATACACATCATCATGCCTATTAATCATGATGGGTAAACGAACTCTGGTTTTATTTATCTGCATTGGTTTTGCTACATTATTGCATGCAATTCCAATAAATTACTTTCTTATCAGGATTCTTACCTGACAGTGCTACAAGAGTTAATTAATTGGAGCATAAAGGTTCAGTGTTCTACCCTGAAGCTAATCTGCAAGATGATACTTACTTTTCCAAACGCAAAAACAACTTTTTCCTCAGCTGAAGTTGCTGTTCCCAACTTCATCACTGTGAGCAGCAAAGGAATTTGGCATTGTGCACATTCCATGATTACTGGAGAAATAGAGTCTAACTGGGTTTGATAATTGAATGGGTTAAAGTTCAGTTTTCTCCCTAATCAGCAGGGGCAAACAGGTGTTGAATATTTATATTTGAATAGAAAGCAGCTCCATTCTGTTGCCATACTCATTATAAGTATGGGGCAGAGGGAAAAGCAGGCAGCAATTGCCTCTATTTGCTGCTTTAGGTACCAAAAGATGACTTGGATTTTTCCTCACAGCAAAACCCCAGTGTTTCAACATCCTAGCAAATGCAGTTGTCATAATCTGAACAGTCTCCAGGGTTCACCAAGGAGAGCGGATTAATCTTGATTTTCTCTTTAGTGTCACAGCAAGTTCATCTACTGCATGAAGTGCCATTGGGCAAACTTTGTTTCTGGTAGCATCTGGTTTCAAATTCACAGGTTTATAAGATATCACTTTTCATTTACTATTTCTCATCCACTCATCACGATTCAAATTACATCTGAAAGTTGATTACAGTAGGTCTTATGAAAACTAGCATAGTTATCCATCAAATGAACATACCTAGCATACCAAGAAGTGAGCAACTGAAACATCATTAAATACAGAAGATCTTAGACTTTCAGGACACCTTCCAAAGGCATTTGTAAGATGGTTTAAAATCCTATGACAAAGGTACAAGGCTGAGGGCACAGAGGAAAGCAGCAGTTATTGCTGAAATACAATCAGCTGTTCCTTGCTCAGCTATGAACTCTATACAGTAGTTCAGAGAAAGAAGAGTAAAATGTTCTTCTGTAACAAGGAGAGAACTAAAAGTATGCTGAAGTCTGGCCATGATGTAAGTGCTGTGTTTCTACCCTTAAAAAGAGGTAAAGAAATCAGTTTATAGCATCATACCCAAGCTCCACTCTATTGAAGTAGATTCGTCTTCAAAATTATTCTGTCTTGTGTGAAAAGACTCAGAGCTTTTGGCATCTATTTCAAATTTTCGTGTGATAAACTTTACTTCAAAATACTCCATTAATAGGAAAATCACTTGTAAGAAATCCAAGAAGATACATGAAGCTCAAATAAATACAAGGTATCCCTTTAAGACACTTCTACTTTAATGAAGAGACTTCTAATTTCTCAGTGATGGGAAAATGTTGGGATATCAGAGATAAAGCAAGGATAATCTGGTTATCAAACACATGCTTTGACAAAAAGTTTTGGGCTTTTACAGTTTTGCTTTTCTTTTGTCAAAAAAGTATCATTGAAAAGTCTCTGCTTCTAAGTATAACTACAAGTGATATGTCAATGAAATAAAAGGGACTGGCTGTGGTTTCCTATGGGTCCCTGACTGTCACGCTGTTTGTGTACAAACACAGCAGGCAGGTTACAGCTACTGAAGGCTGCATGATCAAAAAGTAAAGGGAACAAAGAGATGACTATTAATGAGTAGCAACTTTGTAGAAAACACCTCCTCGTTTTTCTAGGTGGTTAGCTTTAAGGGCAAAGAACTGTGTTTTGGCTTGTTTAAAGAAATGACTCTTGGCATGACACAGTGCCGTAGCGCAATTCTTCCATCAGCTGCTTACCTTTGGAGTTTGAAGTTGGAGGCTTTAAACCACACAATCTTTCAAGCTTACTGACTAATCATATCTAATATTCATACCCTTAATGCACAGAGATACTGGCGATCAACTCTGGTAGTAATGAACCATTTTTCCCTCTAGCTCTGCAGTGTACTACTGCATGATCTGTATTTCAGGGAGATGAGATTTACGGCATAGCTCTAGGCATTCCATTTCTGCAGCTCAGTTATGAGCCAAGACTTTCTGGACAATCAACTGAGCCTTTAGAGACCCATTCAGAGCTCATTTTTCTTCCAATTCACAGCAGGTACTTATTTCTGTATAGAGTCAGATGCCTGAATCTAAATGATGGAGTAACTCTTCTCCCTCACTGTTATATTTCACATTAATTTCTTAAATCCCTTCTCCTATGTAAAGGTGGAGCAGTTCTAAGAGATAAAGCTATGGTGAAGAAGAGCATGCAGAACTTATTCTGACATTTGGGGTAATAAGCTATAACATCATTCTTCTTTAAAGAATATTTGCATATTTGCTGCCCCCTCCTAAATGGGGAGCAACCAGATAATACAGCTTTACAAAAGTAGTACTGAACAGCAGTGGTTGAAGTAGAGTCCTTTAATTCAGACAAAAGAAAATAGCTAGTATCCTGATAAATGTAGTGTGGCAGAGAACAATGTAACAGCATTTTTTTTGTATGAAACAGGAAATCTCTGCTAAATTATAATAGCTTTGACCAATCATGAGAATCTTTAAAGAAAACTCCACTAAGCTCAGTGTAATTATTTCCCTAATGTGGCAGTTACTGGCTAAATCATTGCAACCAGTTGTGACTGGAATTATTCCTTACCAAAGTTAAACTTTAACTTGCAGAAACCTGTGCTGTGAAAGAAAAGTATGTACAGCTGCTGTTAATTCAGTTCCCAGGCTGAGTGTTAGAGCTCCCCTTTGTGTGTGAAGTCAAGGCATTAACTATTGCAGCTGTTGTTTACCGCTGAAACGTGGTGCCTTTGCCTGCAGCTCTAAAAGTGCTTTACAAAAAAGGACGAAGTCCTTGTGCTCATCTTACAGACCACAGCTACAGTGCAAGCTACAAAGAAATTAAGTGACTTGCCCAAGATCAAAAGCCAAACTTGTCCTGGAACCAGGGTCTGATCTCCAGTTTGTACTGCCTGTAGCTACAACTTTCCTACTGAACTCATTGCACTGAAAACTGCAGAAAAGGCATCTTAAAAGATGCTGTTCAATGTTGCATTTTCAAGACAAAAAATTAAAACATGTCACAAAGTAAAAAGACAGCCTAAGTAAAAGTTTTCAGAAGCTTACATCCAACTGGCCTTTTAAACACTTTGTAAAGCTTCTAAAGTATTTGAATTTTATAACCCTAAATGTGAACTCAACTGGCTGCATCAATTCAATGCAATTACATGAGCACATTTTTTTTAATCTTCCCTGAAACAGCACTGTTAATTATTGTTGAAAGTGGCATGGGAGAGGTCACTGAACTGATAACACGTAGATATAGTGTTTTTAACTCTTTGATATTGGACACCTCTGGCAACAAGCCTACCTAGACAAGCTATTCCATCTAGCACATTGATTTCTTAACCTAGTGAGAAGGACTTTAAATAAGGTTAGAAAGGCATACAGGAAAATTATAAGGCAGCCTGGACACTGTCCTAAAATAAATGGCATTTGTTTATAAATATGGTAATAATAAAGCAATGAGAGAGAAGAGTGAATGAAGCTAGTCTTAGGTGGTTCTATAAAACCACAGTAAAGATGGGGGAAAGCAAAAGTTTTAATACAATGAACAAGATTATAAGTCAATCAGTATGAGAAGTATCATGACCAGAATATGTATCATAAAAAAAAAGGTTTATTAAAAATGGGGAACTGATGGAAATCTAGCTTTACTTATCAGAGATTCATATGCTTGCTCAGTAGTCCAAAATACAGGAAGAAGTACAAGTTTTTAAAAAAATCTTTGTGAACTTATTTCAAAAGAGGACATTCTTCAGTCTCCCTTCTCCAAACTGACAAAACCAGACTTCAGGACTTGAAGGACTTCAGTATAGACTGAAAAACAAAAGGAAAATACAAGTTAGAAACTAAGGATCAAGAGGATGGCTTCAAACACTTTCAGTGTGAAAGAAATGAAGTTACAGACCACTGACTTGGGTAAACTGCAAATTTTTTATTCATACCAAATACAAGGCAAAAGCCTGTAGAAAAAAAAGTTTAAAAAATGGCAAGAGTACATGGAGACAAAGAGACGTAATTGGAAGAAAAACCCCAAAACAATTAATTATAAACACAGTAGTATTAAATAAATAAAAAAAAAAAAGCAGAAACCCACAAGAAAGTGGTGATACAATTCCCAGAAGGTAGGCAAAGACATCACCTCATTAGCTGATGCCCAGAAGTCGTATTATCTTAGTTGCAACAATGTTTTGCAACAGGGTCAGATGTTAAACAGTTACGAGTACAATTAGGATCAACAAGTAAAGGTAAGACTTCAACCTAAGTAAGTAAAAAGCAGTCTAGAGAAAGCTTAGAAAGTGGGAAAACCACCCAACTGCTACTAATTAGCTGTGCCTGATGAACTTTGTTTTAAAATTGATCCCATTAGAGCCGGAATTCAAAAGACTGTGGAAAGAACAGATAGTGCTGGATTTTTTTGTTCGTTTGTTTTTAATGGAGGTGGTACGTTACAAACTAGGCATCTCATCTTCAATTTTCCTTCAAACTTTTGAAAAGATAATCAGGACCCTTTGAAAGCGCCACGAAGATGACAAGTGACAGCAACTACAGCTACTATGTGTTGAACAACCCTTGAAAAATTAACCTAATTTCTTTTTGAGATAGGATAACTAGTCTTCTAGCAATGGGAGAAGCGGCAGTTATATTCTGACCATGACAAGGTTTGAGCACAGATGATGCAAGTAAGGTCGCAGCTGGAGATTTTTGGACACTGCTTTGTCTCCCTCCCAAACTGTGAATGCAATAGAAAGTCCAGAGTGATCTGATTTCTAGGAAGTTATTCAGAAGGGGAAATAGCCTTCATTAATGCCTTGGAGGCAGGACTTGAAGGAATATTATGTAAGATACTTAACTGGGAGGAGCTGTTGACTGCCTCAGGGGCAGAGGGCTGTGCACTGGGGTGGCCTCACCTTGAATAGTGTGTGCAGTTTGGGCACCCAATATAGGAAAGATATTAAGCTGTTAGAGAGTGTCCAAAGGAGGGAAATGAAGATGGTGAAGGGCCTTGAGGGGAAGCTGTATGAGGAGTGGCTGAGGGCACTTGGTCTGTTCAGCCTGGAGAAGAGGAGACTGAGGGGAGACCTCACTGCAGTTACAACTTCCTTGTGAAGGGAAGAGGAGGGACAGACAGTGATCTCTTTGCTCTCGTGACCCGTGACAGGACCCAAGGGAGTGACATGAAGCTGAGTTGGGGAGGTTTAGGTTATGCATCAGGAAAAGGTTTTTCATCCAGAGGGTGGTTGACCACTGGAACAGGTTCCACAGGGAAGTGGTCACAGCACTAAGCCTGTCTGAGTTCAAGAAGCATTTGGACAACACTTTCAGGCACATAGAGTGATTCTTGTGGTGTCCTGTGCAGGAACTGGAGATGGTCTTAATGATCCTGATGGGTCAACTCAGCATGTTCTATGATTCTATCCTCCAGCAGATCCACACTCCCACCCAACTTGGTGTCACCCCACCGGTTGTCATCTTACACCATGGTGAACCAATACTCTTCAGTTTAGGTCCTTTGACTTTCTTTCCAAAGATAAAAAGCTAGCTGGCTTACATTACAAGAATCAGATATTGATAGTATATGTATCTCACTGCTTCACATGGTCAGTCCTGAACTGCTATTTTTTGTGTACTTTATGACGTCTTTTGTAGACTACAGAATATCCTAGATTTTTCACTGCTAACAGCAAGATAAACTTAAATTGGACTATATATAAAAGGAGGCAGTAAAGACAAAACTTTGCTACTTAGGCTTCTTTTCAACTCTAACACAGCCTTATCCTATTCTTACTTACACAGCTATTCAGAAAAATTCGAGCATCACAAAGAATAATAAATTTCAAAACAAGCACTACAATCATTGCACACAAAAAATGAGGTAATTTTCTCATTTTGAAAAGCATTTCCCATATGTATATTCATACTATTATAGACATTCACACAGTGCTTTTTATCACAGAATTACCTTCAGCATATAAACCAGACCTGACTACTTGTCTGACACACAACTAAAAAGCGGGAGTGCTGCCCATTTTTCTTCCTTGCAAACCCTGAAAGTGTTAAAAGGTTTTAAGATAAAGTGGAGAAAACTGCTCTAGGAGCATATTTACGTCTACAAGACTATCTTTGATTTTAGTATCTATAAGCACATAATATGCAAACACAGTGAGTGACCCTGACTTTGTGGAGAGGTTTTGGAACCCTGTCTAAAAAAAGAAAAAAAATGGTTACAGGCACACTTTTCTTCTAAATACACTGTACAGCTGCAGAAATGGCACCCATGGTAGCTCTGCAGGCCTGAAAGAACACAGATATTAATTCTGCAGAGTTTCCCAAACTTGCTAAGTGATCAAGGGTAACGACTCTGTCCTACACACTCATAATATGCCTTAGGTACCATCTGTTCTCTGCATCTTCTAGCTATAGATAATGACAAGACACATTTTCTTCTTAATAGACTGGTTCTATAAACTGATAGAATTTCCTTAATTGGAGAAGAACCACCACAATTAAAACCACCCAAACCTGAAAAAGCACTTGAAAGATATGCTTTTGGTGGGCCAAAGTTGGCTAAGGTATGATGGAAAAAACAAGACAAGGCTATTCCCTTGCTCACAAGTATCTGTCCAACAAGTATTTCTTGTGGGTAAATTCGCATGTTTGTATCTTAGCCCCAAAGTCAGCTATCAAGTAGCTGCATCACAAATAAACAATCAGGGCCTCGGTGATGAGAATTTCCACTATCAAGAGTGGAACCACCAATGTGAACAATTTCAGGGGTTCTACAGTGAGAGAAATAAGTATTTTGATGAGAATTACAGTGACTGAATCAGTGTTACTTCTGCCTTAAACATTTCAGATGGTGTGTGCATTGAAGGACAGATATAGTCATTTCCCTAAAAGAGTAAAGAAGGCATATGACCAGCTCCAGGCCACTTCTGGAACAGAAGTGGATTCCCTTCAGGTGAATACCCTGGCCCTGGAAACACCCTGAGACTACCCAGCACTCTCAAGAACCATGCACTCAATATAACCTAAGTAATTGGAAAATACACATCTAGTATGCATCTTTGACTTACCTAGAGATACAGCCAATGTTCAATCCACCTGCTTCTTAGCACAACTACCTCTCTCCATCAGGCTGGAAAATTGAATTTTGCATCCCTCCAACCACTGATAACATTTATCAGGTAGAATAAGTGGCATCTAACAAAAGAAACAAACATAATTTTTGATCTGGAAGGTAGCAGAGTAAAAAATTGTAAAATATTATTGCCTAATCCCATCTGTCATAAAAGCGAGTTCAGAAACTTTTGAATTATTCAAATGATTTGCAAAACAGCGAGGGGAACATCCTGGGCCCCAAATATGCAGACTTCCATCTGCTTTCATAATGATTGGCAAGCCCTCAAATGACTAGACTATTCATAGTGACTACTGCTACATCAAAGATCTTGGCTAGGTGTATTTGAACTCAGCAGGGAGACAGTAGCACATGTGCAAGTTCTCTGGCATGGAAAGAACTCAGCAGCTACAGCAGACATGGCTGTGCTGGGCACCTTTCTATGGAGAAGTGCTAACAGCGTTCTGCTGAGGGGTTCACAGGTTGTGCCATCTCCACCTCCCCTTCGGAGATCAGAGCATTCATCAGCCTCTTCAGCCGCCATGAGACTCACGTTGTCAGACCCTGTACCTGCGTAGTTTGTGTGGTGGGAAGGAAGACTGATGCTCTCAGGTATAATGCAAATGTGTTTAAAATCTGCTTAGTTGTGTTGCAGAGTGTGAGGCTCCATATTAAAGATCACTGAAAGAAGTAACACCAAATTTGACATCTGACTGAAGTCTGACTAGTTTAGTCACCCAGGGTGAATTGATGACTTTGCTTTTAAAGCAAACTGTAAATATATTGAGCAGATATGAACTGTTATATTAAGCAGCACTGAACTCGGGCCATCCTGATGCCAGATCTCAACTATTGAAGCAATTTGCTAAGGCCTAGACGTGAGAATGGTCATTTTGCCCTTTTTTTGGGGGGGGAAAAAAAGCCTTTGAAAGTAATTGAAGAATTGCCATTACCAAAATAACTTAGAAAAAATATTTTACGTTGCATGAATAAAATAAGAGATGGTATTAACTACAACTCATATCAAGTCACCACTGGAGTAATCCAGAGGTTGATACAAGGGCTGATGCCATTTAATACCTCCATTACCAACCTGGATGCCTGGACCTGGTATATTCTCAGCAAGTTTGCAGACATTCTAAAACAGCAGGAGTGGCTGATGCAGCAGATAGCTGTGCTGACATTCACAGAGTCCTGGACAAGCTGGAAAACTGGGCTTAGAGGAATGTCATTAAGCAGAAATGTATTTAGGGAGGAACAAGCCCAGGCACCAGTACGTGCTGGGGACCAACCGTGTGGAAAGCAGCTCTGCATTAAAATAACAGAGAATCCTGGGGGACAAGCTGAACAGAAGCCAGCAATGTGTCCTTACAGCAAAGAAAGACAGCCAATAGCACCCTGCATCAGTTATGCTGCCAGGTTATCCTCTGCTCCTCACGCTGGTGAGGCCACACCTGGAGTGCTGGGTCCAGTTCTGGGCTCTCCAGTACAAGAAAGATACAGAAAGATACAGACTTAGTAGACCAAAACCAGTGCAGGGCCACAAAGGACTAGCAAAGGACTTTCATATGTGGAAAGGCTGAGAGAGCTGGGAGTGGAAAAGAGAAGGCTCCTGGAGGATCTTATTATCACTGTTTATAAATACCTGATAAGGGAGGGGTGAAGAGAGAGGCAGACTCTTCTCAGCACTGTCCAGTGACAGGACAAGAGGCAATGGGCACAAACAAAAAATCACAAAACAAAAACCCCGCTACCCACAAATGAACACATCCACCCAAAAACCTGCAAACAAAACCTCCCCAAACCCTCCCACCAACAAAAAAACCCCAAAACAACAGGAAATTCAATCTCAACATGAGAAAGTGTTTTTAGTGTGGGGGTGGTCAAACACTGGAACAGATTACCCGGAGAAGCTGTGGAGTCGCCACTTGTGGAGATAACCACAACTTCAATGGACAACTTCAATGAACTTCTTGGGCAACCTGCTCCATCGGAGGGGCTTGGACTGTTTCATCTCCAGAGGTCTTTTCCAACCTAAATGATCCTGTGATTCTGTGAAATGGAAAAGTAAAACCATCCTACTTGCATAGCTCTGAATTCTAATCTCCAGTTTCTTAGATCAAAATGCAGGTTTTTTTGGTTAAAGAAACTTTTATCAAACTACCTAAACTCCTAAGAGCATTGAGATAACTGACTCATATTTGGTTTGTTCATATTCGTTTATGCTCGGGAAGAAATCTACCACACATTTGCAAAGACTCTGGCCTTAATTTAGAATATCCAATTCTGCAATCTTAAGCATCACCAACTACATCAAAAATGCATTAGACAACAGTCTTATTGGATCCTCAAAATGAATACACCATAGTGATGTGACTAGTCACATTTAAAAGAAGGATGGTTAATGAGAATGGGATCTTTTCCATTACCTCACACTTGTATGCAGATCTTAATATTACCATTATAACTCTATGCATAATCTCTCTCTTCAATTCCATTTATAATCTGGGCTCAATACTGACACTCACAGGCCATGTAAGTATTTGTTATGTAGCCAGCCTCACTGAAAGCCCTGCATAGGCATGTCTTTATAAGACTGGGCTTGCCACCTTATAAATTCAATATAATTCCCTTTGAATTTCAGTGCACTGTTAAGAGACTTGGCTGTATCTTGCTTATTGCTGCTGGGCAAATGGATACTTCCTCTTCCTGAATGAAAGATGGGCTAATGCACCAATGCCATAATGGGGGAAGAGGGAAGCTCACAAAAAAATATGTCAGAAAATATTCTAAGGAAAATACTGGCTTCATTTCCCTAAAAAAAAGCCCAAAACCACAAAAAAACCAAAAAACAAACAAAAATCCCCAAAGTACCAAATCCCCTGACCAACAAACCCTCCAGACAAAAACCCCACAATTATTCCTTACCTATATTCTTGATGCTGAATCAGATGCTGAGTTTGTTTATATCCACTGCTCTATCTCCTCTAAGATACCCAGCCAACATTGTAAAAAGCATCAAAAGACATACTCTGATCACATGAAAGAAAAAACAAGCTTATGCCATATGCTTCGGCCCAACATCAAGAGCAAGAAATTACAGGAATGTTCATGTTACTGTACTGGATAATTAATCTTAGAGTAACAATTGCATTAGAAAGTTCCAAGAACAGGCTGGCCAGTGTTTATAGCTCTTGGTTATTCACCAGGGAACTCCTTTGTATGTGTTAAGAAAGCATTAAAAATATATATTTTTTTAAAAAATCAGGTCACTTTGCAATACAGTAGCTACAAAACATTTATTTTTTTAAATAAAAACATTTAAATCATCAGGTTTCGTAAAATGGAATATCAAGTGTTTATCTTAATCTTTGTAGTGTAAGCACCTTCAGTTTTATGCTAAAACAATCAACATAAATTATTATTTGGTCAGGCTATTAACCTACCTTGAAATAAATATCCATTTAACCAAGACAGCTCACTTAATGCACACCAGATTCCCATAACTTTACAGAAAGTTTCTCTGGTGAAAAGTGAAATACAGACTGTGATACCATGATTGAAATAAGTTTTTTCTTTTTGTCTTTTTAATTACAGTGAAGACTGGCCTATAATTTTTTAACTATAAAAATAATTATAAAGCACTACAGACTATAGCTTAAAAAATTGCATCACATCAGAGAAATATCTGAGATGGCTTACTTAAACTGCCTCAGAACAAGAGATGGAATACAAACTTCTAAATTACTTAGAATGCACTGGGCTGGCCATATCATATGTCCCAATCTTCCCAATCTTATGGGAAATTATCCACTGAACAGGAATAGAAATCTTCATTTAATTGCAATAGAGATAAGCCACTAATAAGTGAAAATAATATAGCTCAAAGGACTTTCTATGCTGATACTAATGATTACAAAACTTGGGGTGCAAAATTCAACACTTGAAATTATATAAACCTTAAAAATATGGAACAGAACTTAACAGAAGTTTACAAGTCAAAATACTTCAGCACCTGAGATTTCCCTGTAGAAAGCCAAAGATACTTTCTTCAGAAACACTTAATAAAATCAGCTCATTTTCTCTCAGTATTATACAGGAATAATTGATCAAGAAGGAGTTGAAATACACATAATGCTCCAAAATACTAATTAAGCCTTGAAGGTAAAACAGCTATCATTATACTTTTAAAATTTGATTCATGATTTTATTTTAGAAAAACATTTTGTATTAAAACTGGAATAGACAACCTATTAAAAGGTTCTGGCAAAGTCAGAGTTTAAAGGAAAGACAAAACTATGCAACTTGAATCATGTTGACAAAAAACCTAAGAATACTGAAACAGAAACAGGTTTGAAGAAAATGTAGTAACTTAATAATCTGCTATGCAAGCATTTAGATTTACAGACAACTAGTGGTTTTGTCTTTCAGTAAACTAATACTTTAAGGAAATCCTTTTCTGTGTTCACTTTGAGAGCTGGGAAGTTGCATTTTCTGTGTTCTCCTCTGTGTGATTAAGACTTCATGATTTTGTTTTGTATATGTCATCTTCAAGGTAGACACTATACTGCATACCAGTCTTAGAACAGAAACTTTCTTTTTTAATCCCTTGGTTTTGAAGCTTTAAGCAATTGTGTATTCTATTTAACAACTGAGCTTCCATACACCAGAGCAATGGAAAAGAAAACATTTAAAACAAAGGTCTTAACAAAACAGTTTTCTGATGGGAACATAGTAGTTTTAGTCTAATGTTATCTAATTTTATTAAAAAAAACTATTTAAATGTCAAATGATCTGCAAAATTAAGACTTCAAATACTGGAAAATGAGGGATGTCCCTTTAATTCTAAAAATGCTTTCATCAGGGAAAGTATACTGTACATTTGATCTTATTTAATTATTCACTTAGTGACACTGTAAAAAATTAAACTACCAGTGTTATCAAGGCTCAATGTTCCTCCCCCCCACAATGAACTACTTGGAATTTTCTGGAACCTTCTATCACTGAAAACCATTCAAGCACATCTGGTTTCGTCCTTTAATTCCTAAATGAATAAGCAGGCACTCAGTAGTACCTTAGGAAGAAAAGCTACAGAGATTATACTGAAAGATTTCATATTAAGTTATAGCAGTTTTAAAATTAAGTGCAATAAAATGCACCATTGGCTCACTTAAAATCAACTATTCTTAAAACCCACCATAGTTCTTCAATACAAGGTGCAGCAGAGTTTAAAAAACAAGAAGGGGGGAAAACCCCTCCACCACAAACAAAAAATTCAAACCCAAGAAAATTGCTTTCAGTGCAAACACTGTAGTCTTCAAAAGGTTAAGAGTACAAATATTTACGTTCCAGTGTATCCTTACCTACAAGGAATGTTGTTTCACATTACAAAGTATGTCAAATACCTTTACTGCAATCGCAACACTAACGTTTACTCTCTCAAATCGATATGGTGGCTGAAACTGAAATGTTTATATAAGCAGTGTAACTTTCTGGAGAAACTCATGAACACAGTTGTAAGTTCTCACAAAAACCAAGGGCAAAGACTGCAAATTCAGCTGCTGGTACTTAACCAACTGCAGTATCGAATGCCAACAAGCAAGCACTTCCCTAAGGAGCAGTGAACAGAGCCTCCTGTACCAGCACCTTCAATCCCCTGTATCCCTCCCTAAATCTACAGGCCACAGAGGTAAGCTGCAGACAACCACTTCTTAGGTGAAACTCTTCTTGACAGAATACACCCTTGCTTTATGTCATTTGTTTTTTCCATGTGCAAAAGTTAAAATTTCTAGCAACACCTCTCAAACCCAAAGAAAACTTCTGTGACACTGCAGGAGGAGGTGGGCATGTTATTTTAGTGATTCAAAATAGATTTACAAAGTTCACCTAGAATACTATTTTTGCAGCATTGTGCTTTTAAAGTAACTACCTGGGATTCCAAAGAACATTTGAAAAAGGCCCCTACTACACTTAATTAATTAGGTGCCCTTTTTAATAGTTTTGGTACTATTTGTCACAGTACATCAGAAAACAGCAGCACAAAGCGTTAGACAGACAAGAATTCCATATTTGTTCCCCTTTAAGAAGCAAACATTTTTTAAAATGAAAGGCACTCATGACAGAAACTCTCTCTCCAGTTCATATATAGATGGCCGACAAGTTTTGCTCTTCATTCTACACAAAGGCACAGTACAGTCTCTGTTTTGACCTTCCACATCAATATCCAGTAATGAGGGCATGTGGCACTTAGTTCTTTCCTCAGTATCTGGCAAGAAGTTAACGTCTGGATCTACATTGCCCTCTAAACATTCGGAGTCTTTAGAGTTTGGTTTAATAACACGTGGAATAATCTGCCATGCATCAATTTTACTTCTTAAAGAAGAAGGTCGAGGCCTTGATATAATATTGATGGTGCTCTGCTTTTCAGTTGGAGCAGCACTGTGATTACTTCTTCGATGAAGAGATGGAGAAGGCAGAGCTCCAGAAACTGATAGAACTGGTAGTCTGGAGACATCATTGGTTGAAGCAACTCCATTAGCTAGGGGAAAGAAAGTCCAAAAAGAAAAACACCAATTTAAACTATGTGACTACTTAAATTCTTTACCATTTGTAAAACTGGGTTGCCATAAACACTAGGAGCTTTTTTTCCCATAAGAGAAATAAAGAGGCTTGTACATTTGTGGGGAATCTTCTAAGACAAGACCAGTGGTGCTCAAGTAACATGTTTGCATCTATTCTCTCTGCTAGTGGCCATCACAATTTGTTTTTTATTGCTACAAAAGAGATGTACAGGGAGAGCATTAACCACTCAGCAACAGGATGAACATTAATACTGTAATAAAGCCCCATGAATTTGTCTAGTTACTATGAGGAATTACACATGTGTAGAGTATGATAAAGAATATTACATTTAAGCCACCACAGAACACCAGTATTGAAATTCAGAACTTTTTTTCAAAATCTCTTTGACCATGAACTTATCCAGACTTAAAGACTTTATTTTGAGCTTAAACTTTTATCAACAGCTTGACTTAAGGATTCATGGAAGTTCTTAATTACGCACCTGTGGCCTGAAAATGGTTCCCATCTGATAAGGTTCGTCTGTGACCCAACACACTTAACTTTGTGGAGGAATCTTTTGGCATATTTTGAGATTCTTGTTTCAGACCACGATTAAAAAGCTGACTTTTCAATTGTGTAGAAACTGTGTTGGGAGCCAGCTGTATCCTCTGTTCCCTCTTACTTTCAGAAGTTTGAGATGAAAAGTCATCACTGGAATTATGCTGACCACAATCACCAAGCATAGTGTTTACAAAAGCATCTTCACTGTCAGATTGAAGTAGGCATTTTGTGGAAATGGAGGGCATAGAGAGAAGATTCACAGTATTTGCAGCTGTATTAAGGGATGGAATACTTGCTTCCTCTTTCTTGGACTGCAGTCGTGTAGGGCTGGCACTCCTGCGAAATTTTGAAGCACGCTGAAATATTCCATCACGCTTCTTCTTCTCCTCTTTAGGCAAGAGTTCATCCGGACCCTGTGATTTGTTCAGCTCTCTAATATCTAAGCCCAGGGCAACAGATGCAAGGAGGACAGCACACCCATAGAGCACTGAATCAGTCTTCTTTTTGTGCAGTGTCCTGCTCAGACTGTTTGTAGGTGTCATTTGAGGAGTACTATTTGTAGAACTAGCAGAGGTTCCTTCTTCAAAGCTCTCATGTTCTACTGTATTCTCTCCTTGATCGTCTTTCCAAAGAGGTAGATTAATATAGGCCTGATTGGGCAACTTAATTGGCTTTGGTCTTTTATTGTCCAAACCTTCAGGGATATGTTTCTTATCAGTACAGACACCTGTAAAACATCACAGTATCCTTTAAGATTGCAATTCAACTGTTTTGCTATTGCATGTCTGCAGAGGTACATTAGGCTTTCAACTGCACAAGTATTAATCTTGAGGACTACTGTATAGCCCTTTAGATGCTGTCACAAGCTCAGACTCACATTGCAAGATGCAGAAACACATCCTACTCCTAAAATTCATCATGTTCGCAAAACTTTGGTAGTGCTTTTCCAGTAACACGGAAAATATTTCTGTGTATGGATTACAAAGATGTATTTTACTATACACAAACTGCCAGGTAAGATCTAGAACACAGCCTTTACAATACTTTCAATTAAGCTGTGTTCCAAAATCCAGTCAGTTCCTAGAAATTTTTCCAAATAACTCCTTAGTTTATGGTGGTCTGGGTAAAATGTATAAGTAAATATCTGAAATTCAAATATGTAAACTTTGCATGTGGGGGTTTAGCAGTAAGCTAATAAATCTATAAAATTTCTATTTGTGAAGCATTGATTTATACCCCTCTACCAGTATACATGAAGATCAAAATGTCGGTTTCCAGCAGTGTCCAAGCAGCTTACCATTTCCTCTTCCAGATGGCATAAATCCAGCTGCTTGTATGGACACCAAATTATATCACAGTTTTTCCCCTGACACTGGTAACTTAATTTTCTCAGATAAGAGGATCTGTAGCATAGAAAGTGTGTGCAAATTTGAAAATTATTTAGAATATTTTATAGCCACAGCACATTATAGCAATGGACATAAAAAGCAATGTGCAGCTATTATGTTCCTGATCCTAAGAGGCTTCAGGATGGTCTTCCTTGTAATTTCAGCTGTAAATAATCAAATGTTGCCTAAGCAACTTGAGGATTTGAAATCTCTATATTCATTCTTGAACATTTAGAGAATAGGTTTCATTTGAAAAAAGAAGGAACTAATATCTGGCAATACATCAGGGCTTACAGATTTTTAAACAACTATTCATTTTTTCAACAATTACGCAGAGCCCACTAAGAACGTCATTAATGATTACTTAAATGTCAAGACAATTACTCCTTTAGATTCTTTTTTAAAAGAAATGAGAAAGTGATGACTGCAGATCTCAACAGAGATCAGCCTGCAACTCAAAAATGTGGAAAGAACCTCCATGTGGTACTGCTCACAGACCATGTATATTTCTTAGTTAACAATGATGGAGATGTAAAGATGCTAACACTGGCACTATTTATAGATCTACTCTTCTAGTAATCTGCATAATCCTAGAGGAATTCAAGCAATACAATTTTTATAACACTGAAGGTAAACTTAACGTCATTATATGGTAACTTTCACTTTTTCAAAGATACCTCTTACCTTGGTCCACAAATAGTGAAGCTAAGGGAACACCCTTCTGATTTTTCATTAAAACCGTTGACCAAGGGTTGCTGCCGTCTGAAAGGGGTCTTACTCTGCAATAACAATAGTTATTTTAACATTACAGATGATGCCATGCTTATATATACTTTGTGAGAAAATTGCTTTCTTTTCAAACTTTAAGCATGTAATACATTACTTGAAAATAGTAAAGCTTTCCAAAGATAAAAAAAGAAATATGCACTAGGATAGATTAATATGATTACAAATGCATATATACTTTATGTCAGGTGTTCCTTATATGATGAAAATTTCATGCCTAAAAAGAAAGTCAATGAAGACTGGGCCTTGACTACCTATTGAAGAATGCAAGTTGGTGAAAACCTGGATAAAAGTTTCATCAGCTCCAAGAAATGATGTGAATATTGGAAGTTTAATAAACATAGTGACTTTAAAGCAAACAAAAATATTACAAAGCCAGTTTCAAGAGACAGTCTGGAACCAACTCCTGACACAGGTAAATGAATGGATGTCCTTACCAAGAAAAAAAAAAAAGGCACTATAAATAATTGTATATACTAGAAGAAATAAGGAAAAGGATTTCTTACTTCAGGAAAGCTGTTAACCTCTACTTTTGAGACATCAAAAAAATTAATCTGAGAGTGAATGTGTCCACTTGATTTTCAGAACCCTTTCACTCTCTGTTTGTCAGCATAAATGATGTTGTTTGTGTGAATTTTGTCTCACCTATGCCAAGTCAGTCAGTCTTACTTAACCATACTGAAAGTGCCCATTGGAGCCATACTTGCAGTTCCTCAAGTTAATGTGAGGAAGGGCAAGAAAGACAGGCCACAAACATCTGGTATGCATTAGTAGCTCAGCATCCCAGTATGTTCCAAGTCTCAAAAAACAGAGATAAAGGGTAAGAGATAAGAGCCACTAAAACTTTAAAATAAGTAGGTATTTTATCCCCAAGTCTAAATGGGGGAGCTACTCATTATTAATGTAGTTTCTAAATTAAAAGGTACAAGTTTTTGCTGTAACCAGAGACTGCAGAACTTCTCATACTCACTACCTCTGTCAGTGATTCAGTTACCAAGAATGCTTCAGTATTATCAAACAAACAAAATGTAGTAGACATACTTGTCCTTACAATCTGCACGATCCTTTGTTTGAACTGAACTTGGTCCCCATGTACAACCTTTCTTTTTAAAATTTCTCTTCACATCTTCAAACTCTTCTTGGTGGTAAGTTGTGCTCCTTCCCCAAGTTCTGTTGCTTTCATCAGAAGTCACTAAAGATTGGATTTAAAAACACAAACAAACCCCACATACATAAATACTATTTCTAAAATCAAATATTTTGGCAAAACAGAATATTTTCTCCACTGCAAAACCATTTTGACACAGTAGCACACAAAGGAGTAGAAAAAAATTGAGGGTTTTTTTTTCTTTTACAAAAACCACCACACAAACTGCACTGATCCAAAAAGGTGAGCAAGCAAGAGAAGTAATTTATGAGCTGACAAGACACCCAGATTAAAGATAAAGCAGCAAAGCAATCATATTTTCCATGCTTCCTTTAACTGCAAACCTTACAATTTAGGTAATTCAGACAAGTGAGTTAGACTGAGCACTTAAATTCCAATGAAGAAAATGTATACTGTGGAACAACTGGTATCAAATGAAACAGAATATTCCAATTGTGACCATGATTAACATTTTCTTTCTCACTACACCAAAACAAATTATACTTTTGAAGTGTCTAACCTCCATTAAATGCTTAGTCTGTCACTGTCTCAACTGATAAACCAAACAGAACCAGCACCTTTAAAACATAATGAAATCTTGCCTTTTTTCATAACCCCACTGGGAAGTTCATATTCACTTGTGATATCTACATCTTGCTGGTACACATATACACTGTTTCTTCGGCCATTAGCTGTGTGTGTATCTGTTTTGGGAATCACTGAGAAAAAATTAAGAGAATGTAGTAGAGATCTTAGTCAAGTTGATTTTAGAAACCAAACTGTTTCCCTCATATTTTTCCTTTGGGTCATAAAGCCTGGATCTATAAAGGCATTAAGCATCTCCTGGTTTTTAGTGTACGGTTTAAAGGATCCTCTTTCTAGGATCAGACCTGGGAAGACAGATTTTTCAAAAGGGACTCACTAACTGAAGCAGTAGCTTACTATCAATGTGGCTATGATAGAGAGACCTAAGACAAAAACAATGCAGTCAGTTATAACAGCATGATAAATGAGGTGGCATTTACATGCCCATGGTTCTGCTGTTCCTTCACTGCACAGCATTCTCTTCCTTCCTCACTGTACACCTCTCACCAGCACAGCTTACCCTGCAGCATGGCACGACACTAGCCCTCTTTACACTCCCATTTTTCAATCACATTCCAGAACCTATGGAATATGTATCTTAGTGGTTTTCCTCCTCCCTCCAAAACTCCTTTCAAAATCAGCAGAACTTGTTTTAATAACAAATTAACTATTTTTTTTTTTAACTTAACTTCCAGATTTGGAAGCTAGACTAACTCATGAGAAAGTGAAGCAATCAAGTTACCAGTTGTTATATATGCCTGTTCACCTGTATTTGAGCAAGTCATCTTGAAACAAAGACACTTTGAAGTTAAATCAAGATAAAACATTATTGTGGGAAAGAGAATTTATTTTGCACAGGTGCAGATGGGTGTGGAAACTAAATTGTTTCAGCTAGATACTCCTGAGAGATCTGATAAACTTTTAGGTAAAACCTAGGCATCCAAACTCAGAAGCAGACATGAACGTGTGTTACAGAAGACCCTTTACGTTGTCTTGTATATTCACATCCTATGAATACAAATGCCTGCCCAAATAAAAAAAAAATCCCCAGTGAACTTAGCACAAATGCAAGGAGTGGCACTGCTATAGCTTATAGAAGGCTATGCATTTGGAAAAAAAAAATCAAAAAGCAATGTAAAAAACCCCAAAACAGAGAACTCAAGTTTTCAGAATCATGCCAATACCTTACATTTTCTTCATTTCCAATCATTTCCTTGCAGAGCAAGAAGAATCAAAGATAAAATGAAACATTCTAGTTTATATATAATAATGACATTTTTCTAAGAAAAGCCTTTCTTATCTTTCTGAAATAAATAAACAAGCAACCAGAAAAACACATAACACTCTTTGAAGTCACAAAACCATTGACAAAGCAGATACTGTGTCAGCTAAGTTCTGAAAAAGACAATTTTCCTTCCATCTCAAATTTTCATTAAGAAAAGCAAGACAGGGTTTGCCCACCTCTCTCCTTTACCCACAATATATGGGCAAGTAATGGTCTTAGCCCAATGAACTGTAGCTGTTACAGTTCAAACAAACAATGAAGTTACTGCCAGAGAAGACATCACTTCTCCCCTTTAGACATTAATAATGAAAAGGATTTCATAAGGTGGAGGTGTTCCAAAGGAGATGACAGATCTGATTTCTATCCAAACTTTAAACAAAGTTTCTTTAAACAAAGTTTCAGGCCGATTTAAAAATCAATCAATCAATCTTTAAAGTGGCTACAGAAAAGAATGTAGAAAAAAAATCCTCATGCATTTCAAATTCCCCTTCTCCTCATTTACATCTGACAGAGCCAGATTCTGAAGTAATTTCCCTCACAGGTGACTACACGTACAAGAGAGGATAGCCACCATGCACAAGAAATCAGCTGGAACAGGTTCCACTGATTTCACAAAGAGAGAGAAGTTTAAGGCATTACTTGCTGAATATGGATAATTAGACAAGCTATCTTGCACGAGACATCAGATGGTACAAATGCAAACAGGGTTTCTGCAGTGCATTTCTGTCTTCATCTCTGTCCTTCCCAAATAGAAAAGCGTGCTTCACTGTAACAATACGATCAGTTTTCTTTCATATTCATGGTACATGGGCGCGAATATACCTTTCCTTCTGTCATCAGTAAACATAATAATGTAGACCCACAAATGTACCCACGATTTAATTTTTGTTTCTTTTTCTTTTTTAAAAAAAAAACCTTAAAGCAGGATTTCTTCTGATTTTTTTACCTGCTTAAGGCTTGCTTCTCTTTTGATGTAATAAAGTTTGGTTATTCCCTTACTCTCTAAATCTCTTTTTCTCTTTTTCAAGTCCAATACCTGATAAAAACTTCTTTCCCATCCTATTTGGGTTCTAAATATGATGATTTGCCTTTTGTTGTAAATTTTGATTTGCCATTGTTTTATCCCAGTCAGTTTATAAATGCATTTCTGAAGTAATTAAGTAAAGATATGATTTAAAGCATTCACAATCATTCTGAATTACTGAAAATTATTTAGCATTTTTGCAAGATTATCCTCCCTTTCAAAGAAGCTGCAATTGTTAGAGCAAATTAAGAGATGTGGAAATCAGAGAGAAATCTGCCTGGAATTTGATAATACTACCATCATTTCAGTAAGTATATGGAACATTCTCTACTGACCCAGTGAGTGGAGACTTACATTGTATAGCTCGAAGACGAGGAATTATTGTGGGGCTACTTGATGGACTAGAGCTGTTACTGTTTAAACTCCTCCTCTTATCCAGATTGGGGGATGCCTGGACTGTTATTTTGTGCTGGAAATCTGTAAGCGAGTAAAACAAATCAGTTTTAATATTCTGAATAAAAAACCCTTCAGAAGAATACGATGCTGTACTTCTTAACACAAAGTTTATAATGAATTCGACTTGATAGTACAAGAAATATTCATACTAAAAACACAGAAAAATGCTAACTTTGAATGTAACAATTGAGTCAAACAGGCAGGAATTTCATGTGATAGTTTTGCAATAACATCAACAAAAATAAGTAGGTCCAAGTGGACCCAATCTGAGACCCATCCACACCACAAGCTGTTACTCAATGTTCTTGGTTGTCACAGGGGGAAAGAAAAATCTGAGTACTTCATCTCAAATCAATCAATATTCATGGCAATCAGATTTGCCTTATTTTTTTACACATGTAATTCATATACACCATAAAAAGAAGCACTAACAATGAAGTCACATCCACCCATGTGTCAGAAAAACGAATATTTGTAGGAAAGTAGAAAAAAAAAGGAACCACAGCAAATATTGACAAATAGGAAGAAAATTATGAAATGAAGTTTGACAATATGGCCCTCTCCAATCCCCATCATCAGTGGACTTATACACTATTCTTAAAATAGAATTGTCTCAAACATGAGTTCATCTGGATGTCCTTCACAACAAGGAGCTAAATATTATTCTGAGTGAAACTGTTAATTTTATCAAGTTAAATATAAGAACTGGAAACAAAAGACCAAATATTTAGTTTAAGCTTGTGATTCAGCATAAACCAATTTAACATGTTCGTCTGTGAGACTGTAGGCTGATTTTTATCTTATTTGCTCTTAAAGAAAAATAATCTTATTTCACCTCTGCTGAAATGGTACTCTAAATGTACTTACTGCCCTCTTTGTCTCTTTCCAACTACCAGACAGCTGTGATTTGGCCCTGTGTTAGCAGAGCATTAAGTTCTTTGTGCATTTGTAATAAACTGATTGATCTGGAAGCCACTGAAAGGAAGCCCATCAACACCAGGATTTCAGTACCACTAATGAAGGCCTTCCAATCATTGATAAAACCTTGAGTTTGCATAGTGCTACCTTGTGGCAGCATTAAAATGGCACCACTAAACCAGCCCCTGACAACTAAAAGAACCTAACTCTCTAAAAACACGCCTCCTTTGCAAAGGGGTCACTGTAATGCAGTCACGGGTGGAATGAAATGCTCTAACATTCAAATTATACCATATTTGTATTCTGAAATCATATGCTCTGCTATGAGAGTGCTTTCTTGTAAGAAATAAGGCACTAAAGATTGTAACTGCTGTGTTATATTTTCAACTGCAATAAGCATGCAATTTGGACCTACTCCGCCAGTGCCTCGTCTTTACCAAGTGCTGTTTTTCTGCTCAGTATTTGCACATTTAGGGCAAACAGCACTAATATTTGATCATGTGAGAAAGTTCTGACCTGTATTTAAAAGGTACTTTGCTGTCTGCACAGAAACAATGATAACAAAAATCTGAACTTTGAAACGGTCTTAAATCATGTGGTTCCCATGCTAGTAACCTTTCCCTCCAGATACAATGAATAGCTGAATAAGGTAAAAGATTCTTCCAGCTGAAATGAGGACTACTCTACGAGAATATGGTATGTGACAGTTGTTTCCTTGGGGGGAAGGAGCCATACAATTCTTATCAAATCCTTTTGTATATTATAGTAGTAGGACCTTGCAATGAATTAAAGTAAGTAGCCAACACTGAAAACATGAACCATTGAACTGAAGCCTGCATATTTGTTTCATGTATTGTGAACTTTGAGAAAAACGGCAAACCTGAAGGCAAACTAATTCTGTGTCCATCTTTAATTTTTAACCGGCTTCTTTTAAATTTCCCTTTCCTCTTCTTTACATTTGGTTTCTCTTGATTTAATTGGAATATCATGATATTCAGCTCACGCTCCAGTACATCGATCTCTCGTTCTGCTAACTGTTGCTCACGGCGCTTAAGTAATTCTTCTTGAGATTTTTGCTGAAGAGCTGCTCTTGTCAACTCCTCTTCTCGTGATCGAAGCTCCTGAAGATAAAATCCACAAAAGTGAAACTAAGTAATCATGTGGAGAGAGTATTAAAAGATACATAAAGTGCACAGTAGGTTGTATTTCCTGATTTATTTTCATGATGCACTAGCTACATGTAACACGCATATAAGACCTTCTGACAGTCCGCCATTCTGAATAAGCCAAGATTCTGTATTCAGAATCAAGTATTATACACATTTCCATTTAACTTGAGTCACTTTGCATAAGGCAGGTTAGCAATGGCAATGGGGACAACACATGCAAGCAAAGACTGTCAGCTTACAGCTTAGCAAAAAATGTGCTCCAAGTACTTTACATCAGAAACTCGAACATCATGATGGCTGCTCTTAGACAGGTCCTACACATTAACATAAAGCCAATGACCTGACGAATACACAAATTATTGCCTTTATCTTAAATTCTCTAACCTTTCCTGTTTTTCAGCCATATATTAAGTAGTGCTTTTCTATCTAGAAAAGCAATCAGTATTACACAGAATGAGGATTAGTGCAATAGGATAAACTAAGTCATAAGACAGAAGACAGCTGTTTCCTAATTAAAATCCAGCAGGTATCTGTAATATCAAACAGCTACTAACCACTGGATTACAACAGACACCACAGTCATCACTCTCAGAATCGTTCTTCTCTTTTTATTATTTTTTTTTTAGTCTTGGAAAAGCTTCAGTATGGAAGTTAGTTAATTCTTCAGGGTAAATGAACACCCAAAGCTAAACAACTGAAAACCTACCATCTTAAAATTATCTTAATCTTCAGATTCCAAAACCTGTTAAAATACATTTGAAATTTAAGACCTTCCTAATTTTAGATCTTCCTTCATAGTATGGGGCAGGAAACAGACTTACCCAGAAAGCTAATAATACTGTACTGAAAGTATAGGAAAAGAAGAACTAGATGTGACTCATACTGTATGTTCCCCACAACACAATTTTTTCATATGCTTGTGTAAATTCTACCTGGATTGATATTAGAATTCAACTGAAAATAGAAAACCATCATTAGAAATAAAGCTATGCCAGAAGTTCAAGATATCTAAGAATCTTATTTCTATTTAAAATAATGTTGTCACTACAATTCTATAATTGTGGTTTTCCTTGGATTTTTTTTTGTTTTTTGCCTTTGTTTTCTTTTTATTTCAGAGTAGACTGCCTACCTCTGCTCGCTGGTGTCCAGCAATGTTGCATGCCAGAAGAATTCTTTATTGCACACAGTGAAAGCTAAAAAAACAAACGGTCTTCCCTTTTTAACTCCTACTTTGCCTTGAATAAATCAATTCCTGAACTATCCTACTTCAGTGTTTTAAAATAAGGCAATGTTCAACGTTCCTGCCAAAAAGACTATCTATGTAAAAAGACAGGTTGGCACTAAAGCAAACTGGTTCATTAAGAAGTGTCTGTTCTTCAGAAACACACCTGTTTTTTTATTTACAACTACAGCATAGATAGACTGCTTATCATAGGTTTAAAATTTAATTGACATGATTGACTAATTTCATATGGTTTACTAATATTGAGTGAGCTTGTTTCAACATAATATTTGAAAAAAATTTTTTAACTGACCCACTTAACATACACTGTTTTGCTACAGGCAATTTTGCCTCTTGGAAATTCAGAGGAACCTGTCTTCATGCCAGCAAGCAAAGCTTTGGGTTGTATTCTTCTGTTTGGTTTGTTTTTTCTAAAGATATTGAAAAACTTAATTTAGAGACTGCTGCAAATCCTCACTTTTCTGCTCCTCCTGTACAGTCAAAACAGGACAACCTAAAACAAGGGTTGAAAGCAGAAGCTAAATTAATTCAAATTTAGAGTAAAGGTACTTTAGAGTTTAAATAGAGAAGATTTTTATTACTGTATTAGTACAGTAACAAAGGTGCATTAGGAGACACTGTTGATTTCCATCTTTCGTTGTCCTCAAATCCAGGTTCCATAAAGCTCAGTAACCAGGCAAAAATTGAGGGCCTGTACTGAAATGGCAGACAGTCTAGAAAAACTAATAGTTTTTCTCTCTCACCCAGAGAGTAACTATTTACTCTTTTCCAAATAAACTATTTAAAAACTGACTTACCACAATTAGTTATGCAATGTTTCCACACTGCTCTACAATTAAAACACCCATTGTAACGAGGGTAGGAAAGAATTCTATATTTAAGTTGCTCAAGAATATTTGTCGAAAAAAGATTGTGATCTTCTCTTGGAGTGGGCGTTACCATTGCCCATTTGCAACAAGCCCTTGAGGAAATTCCTCCAGCTACAGAAGTTCCCTTTACATGAGGAATGAGACTCCATGCAGAGGGTTTTTGTTTGTATTATTATTATTATAATATAAATATTTTATAGACTTTACTTTCTGCCTAGTAGTTAACAGCAAACTTGATAATGTGCCAAATTAAATAAGCCTGCACACATGAAAATCTTGTGTAAGTTAAAGTTACATGCCTTCATTCTTAAACTAGTTTACCTAATTAGGGTAGATGCCTCTGGAGATGCACTTATTTTGGCATATAAGCAGTAAATTTCATTTTATCTTTCCCCCTTCCTAATTAAGCTTAACTCACATCTACACCAAAATATGACTGCTCCCAAACCCTTCCACTGGCTTATTTAACCCTAAATTTGATTTAGTCTCATTTTTCTTTGATAGGAAATCTCATACTAGACTAATGCCTCCAAAAATTCAAAAAATAAACAAAAAACCCGAATGGGAATACCTGTTACAATTGCTCCCAGAGTAAAAAGAGTAAAATAGTTGATTGAGCAGTTGGTGGAAGAGTGGAATAGAGAGTTATGCTCTATGGCAGGCTGTGGCAAGGGAACACAGTAGCTGGTGACCCCACAGCAAGTAGAAAAGGAAACCTCTGCTCTCTGTAGGGGGACTATAACTCATCTGCAAAGGAAGAGATCTGACAGCTACTGAGGCACACAGCCCAGCTCTAGCACACTGCATGCCCAGTGCAGGCAGGACAGAGACTACACAGAACAACACTTACCCAGTTCTGTGAATTGGAATGGAAGAGGGAAACGCAGAGGGTGGAAAAAACAGTAGATAGAAAGTATGGAAAATTATTACTGATGATACTGCAATCTCACAAGTAATCAATAAATACTAATACCACATGTGCTGATATTACAGTTAGGTAATGTCACACCCATCACTAGCATCTCAATTATTGTCTTCCCTATTTATTGCCACTTCCTGAAAAATAACAGCAAATATATATTGAGCAATAATTATACTGCGAGAAAGACCTGTAAAGAAGGAATCTGTTTCTCCTAAAAGCACTTCTAAAAGGGACTCGAGAGGACACCTGGCCTATTCCAACTGTTATCTTTATCAAGCTGTCTAAAGCAAAATATAAAACTCAGAGTGATTACAAACAAAATGAAGTAACTAAAAGCGAAGGTAAAGAAAACTGACAGTGAGTGCTCACTTAGCACAAACATATCATGATATGAGAGTACAGAAAGAACATCAGTGACAGAAATCTGAATAATAAACAATGAAACTGGATTTGCTGATTCATGAGTATGAGTTTGACCTTATTAATATCTGGCAAGAATATGTCCCAAACTGCAAAACTGAGAGACATCCATATTACTAGTCTGTTCAGGAAGAAGAAAGATAAAAGTACTATTCCATTATTGGAAAAGAAGCCACAGTATACAGTCATGTAACAGGATGAAAAGCTTTTCATTCCCACAGCTAAGAAGAATGTTCAACAGCAGCTGAAAATTTCAAGTGGTTATAAGATTAGCTAAGGGATAAATGCAATTGAAGTGATACATTTAAACATAAAAGAAAAAAATAACAATTTTTAAAAAAAGCCTAGAACGTCACAAAGTTGCCTGTATACGTACATGAGTACATTGGTTAGCCACAATTCAAAAGTCCAAAACTGCTGTATCACATAAACATACATACATACACACACACACACACACACACACTTCCTTCACTGTCACACAATTGGAAAAATCAACTTACTTTTTCCTTGGTCCTCAATTCATTAAATATCTGCTGAATTTCCAATTTCCAGTCATCTTGCATGGAATGGAAAGACTCCTGAGGCATTTCAGTCATAACTGCCCCTTCAATGGCAGTGAGCTGTTCAAGAATTAAGGCAAACGATGGTCGGATATGAGGGTCCTGCTCCCAGCATTCTAGAATTTATCAAAATCCTGTCAGTTTTTAATAGTACAGAGAACTTTTTGAAGAACTACATGAATTTCAAGTTACTTACTATTGCATTGCAAGTTCTAAAGTGTTCCCTTTACCTGCAAGGCTTCCCTCATTCCTTTTCAGTTTACAGAAGTGACATCTACCTACTCTTACTCAAGAGGACTGGTTTTGTATTAATTGTAATTTTTTTTTTCATCTTTAGCATCTGAAATAGCATAACTAGCAGTATTACATAGAAGAGACAATATAAAAGATAAAGAAATTCATTAAACACAAAGAATTAGCCATTAACAAGCAATGTTATTTTCTTTTTCATGTATTTCCAAAATATTTTTGACACTCAGGAAGAAACAATGAGGAAAAATGGCATTTGCAATTCTTCCCCTTGGAAGTTTAATCCTGATCTTGTATTAATACCCAGTATATGCTGTAATTTATGAAAATTAATGCAATTTCAGTGTAAAAGGAAATCTGTACAATCAGAACAAAAACTGTACTCTGTCTCTACTGAAGAACTTATATGCAGCACAGTAATACTGTATGACTTCCTCAGAAACACACCCAACTCTCTGTAACACCAGACTGCTCTGTAAAAAAAGAACCACAATACTTGGTATACAGCACATTATCAAATGAGGTGTTTATTTTGCAACCCCATGACTATTACAGGCAAGGATACACACTCCTTAAGTGCAACTATTTAAGTACATAGGAAGAAACAACATAGATACCTTTCATTAGTTTTGCAAATGGTTCAGGGCAGGTGGATGGAATGGGCAAAGTAAGCTTATTGACAGCAACTCCATAAGCCACAGCAAGGCCATCAATGCCACGGTAAGGAACTTCTCCTGTAAGCAGTTCCCACAGCAACACTCCGTAACTACAAAAGGTAATTTTTTTTAACAGTTATTTTCTGAATACTGACACATTGTTTACTCAAGAACAAACAAATATCTGTCCAACCATGTACCGAAATTCAGGAGGATTTTCCAGTCAAAGGTGAATGCCTTTAAGAGTAATCTCTGCTTTTGTCATCTTGCACCTTTACACTAATAGTGATTAACCAAATTAGATGCAGCTTTAAGACTGGCTCGCACTCCTATTCAAAATGTAAGCCTGAAACCACTTCTACAGAAATGCTAGTATCACATAAATATGACTTAAAATCAGACGTCTAAATGACAGAAAAATGAGCGATCTTCTCCCCACCAAAAAGCCAACCAAACAAACCAAACAATAAAAAGAAATCCTCAGCAGAGCATTCAGGCCATTCCCCTTTCCAAACATTTTGCAACAATTTACCTAGATGTACATGTTCGTTTATTTGTTGTTTTGTTTTTTAAATAACAGTAAAAAAACAGTACAGAAAACCTCCAACGTTACTTGGAAGTCTGGATTTCTAATGCCCTTGTGTGTACATAAAGGCCAGCTAACTTGTCACTTCCCACTGAAGTGGGATCACAAGATTGAGAATTTATTTCACACACAACTAATTTCTCCATACTAGAGAAAAAACCCCAAAAGCCCAAATAAAACAACATTGTTTCCAGTGAAAGGTGGTGGCATGAAGAGATCTTTTCTCAGTGTAAGATACAGAAATCAAGAATTATAGGCATTCCTATTGCAGCAACAATAACTGTAAGAATTTTTACTATGCTCTCCATTCTAAAATAAGAACTGGGCGTCGCTTTTACCTTCCTTGGGTCTGTATGCCCAACGCTGGTCTTGTTCAAATGAACCCAGCACAGGGCTGGGGCAGCACCCTCCCTGCTCTAGAGCTCCTATCCCACCACCACTGAAATGGATAGCTTTCAGAGTAATTTTTGTGGAAGCAGGAATTACTCCTTTCAGAACATAAGCCTAACGTGGACTTTATGACTGGGTTTGGTATTTTGTCTGTCCCCTCCTGTCTTACACTCCACTTCTCTTCCTGCCAGGGTACCACTGAGAGTAGAACAAGGACACAAAGGGCAACTTATTGCTGCTTTTGAATAGTAATGTGAGCAGGCAAAGGGAAAAAAAAAAAAAAAAAGAGTACAAACTATTGCTCTTGCCCCTTTCTCTCCAGGTGTGCAAAGAAACCACCTGCAAGTTTTTCAGGACTTCACTGAACTCTCCAACATGGGGAAAAATGCATACTGCACTGGGGAACTAAGGGCTATACACCCCTTAGTACTCTAAATACCATGTCAAGTAGAGCAGATGTGTCAGGGAGAAGAACACACACTTGTTTTTTCTATCACTCTCTGCATAATGAGGAAAAGTCAGCCAGCATTATACAAGACCTTACAAAATCATTTTAATAAACAATAAAACATCAAACTATGCAATATCAGCACAAATATCAGCAGTGCTTTGTTTTCTATAGTCTGTTTGTCTGAGAATTTCTGTGTCTCATAAAATCTTATATAACTGATGAATTTACAGTGGTAACACAATCAAAAGCTGAGAAAAATGGTCTGTACCTGCCACCAAAACAAAAAGGAATCAAAAAAGTCTTGGGTTCTTAATAATTTCCTCCCGATCTTTCTGGTCTAATCTCTGCACTTGCTTGAATACTTGAAGAAGGATAAAATAATGAATTTCAGTTTGCTTGAAATCAGTGGTATGCTGACAAAAATGAATACAATGCTTCCTGTGGTACCTACATATTTTATGCCTGATGGAGGAATTCTACTGAACTACAGCTCATTTGTGTGCTTAGAGAAAGAGTAGAAAATTTCCCAGCATGCACAGACTATTCTAAATTCAAGGAATTCCCTTCTTCAGACTATTCTATATATATTCTAGCACAAACTCTGAAGGCAAGCAGAACATTAAACTAAAAAGTCATCACCTTTTATACAAAGTTATGTTACACTATTAGCTTTAGTTGTATTTACAATTCAAGCCTTTAATCTTTATCAGTTCTCAACAGTGCCAAGAAAGTGGCTGTAAAGTTTTAAACAGACTAACACAGTAATAGCCTTTTAATGACAGGAGTCTTAATATCAAGTACCAAGAGCCAGCACTGTGGGAGAAAAGCTGTGAGGAGGAAGCCTGAAGATATTATAGTCTTGCCATGTTGGAGTGTTTGGGAAGTACTAATCTATCTTTATCTAGAACAACAACTAATTATTAACTCTCTCAACTACAGAAGTAGTTACTTTGTGTATTAAATTTAACCAGTCCATACAATTATTCTATGTATACAATCAGAGCTTTTAAGAAGTAGCTTTTTTTCTAAAGACCAGAAACCATGTTCCCTTCCAATTTCAGCAAAAGGCCAAAAACACAGGCATAAACTTGAAATAGACACTTTCAAACCACAAAAACCAATACACTTTCAAAAAATATGTTAAATATTTTCACTATTATTTTCCTGTAGTCAAATGTGATTTAAGCCTTGCTATATCTCATGCCAGTGAACGCTTGCTGGTTTTACATATTTCAAAAGCTGAAAATCTGAGGGTAAAGTTCTCAAAGTTTATTTTACTCTACAATCCATCTTCTAGAGCAGAGGTTACAAAGCACTGCTACATGAATCACTTCTAATTTATACAAATGTGTCAGGCAAAAGCAGTTGTTAATTCTGCTGTACAGTAAATGCTTCCTAGCTTTGTCACGGGCTTGTACATCCAAGACACACTTCACTGTAAAGACCACTGCTGAAGCACACCCTCAGCACTTGGAAATCTGTGGGCATATTTGCACTTTCAGGCTCCATACACAAAACCAAGACTGACATACCACTCAGAAATGTATGACGGTCGATGGAAAGGTAGGGCTGAAAAAGTGGAATTCTTCTTTAGAAATTTGGAAGCATATGCCAAAACATAATAAACGCAGTAGTTAAAGCTCTGGTTTGGAAAGCAAAAGGATACACGTGAAGGGCCTGGAAAGCACTAGTTCTGCTATCTAGGATGACACCTGAGAACATGCAGCCCGGAAGGCTCTGCATGAAAATACTCCCACAACATTTCCGAGCACTGGCAGATTCTGGAAGACTAGCTGTAAGTGTGAGTAGCCTCAACTGCTCTACTATTTTTGTAATAAAAGGTCTGCAGATATCACTTGGAGTCTCAGAACTCAGTATGTGTAACTGAAATTTAGAATTCTCCTGAAACATACTGTGTTCTTTTCTTAAAGAGACCCATACTTACACTGGTAATTTGAATACTTTTTAAAACAAAAAACACTCCTGTAATCAGGGTATTCTTTATTTGCTTTTCTTTTAAAGAAAGAGTAAAGATAAGCAACAGAATAGATCAAGGTGCAGCAAGCAGAAAATCTTTAGAAGCTAAGAAAGTCTAAACTACAGTGTAAAACACAGCCTTTCTACTTAAAAACCTCTCCTGTTAGACTTCCATCATTGAACTAAATACTTACATTTTTACAAGAGAGGCGTGCAGAAGAGAAGGCGAAGAAGAGAAATACTGTAGGTTCCAAAAATGTAAACTAATGTTGCAGCAGAATATAAAATAATTGCACCAAAGCATACCCCCTCAGATACCTAAAATCACAGCAACAAGACTGGACAGGACCTGTAATTAAGCATGGAATACAGCTGATTAGGGAAACGCCTACACCCAACCTCCATCCCGAAAAACAAAAAAAAAAAAAAAGAAAAAAGTAAGAAAGAATGGAAAAAAAAAAGAATGAGGCCAAAGATGTTTCTCAACTGGACATCAACTCAGACTGATGTAAATAAAATTGGTTCCGGACACAAGACAAATGAGCTTCACAAAACAGCAGTGCAGATACAGAATCACCCCGAGAATACCAAAAGTATTACTTCATGCTGTAGAATATCATGCATCTAAGCAAAATAGGACCCTACTTATGAATTATACAACACAGAACATGCATAAGGCGGCATGAGAAAACAGATTAAAGTCCTCCCCTCCTTTCCCAAATAGCTATCTTGGACCCCTAAGAGAAAACATATCAAAAAGAAAGGAAATACAGACTTTTCAAGGTGAGGCACAACAGCTTATAGATCCTATTGTGAAATCGCTGCTTTTCTGCACTCACAAAACAGAACTAAATTAAAACTAAAGTTTAAAATACCTTTCTACAGCACATGTATCCCACACTACACTACTCAAAAATAGCATCAGTAGTGACAGCCATATTATTTATATTATCCACAATAACATCTTTAAAGAGAAATTCACAAATTTAACATAGGGCGTTTCCCACCTTTAAAATTTGAGAGCAAGTTAAAACAATTTTGTGCTGAATACATTCTCCTCACTCCAGCTACTGGAAGCAAAATCTCTATAAATGCAGAAGCTTAAATCTTTTACACACAATCACATTCTAGATTCCTAAAAACAGCACTAATTCAAGTTAACATTTGGCAAAGATTCTGGTTTGCAGCTTATTTTTATTTATTAGACATATAAGGTTGGTCCCACTCTTTAAGCAGATTCAGAGTTTTCAGGCATCTGATATTAGGTAAACATACCATTATGAGAACAATCATACATGAATATGGCAAAAGCATGAAGTTGTTTATATTAAGACTCCAGATAAATATTTGGATATCTTAACCAACAGGTATTTTAAAGGTTTCTCTTAATGAAACCTTGCTTTAAAAAAAGGGAAAAAAAGTTCTGTTATTTTCCCTCTCCTTCCTCCAATTTGTAAGTAATGGATGAAGCAGATATTGAGAAATGTGTAGGTTTCTTTGAAGAGCTAAACTTGCCATATGTTGAGACAATAATCTAGCAAACCACGAAAAAAAGAATCAAATTCTCTCCAAAACCTCAACATAGTTCCAGTGAATGTGGTCTTCAGCAGATAAACTTCTTACCTCCAAATATCACTTCCTTTAGAAAACATGGAGGATTTGATAACTTCTGGAGCCATCCATGCGTAAGTCCCTGCTGCACTCATTTTGGTTGTTCGGTGCCACTCTCTAGCCAGACCAAAGTCTGTAATCTTCAGAGTTTTATTACAAATGTCATCATGTTCCATCTTCTCTAGCAACAAAACTGCAAAACATTGAGTTTGAAAATTAATGCAATGGCAGTAAAAAAAAAAAATCCATTCCTGTTAATAATTTCACATACAACTTGCACAGCACAGATAATTGTATACTTTAAATGTTGCAAAAATATTATTGCAATTTTTATACGCATGATTTTTTTTTATTATTCTAAGCTATTCTAAGCTATAAAAGCAAGAAATATCTATAATGTCATAAGCTCTTTATGCAACTATGTGAGCATATATTAAACTAGTGAAAGAAATCCATAGGAGGTGTAAAGTAAATCACAAAACTTTAAAAAAAGCTCAGAATCTTAATATCCCAAATGATGACAGGTTGTGAGAAAAGTATTCACTTTGCAACAAGATTCTGAAATAAAAAAAATAGAAGCACTCATAAATAGAAAACAAATGTTAATCATTCTTATAGAAGACTTGGAAAACAAAGCAGGATACATTATGACACTGTGTAAAATCCATCCTTAATGCTGCACCCAATCCCGGTTCCTACTCTTCCCAGAAAGTGGCATAGAAAAGACACAAGGACGGTGCTCAAAACAATATCCACAGCTACAAGGAATAGTTAATAGACAAGAAGCCTTCCCAAGGAAAAGAAATATTTGCAAACAAAATCTATATAACAACACCTATGTAGCGAAGAAAGGTATAGGTAATAATTGTTCAGTTTCTCAATACAAGAAATGGATGCCCATTGGGTAAAATTAGCAGATAAGAATCAAACACATGGCAGTCATTCACACAACACACAGATAGGTGAACTTTGGAATTCTTGGCATACTATGTGAATATTATTATTTTACAAAGCATCTACACAAATTCACAGAAGCCAACTTGATAGAGGAAATTTATATCAAGAAAGTTAATTTCTGTTCCAGAAATCTCTGGGCCACAAATCAGAACAAGCTGGGAGAGTTAGTTTGCCTTGAGAGTCCCCAGCTGGCAACAGGACACTGGACTTGGATCAAGTCCCTGTTAGATTATATACATTGCACCTTCATGAATAATAAAGAGTAAACTATCCTTTTTTGCTGCTGCGTCCTAGAGTGTATATTCAGTGTCTGACTTGTTCATATTGGCAGAATTGTAGTATCTCTTCAAAAAACAGTGTTAAGAGAACTCAGTTACTGAGACCTCACAAGGAGGGAGACAACAAATGGAAAGAAATCATTATAATACACCATAATTTTAATGACATATTCAGGTCCTCTGTCTCTGCTTGTGGTAGCAACCGTTAGTTTTAACTCTCTGTTAAAATGATCTCCTGGAACGAAGGCCAAAGATTAAATTACAAGTAAGAAGAATCACAAACGTGTTTTCTACCTGTATGTATGGCAAAACATAGTCCAGGGAACCCATCAACAAAAAAGATGAAGAATTACACTCCCTTACAGAAGAAAAACTGATGACCTCGTACTTGCAATTGAAAGAAATTGTTTTTACTGGTAGAGATTAATAACACTCTTACAACTATTTAAGAAAATACATCAAATCCAGCTAAAAGAAAAGGCACGTACATTCCCTTTTCAACAAGTTTCTTAACACTGAGTAGAAGAAATGAAGGCCAAAATGGTACAGACAAACCAAGAGCTCACCAAGGAGAACCACCAGAACAAGTTAAATTCATGCCATAGTTTTTATACTTTTATACTTGAATCAAAGACCTATTGTTTGCTATTCCATTTCAAACATGTTCAGCAGAATTCCTGACATTCCTTGTCAGTCAATGTGACCGAAACCAAAAACAATCAGTCTTGCAAAAGGTAATAACTGGCATGTGACCAAGTTTCATCCTACCAAGGGACAGTGTTTCTTAGCAGTTCAAACTTCCCTTTCGGGCTGGTAGCCAGGCAAACAACACTATACACACATTACTTAGCAGCTGGGTAGTAAAAATGCTCAGCATAGCAGAGTAGCACTCCGTAAGAGCTTACCTTGCAGTAGCCTAGCAACCTTCACTGTAGCATCCTTCTGCCACTTCCACAGCTTCCCAGCCCTTGCTGCCTGCTAACCTATAAGAAGTCATTTTACAGTCTCCAGTTTACCCTGTTTACTCAGCCCCCATCTTGTTTCTTTTTCAAATCCTTTAGATTGTCTTTTCTGGCTCCAATATGCATGCAATGTTTAGTTGGGCAAGAGCCAGTTTAGCACTTTTGGGTTTACTTTAACATTTTTCAGACTTTTTATTTTCCACAAAAAATAAAATTCGTACTTACATTAACACTTCACTCCTGGCAAACACAGCCCAAAATATTTAGAAGTACAAAGACTATTTGAGAAAATACCCATCAAAAAACCTCGATGAGATTAGGAATGAAGAAATGCACAAAAAAATCTGTGTCCTTGTTTATTTACGTATAAGTAAGGACATGGGATAAGGATATTTAGATAACCTTATTTATCTTTATATAAGCAAAACCAGATACTATGTTTCTGAATTATTAAAAATTATTAATAATTATTAAAATTATTAAGAGAAGGAGACTAAGTTTGATGTGAGAAAACTATGCATCAAACTAATGCAAAACTTAACCTTAGACTGTTATCCAAACATTGCATGTGTTACAGCCAGAAATGAAAAAAATGACAGGAATATGATTTCTACCAGTAACACCATTTTCAACTGAATTCTGAGTTAGTATATGTCTCTTTGTAACTCTACCTTTCTGCAACTTGATCAAGGGGAAAGTAGATTTATTAACACCCTAGAGCAGAGGTTAGAATGCCATAGACCAGGCACTGCTTGAATATAAGAGACAGTGAATGCTGGAATCATTTACACCTGGAGAACAAAGAGATGTTATTGCATGTTATTTTCAATAATTTCTGAAACATAAATCAACAAATTGAAGATAAAAGCAAAAAAAAAATAAATCCTTAAGTCAGAGAGAAAAATTAAAACCTACAAATGCTATGAAGTAAACTGGTATTAAAACTGGCAGATATATCATAAAAGCATAACAGTTGCAAAAGACCTCCAAGATCATTGAGTGCAACCTTTGACCGAACAGCATCATGCCAACTAAACCACACCACTAAGTGCTATATCCAGTCATTCTTTGAACATTTCCAGGGATGGTGACTCCACCACCTCCCTGGGCAGCTCGTTCCAATGCTTGACAACTCTTTCCATGAAGAAATTCTTCCTGATGTTCAACCTGAATCTCCTTGGTGCAACTTGAGGTAATTTTCTCTTGTCTGGTTAGTTATTGCCTGGGAGAAGAGGAGAGAAGGGAGACTGATAAGGTCTCCCCAGACCCTCCTTTTCTTCCGGTTAAACAACCACAGTTCTCTCAGCTGCTCCTCACACAGCTTGTGCCCCAGACCCTTCCCCAGCTCTGTCGCCCTTCTCTTGACATGCTCCAGAACCTCCATGTCTTTCTTGAACTGAGGGTCCCAAAACTAAACACAGGATTTGAGGTTCAGTCTCACCAATGCCAAGTACAGGGGGACATTCACTTCCCTGGTCCTGCTGGCCACGGTATTGCTGACACAGGCCAGGATGCCATTGGCCTTCTTGGCCACCTGGGCACACTGCTGGTTCATATTCAGCCACTCTCAACCAGCACCCTCATGGCCTTTACCACTGAGCAGCTTTCCAGCCAATATTCTCCCTGCCTGTAGTGCTGCCTGGGGTTGTTGCGATCCAAGTGCAGGACTCTGGGACTCAAGACACTTTTGACAGTGCAGCAAGCGTACATGAGGATTCTAACAGCATCAATGACAAAGATACTACTATTTAACCATACAGTTCAACAAAACCTTACACTCTTAAGCTGTCTAACATATCTAAAAAGAACTTAGAAATCAAAGTACTACCTACCCTAGAGCACTGAAGCAAGAAACTCATAGAATTATGAAATAACTCAGGCTGAAACAGACCTCAAGATATCAAACCCCCCACTCAGAGCAGGGATAACGTTGTAAAACGTCTAAATCTACTATGAAATGTTTTTCCCAATATGGCACTCTATGACAGAAAAAAGTAAAAGATATCTATATTAAAAATGACTGAAGTGTATTCACTGAAGTATGGGCATTAATGTAAATATCACCTTAGAACAGATTTTGAAAAAACTAATTAAGGACATCAAGGCACAGAAAAAAACCCAGAAAAGTTATGGCAGTTACGTATAAATAGCTCACATCACACTAGTCTCCTTTTGTCCAACAGATGGTTTCTTAGAAAGCAACAAGGTAGCAGACATGAGCAAATAGGAGTACCTTTTAGGAAGTCCAATCATACAGACAGAATAAGGGTTAATCAATTAATTCCATACAGCGGTTTTATAAAAAAAGATCTCAGATGACAAATTACCAGGATAAAGAGGAATCATTGGTGGTGTTTACTAGGAAGCTGGTTTGTTACACATGTCAATTTGTAACGCAAAAATGCAAGGTGAATTTCAACAACTGATAGTATATACTTGAGCAAGAACAAGCCATCATACTAGAAAACATGCAAAGTTGTAAGGGATCACTCACAAAATCTACAGTGATAAAGCAGAGGTGAAGGAAAAAGAAAATCCTGGCTATTCTAACAGAAGGAAAACTAGCAGCCACATGTAGCTGTGCAAGTAGCTCACACAATTCCAAAAGGCACTAAAAAAAGGCTTTGTTTAATAGAAACAGGGAAGTATCAACAGAATTCTACAAAGCATAACACCTCATAGGAAATACTGAATGACTAAACCTGCACATACGTGTTCAGCAACAGGAACTGAATCAGACACAGAAAATAGAATAGTTAGGATCCTGTAATGTCTTTTATTTAGATAAAATCAGAAGAGCTTGTCCTTTTTGCTAGGCTAAACAAAGGCTGAGAGAAGTCATGAGAGCAGAAATTAGCCATACCTACAAACAGAATGCAGACCTACAGCACTGGTGCTCTTACCAATAATTCATCTAGGTGCTCTGTCTTATAAGCATACTTGTGATTAAACTCAGTACTAGATCTGGAGCTACCAGGGTGGAGAGCCATATTAGATTTCAATTTTTTCATTGCGTCTTTTCTCCCATCCTCCTTTTGGCCCTCCTCTGCAGTGTAAAGCACAGTTTAGTCCTCAAAAAGAGTCACAAGATCCAACATATAATCCTGTCCAACCTAATGTTTCCTGAAATAGTAGTGCCATTAATGTTTCTTGCTTTCTGCATTACCAATAGTTACAGCTGGAGTATTTTTCTACTAATCTTACGGCACAATGCAAATATTTCATGGTGTAACAGTATGCAGATAAGACATCCTACACACTTTTAAAAACTAAAATCTAACACACAGTTACCCAAGACTGCAATGGAACCAGCCGGGACTTCCCAAGTCTAACTAAAACAGAACCAGCATCAACTGTTTGCCAAACCACTAGTGTTCCCACACAAGCTGTTCTTAGTCAAGAAAGGCACAGAATTTAAGCTTGAAAAGCAGGCACAAGTCCCATTAAAATCCCACTCAAATGCTCCTAGTCCCCACTTCTTTTCCTGTGTCATTCCCTTCACATCACTCCTATCTCCAAACTCTCCCCTCTGGCAGTAAAAGCCCCCTTTGAGGTGAGCCAAAGCTAAGATACGCATGAAGTGGCAGCCCAGGTCTGTCCAGAGTACAACAAGAGCTGCCTTCTCTGCTGTCTTCTCTTTTTGGGTAAACTTAAGTTGAAATTTTACTGGGGAAAAGAAAAAATGAAGTGAGAGCCTGAACTCAGACAGAGCCAGAACTATACTCCTAGGGCTACTTTCAGGACTAAGCTGAAAGCCTAGGGAGGAACCAGAAGTATTTGTTTAAATTGCAAACACTTTGTTTAAAGCATAATTTTAAATAAAAGGGTTCTTGCCTCAGCTTCTTTCCTTTTTATTTCTTAAAATTCATGTAGCTTAAGAAATAGTATTTACAGCAAGCCTGAGGGAAGCCTGAACAGATGTTTTAGTTGGCAGCATGCCTAGGAAACCTCCACCTAGGACTGAGCTCTTCAATGCTACTCTTTTAATGCAGGTTATTTCCTACAGTCTTTGTTTTCTTTTTGTTACGAAGTACATATAGATTGTATTTCTCCAACCTTATCTATCTCAAAGTCCACATTCAATACAACACTTCATTTGACAAATTTATTGAAATTCAAAGACTTCATGCAGTTAAAACCAGTTTTACTGCATTCATATTACATTCCAACACTTCCAGGTGACCATTTTCAGTTACCAGCCATATAAAACAATTAAGTAAACAAGAGAAAAGCTAAGGCAAAGGACTGGACAACTTTTTAATAATTTAGATGTACTGAATTCAAATTAATCTTCTAATGCTTAAACTTAAAAAAAAAAATTACCCTGAAATATGTCCTTTTGCTCTCTCCTATCATTTTTATACCTTCTACTATATACTCTTTATATTACCTATTTTATTACTTCTGAAAACAAAACACTAAGCAACCTGATTTTTCCAGATTAGTTGTCACCAAATGCTTCTTGCTACCTTATCTGCAGTTTGCTAAATAGGTGACTATCATGGGTTTTGCAAATATAAGCTATGCAATAGCACAGCTATGTTAAGTTACTACAATTATAGATAAGATTGCCTACATGTTCACTACATTTACCATCACAGCTAAAGTAATTCTTAGAGAACATCGAAAAGAAAAGAAAGATGTTATGCTATATAACTCTACTTGCAAATAGAGATTGTCCAGACAATGCTGCTACTGTCTCTGTTCCCCTTGCACCCAGTCAGTTCCCTCTCCAACTGTTTGCAAGTGAATCTGGTTCCTGTTAATTCACTAAATCAACATGCAAAAAAACCAGCAGGGTGACCTTGCATCTTTACCTGGGAACTAACAGGCAGAAAAAGCCCTTACTAAATGTTGCACATTCAGTTAATGAAACACAATACCTTGCAATATTAAGAGACCCACCTGCATTATTTGGAGCTGTTATTTGGCTCCAATTGTAACTGGAAATTAAAATTTAAACACTGCTTATAGAAGCCTTGTCCAGTTTTTAAACTGTTAATTAACTATCACAGTGAAATCATTAAGTGTGTGAACCACAAATTAATTATCACAGTGAAAACATTAACTGATCAGAACATCTTCAGTAGATACAAAAGATGATAATTGTGCCTCTACAGCACTGCTTCTTAAATGCCCTCCTTTTTTAATGTGGGTTCTAAGGATGGGTTCTGTTATCTCTGTAGCTAGAATCTGTTAGATCATGATTATCTCACTAGATTAAGTTTAGAGCTCACCATCAGCAAGGGAATTTCATCCTTTAAACACTGATTACATATGCAGGAGCCATTTCTCTACTTTTTTATTCTACAGACACCAGGCTCCTCTGTCATCTATGGCCCTTTACAGCAGGCATATATAACCAGTTCTTGATTTTCACACTAAACTGAAGGAACAGTTTTTGGTTAAATGTATTTGCCTCAAAACATTCAGCTTTAAAAAAAAACCAAAAAAACCCAAAAAAACTTACTTCAGAGGAGCCAACATATCCTGAACTAAGTGTTCCTAATTGAAAAGCCAAAACAAGACAAGACTTGACCCATAAAGTCCTTGACAGCATGAATTGACAGATACACACCAATCCTGTAAGAAAAACACCCCCCACAGTGGGACATGTGGCACAAGAAAACCACCAAAGGATGAGAATGACTGATGGTCATCTGCCTGTCTGCAGGAAATGTAGGGAAAAGGAGAGAGAGAGAAAGAGGGATGAAAGATTTCAACAGCTTGAACACACCTTGCATCACCATTTTTGCTTCCCCTTCCCTTCTTTAATAACTATTATTAAAGCAACTTTGGGCAAATGGAAACTTGAGAGAAAGAAGCAGTTTTAACAAGTTATTGGCACAGACTGCAGATGCTGCTGTATGAGGAAGTACTAGAGGTAACAAGCATTTATAATTAGACATTCAAATAATCATAATTTAAACAGCAGATCATCGGTAAATTCTAAAAAATGTAGGATTTGGATAATGCATCAGCAAAAAATCAAAAGCCAACTGGACACTAAACATTTTCAAGTTCTTAGTCTAATAAAATGTTAAACTGAATTGTCCTATTAAAATGCTAAATTTAAGAAAAGCAACCTCATTAAAGAAATTCCTCCATAATTTTACAATTACATGTAAATCAGTCAATACTGAAACTTAGCTTTAAAACTCAAAACACTCAGTTGTTCAGTTCATGGCATCTACCATGAACTTCCATACTTTTTGAAACAGCAATTACTGTCTTTTAAGCTCCTTCTTCTTTGCTTGCTATTAGTTTTTAAAAGGCAGCTTTGCAGAAAAGAAAACAAAACACAAAAAAATTTGACCAAAATGCAGAAAGATGAGAAGGAAATGCTAAGAACAACTAGTATTAATAGTTAAGTGGTGAATCACTCATTCCTGACTAAGATATTCTTCTAGTTTCAAACTACAGAATAAAGTGGCCGTGTATCCATTCCTTAAAGAAAACCATCTTTGTTATGAAAGTGATTTTTTTTTTTAAGGAACTTCATCCTATTCCTAAAAAAAACCAAACCGTAAGGCAAACTAAAGCTATTATGTTCAAACTGTATAAGAAGTCTTAGTCAATATATAATACATCAGGTGCAGTTTTCTTCTAGAGAAACTTTCAGAAAACATATTATTGCCTCCCTAACCCCAAATCTGGCCATTCCCTTCAAAACAAAGTAAGTCAATATATGTCATACAACATACAGGGCAATGCAGACAAGGTTTATAATCTCAAAAATGTCATCCAGGGGCAAGAGCTGACAGTGGTTACCTTCCTTCAGAACTGACAATTTAACTTTTCTATCATTAGTCAATCACTTTTTCAATATTTAATTTTAAACCATGAATATTTCATTCATATTTGGCTGTGATTTATAGGTTGTATTTTTTTAAGTAAACAGCACATGACTCGCTGCAATTTGATATTTCAAGCTAATCAGAAGAATACACAGCTTCTGAATACACGGAAGTACTTATATAGTTGGCATACTTTTTCTGATCATAACGTATTACACTCGGCAATTATGAACTTCCTCATTGCTTTATTTTCTGTGATCTATATCTAGGTGCATTTGATGTGTTGAAACTAGAATATTTAATACCAAAAAAAGTCAACAAAATTAAAGAAAGTTTAATATGAATATATAGATACACACCTAAAAAATTAAAAACTCATTCTACCTTTAAAGGTGACTTACTAATCAAGCTGAAGTATAAGGGTATAGACTGATGTCACAACCAAGACTAAAATACTTAACTTAATCTCATCTTCAGTTATAGTTCCTCATTCTCATTGCTTTTTATTTTACCCCAGACTGAGTCTAGCAAGTGGGTAGTCTTGGAAGACTCAACCAGCCAAATAGTTCAGCAGAAAATGAAGCCTGCAAATACAACAGCTTAGAGTAGTTTCCTGCTGCATCTCTCAGCTGATTTAACCCAGACCTACTGACCACACAGGCAGAGATGTGGAGAGTCTGCTGACATGTGTGAGGGAGGGAGAACCTGTGCCTGGAGATGGCTGGGGAAGCCTTTTCTGCAGCTGCTAAACAAAGCCACGAGTCACCTGTTATAACAAGTGGGAAGTCAAGCAACTTTTCAGAAATAATAAGCCTAACCATTCTACATCTAGTTTTACTCACAAGATTTAGAGATAGGACCCAGCTTTGCTACTCTTTTTCCATTATAAAATAATCTTTGATGAAATTTACTATTGAAAAGAACCCATTGAAAAAACTGAAGACAAAAGGAATTTTCTCAGTCTCTTTGAAGATGCCTACTGCTGTGAATCCAAACAAACTCCGGTTGTAGATGCTTAGCCAAGTTTAGTCATTGAGTTCCCCTAATATCTCATCAATTAACATTGAATTAACATGAAAATCCTTTAATACAATTTCTATGAAGAATTTTAATAGGTTACACTATAAAGAATTCTGACTTAGACTGCTATTTTCTTTTATATGGAATACTTGAAAGTCTTACTGTTAAAAATAAAATAAATTGCCAAACAACTTGTTTCAAAACAAAGCAGAAAAAAAGAAACCAGACAATTTTTGAGACCTTTTTTTTAATATAAAACTTGGGAGTAAAAAAGAAAAAAATTTGAAAATCAAAGTATATTCTGTGGGGGAGGATTCCTGCATTCCATCTTTGCAGTTTCTTCATTAGCTGAGGAATAGCCTCTTGGGACTATGCATTTTCAAGAACTCTAATCTTCATTAATAGCAAAGGCAAAACACTTATTTTGAAATGAGAACTCTGCAAACTCAACAGTGCTCTTTCTCTCGGGAAGAGAAAATGAAGGAAAACCTGCTGGTGTGCCTCAATAATTACTGAAACATTCAGCAATGAGTTAGAATGTACATTTTTTTTTTTCCTTTTTATATAACACACAAAGAAATAAACACAGTTTCAGGAAGAACAGTGGCATGTAATTCTAATAGAAAGGAAAATCACAAAACTGCCTAAACATTTAGAACAAAAATATAAGCAGTTCCAAGGGTTAACTTGTCCCATAATGAACCACAGCAATGAAGCATTTACTTCTGCATTTTTGAGAGGGAGGGCCAACTTATCAGCTCTGAGTTAACAGCACACCTGCCAAAACACAGATTTTAGTTACTATGAAGAGAACAAAGCATGATTATATAGCCAACACTGGCATGTCTAAGACTGATTTAACTGGAGCTATGACCCCACAAATAAAAAAAAAAAAAAAAGGTTAAACTTGGCAGGAAGCTCCAAGATGGAAGAATACGTCTGTGGTGACATACAAATATGTAACTTTTCCAACCTACCATATATAACCCACTACTTTAAGATGCAGTAAGTGGGTCAAAATATAAATATCTGCTTACTTTCAGTGACTGGTCTGAGGTAAGCTGTCAGTAACACAGTCAAGCAAGATAAAAATGGTGAAATGGAGTTTTAAGCTGTCAGTCCAGGAATGTACCTCACTAGTTATTCTTGTACTGCTGGACAGCCAAGTCATTTGGCATTTAATATTTTACCTATCTTCATATATATAACCTATATTTTTGTTTACTTCAATGCCATAATTTTGCTTCTAACAAACAAAACCTCAAAGCTAAAAAAACCCCAAAACTCTGCATTTTTTAGAAGCATTATTACTGAAAGTCACTGAAATGAATTTCAATGCCTTAAATTTTAACAAATAATCAGAAATAAAATTCAAGGTCAAAAATTACTCTATGCTGCAAACACTCCTTGCAAATGTTCAATGTACAAGGTCAGCATGTTTCAGAACTCGAAACATTGAAGCAACTTTGCAAGAAAGTTTATACTTAGTGGTAAGAAAACTTACAGACTGCAAACAAAAAGCCATTCTCTTCTAAGGTCAAAGAAACTACAAAACAGCATTCAACATCCAAATACAGTTCAATGATGTGTTACCTCTCTATTCTTTTGAGGTTGCAGAACATAACTTTTTAATGGAACTTTCAATCTTTGGTAAGAGGGTCCAAAGACATGCCCTGCCCTTGCAATCCCAGCACGGGTGGGGGAACGATCGGTTAGTGAATACTCCGTTGTATCTCAATTTTTTTCTAATGTTTGGAGAACACTACCAAATGCCTAAATCCCAACTGCACTTTGCAGTCTTTCTAAGTACAATACCTCATTTCACAAGTGTTATAGTCAGCAGCTAAACTTATTTCTCACTGTTCAGGGGGATGAACATAATTGCACACGTATTTTAACAGCTAATGAAAGGTGTTTAGCTGTCTGTTTTCCAATGACCTTTAGGGAAATGTGTTGATCACTCAGTGCAGTTTTCAGAGGCAGGCACGTATCTGAACATATTCTTAGGGTACCAGCTTTAAAGAAAAAAAAATTGAGCCAAGTAATGCTTGAAGTCTTCTTTAAAATTCAAATATTACCAACACTCTCATCCAAAGCCCTACACTTCAATTTATAATGCTATCCCAAAATAGAACTCTTTCTCAGCAAAGACAGTCAGCAAATATGATATACAGACATAATATGACTCTCTGTGTTTTCCATGAAGAGGTCACCAGAAACTTTGATGCAAATGAAACCTGCTAGAAGTCCAACACAAAGCAGAGAAAAACTCCCAAAAACCAAAAAACACACCCTCTTCCAACACTTGTAAACCAGATTACTTGGTATTTTACAATGACAGAACAAAGACAGAGAGAAGAAAGACATGAAAAACCAAGTAAGAAATAGAGAAAGATCAAAGTAATATTATTCTTGACTTAATGATCCTCCCTGTTAGAAATGCAAAGTCTTGACACCAAATAAGGAACATCTCTCTACAGTTGTCAGACGGACATATTTGGGGAAATATTAAAATGAAAGTCTGTATTAAGAATGAGTTATAAATAGGGGTATTAAAAGTTCATGGGTTTTTAATTAATCATATTACATTTAGCTAGTGTTTCAGCCCAGAGTCTTGTTTTCAGCATTAAGGACTATATGTAAATAAACTTCAGCCTTGTTAACTTTGAGAGACTTTGTTCTAAATTAATGAGCAATCTTTTCCACCTGTTGATGTCCAGACTTGAGACAGAGAAAAACATCAAACAGAAGCAAATTTAGAAGACAGTAATCGAGGTGAAAGAAATTGCTACTGCAGTGAAGTCTTCATGCGCAAATAAAATAACTGCTGCATGTTACTTCTCCTCTGGAAGCTTAAAGACTACATAAAGAAATACTGCTTTAGAGAGCAGCAGTTCACAAAATTTCATTTGATGCATGTTGCATTACAATCATAAAATTCCTGAATATTATTTTTAAATGCTGAAACACATCCTTCAACTGGAAATTAGCCTCTACAGCATTTTACCACTAGCAATTTCTGCAGCAGATTGAGACAACCACAGCAATCAGTTACTCAAAGTTGTTCTCTCTTGAATTCCAGCATCCTTCTGAATGCAAAATACACAACATATCATGTGCAACAAGTAAATATATCAAGTGAATATTAAACAGGCATGACACAAAACATTGCCTTTGATGAACAGGAAAACTATATACTCTAGTTCAAGGCTGCTAAGCATTTGATACTCCCACGGAATCCAACTAACCTTCAGGGCCTCTCAAAAAATAAAATTCCTATTTACATAGTCTAAGCACACATCGAATAATGAAGCAAATAACTGGGAGCAAGGTTTTATGAAACAAGGTAGAACTCTTATGTGACATAAACACATTCAAAAGTAAAAATTATTAGAATTCAGTAAGCTCAACTTTTAATAGATCATAACATTCAAAAGAGTTGTTGTTTCCCAAACTGATGACATTTTACAAGCCTAGTGTTTGCATGAAGGTGGCTTGATTTTGTTTTCTGGTGGTTTTGTTTTTTTAAAGAATCCTAAGTTGATAAGATTATAAAAACTAGAGCTCCTTCCTGCTTATGCACTTCCAGATGCTTCAGATGTATAACCAGTTCTCATGTTGCAATGGAGCAGCATTATCTTCACAGCAAAGCACAAGGCAGGGCTACTGACTCTCACAGAGATGAGAGAAGAACCTGGTGTACCTGGAACAGTTTCTAGCTTTATGCAATTTTAAGTAATTAAGAATAAGTAAAGCATTTAAGTACCCTGACTTCCTATATGAAGACAGCATGGAAAACTACAACATATGAATTTTAAACTGCTAAATAACTTTTGGGCCCACTATTTTACCTGACTGACATTTGTCAAAGTGATACCACTTTCTCAAAGATATGGTTCCTATGGGTTTTACGGAAGTCAGTTGCCTTACGGAAGAGGAACTTCATTTAGTTATGTCAGAACAAACTTCCATTCCCCTCCAGACCTCAGAGGTTAGCAGCCAGCCAGGCAACACAGGCAGTTTCAAACCAATCACAGCATATGCAGCCTCCTCTAGAACGTACAGAAGTCACCCAGCAGTAGTGCTAGGCATCCTGGGACAGCCAGGCTAAGCCCAGCAGGCACACTGGGGATGTGGAAAGGGAATATGAGAGTGCAAATTCCATGAATGGGACTACAGAAGGAGGAGAGGAAGATGAGTAATACATACCCATAGAACATTAGGTTTTTCAGTTTTGTTACACTATGATAGGTGAGCAGTACAAAGCACAGTGCTACTGACAGAAAAACCTCCAGGTTTCACTGCCATTAGAGGACACCTTGGAACTTCATTTCTAAAGAAACGTAGGTTGAAGCTTAAATCTGCTGAAGAGCCATCTCTCTTCTTCCCCAAAACTACCAAAGACAATCATAATAGAATTTAATTTTGAATTATCTTGGTAACTGTACAAGATTCTGAATTTCAAACATTTAATAAAAGTAATCCTTACAGCTCTACTTACGATGTGAGCAAATCCCACCTCTTCAAAACAGTTAAGAGATAAATTATGTAGCCTTGTGATTTCAGAATAAGTAAAATCAGTTCAGAAGATAGCATATAGGCTTAACTCTAGTTTCTTCCTTTTCCTCCCCCTGAACAGATAGCCTAAAGTTGCTAGGTGGAGAAAGTACAGAGAAAGCAGCTTTTATGAACTCTAGAAAACATCTCCATTTTATTTTTTTCATGATAGTAGTTTCAAGAACATATAAAAGTGGATTGTCCAATAGCAGTTTCACTGCTCTCTTTTATGTTTGATTCCTTCAGATTCCAAGTACTGTTCTCATTAGCATTGTCACATCCTTGTTCAACAATCCTTGTAATCCAAGCTGACCTTGAAAATTTCAAAAAGTAACATAAACTTAACCACTTCAGAGAGGTGAGAGCTGCAAAGGATTCTGGGCTGTTGGAGGAGCTGGTGAAAGCCATAGCAAACTGGACCCTACTTGCATATCCATCTATGACAAATGAGCACAGAGTACTTTATCAGTACTGTGCTGGTACACATAATCTACACATAATCAACTTTGTAATCATGGATGGGTCTATGCCATAAGCAAGATATTCTGAACATTTTGTAATGCTTTCTACAAGTACACAAGGCTGCTGCATCAGAGATAAAATGCATTTTTTTTCAAAGGCAGAAGTACTGCACCATCTGAAATCAACCTCAGAATCACAAACCTCTGCTTTCTCTACACTAGACTTCAGAAGGGGAAAACCTGGCATACTCTGAGTGCATTACTAGCTTTCTTCAGGATACTGAAAAAGAATCAGGAGAGGCTGCGCTGAGCCCTTACACAACCACAGGTTGTCCTTGCACAGAAGCAAGCAATTGGATTTCCTTCGAGAAAAAAAGTTGCCCTTTCAAAGAGTCAGCAAAATAGACGAGATGTGGTAAAAAGACACATGTAACTAGCACTGTCTAGTCTTGTAGATGAATTCTTGTCTTTTATTTTAGTAAAACGTAGTTTTTTTCGTAATCAGCTGGCATGCTTAATCAATTTTCTTTAGATAAAGTCCACCTCTTAATCCTTAATTTTACATTATGTCCTTAAAGTATATTGAGGAACATAAGAACTGTTTATGAGAAGTTGTCCTCAAAATAGACCATGATCTGTGTCAGAGAGACTTCTCACCATGTCAGTCACGTGAGGTTTATAAAGCACCCAAAATTTGTAAATCAACAGTAGAGACCATAGTTAACTATGTTTCATTTTATTACACATAGCTAATGTTAAAAGTGTTCTTTCCACCTTTGTTTTGTCTACTCATGAATAACCTTTAAATACTAAACTTATTTTGCATGGACTACAGAACTGAAGAAACTCTGATGTCAACAAAACTCAAGAGTTACCCCTTACTTCCTTGTTCAGCCCTCACAACCAAGTTTGTTAGTTTTCCTTCCCGATATAAAAAACATTTGTGTATCTATTAATTTTCCTTACTTTGGCAGAAACAAAAACATCTTCTCATCTCCCAAAAGGAGCCCAGTGAAAATAGAACATACAAACTTAGGTGGTCACCACAGTTAATAAAACACTGCTGGCTCTCATGGCTCTTCTACTTGTGGCACTTTTTCTTCAGTCCTATCAGTCTGGTATCAGTGAAACCATACCAGAGATGCTATCCTACAGATCCCAGCTCCATAAAATAGCATGAAGAGAAGTAACACACTTGCTTTTGAGATCCTTGCTTTGCCTATAATCTGTCAACCACAAGCCCAAACATACAACCCTTCTGGATCAAATACACTGGTGTAAGGTGCTCCCTTTCCTTGTCTGGAAAAATTAGTTCTTGCCTATTTGCTAGGGAAATAGTTAGAGAAGCATTCTTTATCATGCCATGTTAAGGGCCCCCATTTGTCTAATTTGTTGTCTGGGGAATTAAAAAAACTCTTCTGAACAAAAATAACTAAGCTAGCACAAAACTGATACATTTGTATACTACCTAGAGCTGCTCAGCGTGGAGAGCATGGACCACCAGCATTTGCAATCCCTGGAAAGTGGCAATGAGCGGGTGAGGAGGAATGGGTGTTGCCAGCCCCCTGTCTGAGGCTACAGCCACTGTGGAACTGTTACTACCCACACCAGCAAGTTGCTCAGTCAACCCTAGCAGTGTGTCACTCCCACTGTTCAAGACTGCAAAAGACTACAGTAAAAGAATGAAGTGAAATCTTTGATGAATGGATGAGTTACCAGAACAGGGGCTACGTTCATGACTTACAGTCATTTTCAATCCATGTTGTCGAACAGTATAGGGCACTACCAGTGCACCACCGTCTCCCAACATGATCATTTAGGTGGATGATCAAGAGACATAATTTGATTTACCATATTCAATAGTGTTTTCAAAGTTTGCTAAGATGACAAAATACAGGTTAGAGAACTAAATAGCTCAGGCTAAGCGCATCTGCAACAGGAATTGGCAATGGATGCAGTGAATGGGCACATATGCTGAGGTTATCATCAAAAGTGTACTTTTTAAATGCTTTGCCATTATCCATATACAAAGAGATGATAACAGTAATCAGCTCTCAGCAGTACCCAACTCAACTCCTGGTGTTATGCTAAGCCACAAGCTTATGAATTCACTTCAGACACACATTTTGCCACTGTCACTTACCATGCTGCTAGGAAGCAGCAACCCACTCTAAGGAAAGCCACTAAATACTCAAGGTGCAGCAGTTCACTCTGAACACAACAGTAAACTAGGAGGGCACAAGCTGCCTACAGATAACTTGCTAGAAATTAAGGTGTTGGCCATGACTCTAAGGTCCAAGAGTTCATCGTCTGTGCTACAAACAGAACCACAAACACAGCTGAGCTAGCTCCTTTCTTTATCAGACAAATAGTGAAAGTATTCTCAGGAACAGTCAGTCCCATGACTGAGCCTTGTCTTAACAGCCCATGCATGGTGACCTCCAAGACACACAGACTCTTAAACAAAGTGCTTCAAAGTTGAATGAACCTTTTTTTAATTTTTACTGGACTACTTAAGGACTCCTAACTGGAAAAAAAAAAGATTAATATATTGCTGCACTTTTGGCACAGTCAGAACAAAAAGGAAAGAGTTCGGATGGCTTCAGACATTTTTGGAAACAAACAGATTTCCACTTTCAAGTCACCAGTTCGAAACACAACTATAACAGCAAGTCATAAACACATCTATTCTAGTAAGCCAGCCTTCCAAAACCATAGCTGCCAAAATCTTAGATGCTTCTTCTGTATTGTCAGATGGACCAAGGAGCCATTAAGCATGAATGGAGCAACTCCCTCACTCCTGCAGGTGCATTTGTTCATGCCAAGGGATGAAAGCAAGTCTGGCATCTGCACAACAGTTTCTACTGTTTTTAAGGTACTGTCTTTTCCGCCTCAATGTTTGCCAAGTGGGTAAATTTTAGCAATGCTAAATGGATGCAGTGGAAACCAGAAACACATATGATTGCTCGGCAGTGAAACAGAAGCGATACCCTTATTAAAACTTTACTAGGCGCTTGGTTTCCTGCAAGTTTCAAAAGCCCGGACCGCACAAGGCACCAGAGTAAAAACAGCCTCGTGTATTCATCCCGCCTTGAGCGGGCTCCCCTCCGAGAGGGCAGGGCTGAAGGTACACCCGGGCTGCTCCCGACCTTTCCACGAGTCCGTGGCCGGCTCACAGCCGGGGCGAACCACCCTGCCGCCGACCCAAGCGCTGGCACAGGGTGCGCGGGTTGCGACACCCCGCTCCCGGGGAAGCGGGGCTCCCGGGGAAGCGGGGCTCCCGCACGGAGCCCGCCCCCGCGGCCCCAGGGGACGAGGGGACACCCCCCCGCTGTCGCCCCCGCGGCCGCGGCGCCCCGACGGCCCCTCCTCACCTTCCCCCTCCCCGCCCCGGCCGGGACTCACTGTTGCTCGACTTGAGGTCCCGGTGCAGGATGGGGACGATGGCCTCGTCGTGCAGGTAGAGCATGCCGCGGGCGATCTGCACGGCCCAGTTCACCAGGATGTGCGGGGGGATGCGGCGGCCCCCGCGGGCGGCCGCGGCGCCGGGGGCGGCGGCCAGGGCCCGGTTGAGGGATCCGCCGCGGGCGAACTCCATGACGAGGCAGAGGTTGGGCTCCCGCAGGCAGACGCCGTGCAGGGCGATGATGTTGGGGTGCCGCAGCATGGAGAAGAGCTTGGCCTCCTGCCGCACGCTCTCCGCCGTGGCCGTGATGTCCTCGTCGGGGTCCTGCCGCGCCGCCTTCACGGCCACCTCGCGGCCCCGCCAGGTGGCCCGGTACACCTTCCCGAAGCCCCCCACGCCGATGATCTCCTGCAGCTCCAGGTGCTCGAAGTCGATCTCCGTCAGGCTGCCCGCGGGGTCGCCCCCACCGCCGCCCCCGCCCCCGGCCGCCGCCGCCGCCGCTCCGCCGCGGGGCTGGCGGGTCACGTAGTTGGCCGGGAAGATGCCGAGACGGTGGCGGATCTTCCCCGCCCACCAGCCGTCGTCGCCAGACACGGCCGCGTCCTGCGACAGCACCTCCACCACGTCCCCCCGCCGCAGGCTCAGCTCGTCCTCGCCGCTCGCCTCGTAGTCGTACAGCGCCGTCCACAGCGGGCACGAACCCCCGCCGCCACCGCCACCACCGCCGGCGGTGGCCGCCGCCGCGGCGCCGGGCAGAGCCATGGCAGCGACCTCAGCCCCGGCGGCCACCAGCAGCGCGGCCGACGCGGGGGCGCCCGCCCAGCCGCATCCTCACCTGCCGCTGCCGCCGCCGCCACCGCCGAGCGGGAGCCGCGGGAGGGGAGGGGAAGGGAGGGGAGGGGAAGGGAGGGGAGGGCGGGGCGCGGGCAGGGGCGGGCAGGGCAGGGCAGGGCAGGGCAGGGCAGGGCAGGGCAAGGCAGGGCAGGGGGCGGG
>JAWWEE010000105.1:44028526-44057973 GCA_035221455.1 Xenops minutus | reverse complement strand
CCGGCGGCGCGTCTGGTGGGGCAGGGCGTGTGGGCGGCGCTGACCGGGGGCTGGTACCACGACCCGGAGCAGGGCGCCTTCACCAACAGCTGCCACCTCTATCTGTGGCTGTTCCTGCTGACGCTGCCCATGGCCCTGCACCTGGTGAGAGGGGCGGCGCGGGGTGGGGAGCGGAGGGGAGGTGGGGGGGAGCCGCCGGCCCCGGCCCCGCGGGCTGGGAACTGACCCCCGGGGCGGGGGGAGGCTGGCAATTAGGTGTATTGGGGCTTTACCTGAGGGTTTTTTGTCTGGAGGTTAACGGGGTGAGTCCGCCGGGCGGGGTCGGACCCTTCGCCCTGCCGAAGGAGTTGGGTAGGGGTGCAGCGCTGGCCTCAGCGAGTGCTGAATGACCGTGCGGATGTTTGTTCAAGGCATGTCTTTTAGAGACAGGTGGGGTGGTTTTTTCCCCAGGTCTGCCCCGGTCTTACCTGCTGGGAAGGGTAAATAAATGGAAAAATCCCAGTACCACGTAACTAATGCGCCTTGCTGAATGTCACTGGTGGATCACATGGCTTTTTGTGACACGCAGATCCCTTTATGCTGATATTCAAACTTTGCAAATGAATAATAACTAGAGTTTGTTTGCCGGACTTATAGATTGTTTTTGTGTGTTTTCCTACAGTGTGAGAAAAGCTTAGAAGTACAGTTTGCTAGATCATCGCATCTGTTCTTTGGTGTGTCTCTCAGTGATTATAGCTTGATGTTGCTTCTGTTGGAAACAGTTTCCATCCATTTGGCTCCTAGAGTGACTCAACTGAATTCTTAACCAAGTTCTGTACAAGTTTTCTTTGATTGAATGAAATTTCCGAATACATCTCTTCACCCTATGTGATCCGATATTGTCCTGATTTCAAAAGCAAAGAGTATTTATGAATCCCTCTGCAATCCCAGTGGAAAGCAAATCTTGTAGTTTTAAATGTAAATTGGTCTACTGTATTTAGTGGCATGAATTGCAGTGAATTCCTGTAGGGATGGCTCCTGGAGGTAACGAACCAAGATAATGATATGCCTTCTTCTGATTGATAGGGTCTGTTTCCCATGCAAACCAGCAAGAGTCTTGCATTGTAGGATGTACTATCCAAGTCATGTGTGTGATTATAAAGGAAAAAAATTGAAGGTTAACTTTTTTCCCAGTTTATGTAAGTATCTGAAAGGATATGTATTTCCTTGTGTGAAACTCTTGAACTAATGGAAGAAGGCGTGCAGACTTGCACAAAAGAACACTGGCGTGCAGGTCAGAGCTAAGGTAAAAACAAGGCATTATTTAAAGGGAAGGGGAGAAAGCGTAATTTATCTACTGAACTCTCTTGGGCGTCATCTTTGCCTATCTAGATGGACTTGCTTTTTCTGCAGAGTGGCTGGCTTTCTGATGAATCATCTGGTTAAATGCAGGACTTGTGTTCTTGAGCTAAGGTATTGCTAAGGGAATTCTTTGTCCTTGATAAGCATAATGCATTTATTATGATGGCTGCTTGACAGTAATTATGTCCTTAAGTGTTTACTTGTTTTTAAGTGGTTTGTTTTTAAGGCTTTGTAAACTATGCAAGACAGCTATTCTTGCCACTTAGAATCTTGGACTTGCTTTTTAACTAAAGATTTTCTTGAGGGAGTTTTGTTTATATTAAGTAATGTTTGGGGTAATATTTATGTTACATGCTTGACAGCAATAATTTTGGACTCAGCTAAAATAGTCATTGGTGTTTCTTGGACAAAATCAAAACAGATCAGAGTACTAATTTTTACGTTTTTCTTTTGCTTCGGATAATCTTATACTTTTGTCAAAATCAGGAAGTCTCTCTGAAACAGTTTGTTTTGAATCAAATGGCGAAACTCATCCATCTGTTTTTAGATTTTTCACTCCGGCTCAGCAGAGGCGTGCTGACAGTAGCATCGAGAAGCTTAAAGTATCAAGTTGTTTCTATTGTGTGGATCAAGGATTTCTTTTTCTAGCTTTGTCAGCATAGCTTACTTTGGTACTAAGGATTCCTTTTCTAGCTTCCCTGCCTATGAAAATACAGATCTGTGTTTTCATCTTGTTCTTTCTCATTTATCATTTGTACATTAAAAGTGTGCATTGGATATTATTTGAGGCATCATTACTGTTAAAATCAACTCTCAAAATTATAATGAGATGTCTTCTAACACTGCCACATCAACTCTCAGATTAAGAACTAAAGTTATCTGGTTCCACCAACAGTCCAGGGTTCCTAGGTATTTGCATGTGAAAATAGTGGTAATTATTAGTATTCAGCCACTGGGCTGAATTCAGATCCAGTAAAACACCAGTGACACAGTGATGAGACTGTGGGAAATGCTTATACTATAGGTTGTTTTACAAGCCCCAAGAGAATGTGCATCCATGTTTGGGTGAGTCCCAAACATACTGAGCGGTTCTTTTGCCTTTTGTTGGACAGGAAACCCTTAAACTTAGAGTGTTGTTACTTCTTACGCATTGGATCTTCAAATCGTGCTGTGATAGGAGAAGTACAACATGGCAGTATAAGGGTGTGGGCACATAAATTACTCAGAGGTAAACTATAATAAAACTTGCAGTGTGTCAGCTGCTTCCAGTCCCACATGGCCACGTTTTACCCCACTCTATCTCTCTATAAAAGTTATCTGTATATATAAATATATCTCCACAGCAGAGAAGTAGGCTACACTGTACATAGTGTATTTATTGTGTGATAGGGTGCACGCTTAGAACTGAACATACACCCCTGGAATGTTATTTGCTACCTGCTTTCCTGTGTTTTCTACTGCATGACAGTTGGACATCTCTTAGTACTGATTCACCTTAATTAAAATATAAATATTTATCTTTGGCCCCAGTGGTATATCTCCCACTCATATCTCCGTGAGCCTGATGGTAGTGGCTGACTACATATTTGTTTGGTGGTTCCCTCATTTTTGTTCTGTAGCTCACCAAGACGGTGAGGCCCCGGGTGCAGCACTGCTTTGCTTTAGATGCCTGAGGGGCTCAAACGTTGGGTGGCATACATCTGGGTCTAACTGACTAATTATTCAGCCCAATTTACAAGGTGTGGTATTTAGTTCAAAGGTTGCACACCTTTGTATTAGGAAGTATATGTCTCAGCCACCTCTACCTTTGTGCCACTCAAATAACGTTAGCAGGCACATGAAGGAAAACGTGACTGTTCCTCTGGGAGCAATCTCTGAGTGGGCAGAACCCCAAGTGAAGGTGCTCTGTACGCGGTCAGGTCAACTCTGATGCATTTGCAGTAGCCACACTTGGAACACACCAGCCTGCATTTCTGTCTGTGACCCCACGCTATTCTGGTGCAGGCTACAACAACAGAAGCTACTGGAAAACAAAAAGTATATTATGGTGGAGTTTTTAATTGGGCAAGGGCAAAGAAAACTAGGGCTGCAGCTTCCACAGAAACCTGTGGGAAGTCATGAAGCCTGCTTTCTAATGAATTTTTATTTGAGGATTTTTTTTTTTTAATTTCTAATAAGATGTCAGCTCAGTTGAAGCTTTTTCTGTCACTGGATTGGCATCAAAAGGTCACAGAGCTGTGTGGGTTCCTCTCATTAATGGAGGAGGTATCCTGCTGTGACCATGTCCCAGTGGGGTGTATTCTCTCAGAGTTTGCTGAATAACTTTTTAATTCTTTGGCTACTTTCAGCTGAGGGGATGGAGAGAGATGATGAACACACAGACACATGGTGTGATTATAAAACCTCATTTCCATAGTAAACCAAGCTAGTTATAACTATAGTGCATCAAGAGTGACTCTATCATCTAATCTGTTAGTTCTCTATGATGAAGTTCCTCCTTAGCACAAGTGGATTTGATATTTTTACATATTTGTACCTGGGAATACTAACTGCAGTCATGCAAGAGGCCTGATTCAGAAAATTGAGGGCTTTCCATTGTCAGCTTCATCTTTCTTCGAATTCTCATGTGGACAGGGAGCAACCTGCTGGCTTGTACTGCCCAGCTTGCCCCAAGGTTCAGAATACTAAGGATGCACTGGCTTTGTTATGCACTGATAGACTTGGTATTGTCAGCATGCATCAGACAGATCTCAGACAGATGGGCAGGGAGACCACAGGCTGGCTTAAGGCACGGCTCCAGTAGGTCTGGTCACAAGGAAGGGATGAGGACATGCAGCACTCAGCATTTGCTAAAACTGGCCCTCTTTTCCACTTAGGAATCTAGGAGCTTCCTTTGAGTCTCTCTTGGAGCATGCTCTATGCACACAGAGACCGCACTACTGGAAGTCTATTTTTGTTGTGTCCTCTTGACATTATTCATATAATATTTATTAAGCTTTATGAATGTCACCTATAAAGCACTTCTTTTCTAGTGGATCTTTCTGAGCTGTTATTTAATAACAAGCAGTCTATGTGCCTTTTAGTGTATAGTTGGAGAGATTCCTTAGAAGGTGAACAAATCTCTCTTAAACAAGTTATTACAGATAATTGGGTACCATTCTTTGTGAAACCAAGCAATTTCTAACTCGTTTTGCAAAAACATTAGTCATAAACCACAAATTCTTCAACTCATCCACCAAACCTTGTACCCTGGGAACATGACCTTGCAAGTGGATCCTCTTTCTGGCCCAGATTCATGAAATGACTGAAGGGTATGCTGAGTGTCAGGATATACACAGTACCATGAAGTACTCTTAACAGACTAAGCCTCAACTTGCAGAAAGTCATGTCTGTCATATTAGGGATCATTAGTAATACCTACATCCTAAATAGCTTCTCCACTTTTGTGCAATAGATTCTTCGTGTCTGAATCAGAATAGTCATAAGAAAGGATTTGCCTGAAAATTTTTACATGTACATCTTGAGGGTATAAAGTCCCACTAAACCAAAAGCAGGATCAGAATAGCAACGCACTTGCTTGTAGCAACACAGAAATTATTGAGCATGTTAATTTCAACATGAAGATAAATGCAGTGACTTATTTTAAAGATGAAGTAAGCATGCCTTGTTCCCTTCCCTTTACTGTGTGGTCAGTGTCATTTATTCATGAATCTGAAAAAATGACAGATTTAGTCTCAGAGGCCATTCTTGAAAATTAACCTCAGTAAGCTTTTAGCAGATCCTGAGTATTGAAAATCTTCTGCTTTGGTTGTTGGGTTTTTTGTTGTTGCTGTTGTGCAGGGATATAGTAAAGCTCTGTTTAAAAAACCTAAAACTTGAGAAGAGATTGAACTCATTGTGAGATTGCAGCTATATGATACCAACACATAGGGGTGTTCCATGGCTATAATGACTAACTTTGGTGCTTCAGTTGTAACTGCTAGTGTGCATTGCTATGAAATGCCCTTTACTGTAAGGAAACATTTATATATAAAAATGGTGTTAATATGTCATGTCTGTGAAAGAACTTTACTGGGTATAGTTGAACTGTAATTAGTTTTAATGACTAAGAACTATGGTGCTCATTGCAGATCAGCAAACAGATCACAGACAGGTGCAAATTAACAATTATGTACTTTAGAAAAAGGATTCAAAGGGGTTGTGTCGTTGTTTAACCCCAGCTGGCAACTAAGCATGACACAGCCAATCACTCACTTGTCCAGCCTAGGCCAGGCTGCCTTTCCAAATTCATTTTATTCATTTGTTTTGACTAGTCCTGACTAATTATTTGAAATTCTTCAGTCTTTAAGATACTTTTGAACATGTTATGAGGTGTTAGAAAAAAGACATCAGACTACAGCATTTTACTGTTGAGTCATAACTGAGATAGAGGGGAAGATGATAGAATTTTTCTAAAGGAGTTTCCTGTTAGTAGGTAATTAATATTTCATTTTTTGTATCTATTTTCCTAAGTTCATAGTTTAAGGAAGGCTGCAGCTACATGAACACGGGAATGCAGTATTTTTAAAAGTTTTATGAAGTTTGTCAATTGTGAGTTTTGACTGATTTTTGATAATAAATAATATCCACAACTAATAGAAAAAAAAGAATAGAGCTTGTGAAATGGTTTGACAGTTGAAGAAACTCTTAGACCTTTTCTATGAGAACTCAATCTATATAATGTATTTAAAAATTTTAACAGCATCTTCTCCAAGCAAACTATATTATTATTATGTCTTTATAATTTCTTTCTGTAGGCTTTTCCAGCAAATGCAGTTACAGTTTTTGTGTACTGCAGCTTGGTGACAGTCTTCTTCACGGTAATAAAGGTGATCAGCTACCGTTTGCACCTTATGTTTGATAAAGGAGAAGTAGTTCAACCAAAGCTCTCAAGACAAAATGGAAGGCAATGTAAAGAGGTTCAAAAAGGAGAAGCAGTTCAGTCCTCAAATTGTAGGTAAGTTTTTCACTGCATTTCTGGCATATTCTGTAAAATGGGTGAGTTTGCACTATGGTCCTACATAGCAGATGTGTCTGTTGATTTCATGAAAACTCCTTATAATTATGTGAGGAATGGCACTTCTAAAAACCTGCTTTGTGCTTTTATATTCGGTGGCTGAAGCATACTGGTGATGAAGCAGGCACAGCTGCACCTGATTCAGAGGTGGAGCAGCAGCTGGGCACCATGAAGCCAATAAGAAAAGGTATATGCTAGAGATGCTAAAAGATCCTGGAGAAAACCTGGCAAAAGTTTTCTGGGAAAGCCTCAAATGCTTGCTCTTTCCTCTCCCTGCTGTGCTTACATACTGGGAAGAGGCAAGGAAGTGGCATGTACCTGTTGGCAAAGAAAATGCTTTAATTTCACAGTTTTGGGAGCCTGAGCTCATGTTGCCTTTGTGTGCTTGTGGTGACTTATCCATCTGATCACATCTAGATGTGTTAGTTGCTTTTCCCCCTCATGTTTTATTGTGACTTCTTGTGATGCTTCTGTGGTTCTGTTCATGAGGAAAGCTAGTACCACTCTTATTTCTCAGGATCATTTGGTAGGTAGCTTTTCTGCTGGGGAGTCAAGTACTATTTGTCTTCGCTACAATCAGTCAGGCTGCTTTCAGGCTGTGTTAGTATTAAAGGCAAAAATAGTATGGGACTGAAGACTAGCACTGGCATTTTCCAGATCTGTGTTTAAGTAGACTGTTTCACTGTACGCTCTCTGAAATGAATGGAGACCTCTCCTGCTGGTTTTTCAAGCCTGAGTCATAGAAACAAATGAAGCTCTCAAGTGGCTTCCAGTGATCCCAAGTGTTATAACAGATGTAAAAAATGCTGCAATAGGGCACATCCAATAGTGACAGCAGCACAGAAATGTCCAAACAAAGCTTAAACTGAGTAGCTTTGTTAAAATTACCAGTCATGCTTCAACAGAGAGCTCTGTATAAAAGAACTTGGAGTATTTTTTTTGTGCATTTGCAGTAGCTACTACTAACTCTGTGCCACCTAAGTAATATCAAGATTATTTATGTACCTTTGTGCTACTGCTCTTTCGTGTCTCTACATATGCACATCTGTATCACATTCCTGGCAGTGATATTGCTGGGAGTGTCAAGATCTGACTGCACTGAGACTTTTCTGAGAAATGCTTATGTGTGCCGCTAGTGACACAATGTTTTGATTTTAGATGGGGTTATGCCTTTTAGTCTCTGTTTTGACTAAGAAGTAGAGGTAGAATCACTTAAAATTTGCATGTTAATTCAAATGCCTATTCCTCCTAGGTTGATTTTTTGAATGCACAACAATCTATTATTTATACTTGATCAGAAAATAGAGAACTTACTATTATTTTGACTAGATGAATAATTTTTTAAGCAGACCATGGTGGTTGGCAGGTTGGTTAAACAAGTTTTTGAAGCTAGTTTACTATGAAAAAGAAAATTCTGGAAAGATTATTGAGGTCCCCAGATAAATAATTTTATAGTTTATATACAGCTGTAGGGTTTTAAAAGAAAAAATGTTTTTGGTGAAAAAAACCCAACCCCATGAACAAAGAGAAAAGCCCAATACCACACTTTCTGACATTTCACTATAGTGCTTTTGTTGTTTGGTTTTTTTTAAACTGAATTTTTCTTGTGTTATGCCTGGGAAAAAGAACATTTGTAAGTTCTCATTAGTAATCCTTCTCCAAAAATACTTGCTTATATCCATTGATAAGCTAGTCGCGGATAGTTTAATGTGCCCACAAAGAAAGTGATCAGCAAATGTTATAACTTCCTTATAGCATTTGAGATTAGTAATGAATGTATGTTTTCTTTGCCTAAATCAGAGCAAAAACTTTATTTTGTTGTCTAATGATTATATTAATACACATTGTGTTGCATTTCAAGTAGTTTTATGGAAAGCATGTAAATAAACAGGCAGTTAGATTATCATTATGTACACAGGAATGTAAAAAGCAAAAATTGTGAAAGAAGTAATATTTGATTGTTATATGAGAAGCCCCAAACAGTGTTTCTGTGCCAGTAAATCTGTGAGTATGTCAGGCAGGCTAAATGGCATTGTATATATCTATAGGGAGTTTGAAGAGATGTCATTGCATTTCTCATAGCTCTACTTCGGATAACATCAGAACCATTTCATATTGAGGGATTTTTATTAATTTATTTTTATCAAGTTGTCTTGGTGAGGAAGGGCCTGCAAAAAGGGGTTACAGTATTTTTACAGTCCTGTACTTTTATAATTGAAGGTGAAAGAAGTACTGTCATTTCATTGTGCTGTGCTACTTTTTCCTATTCTGTTACTATTCCTCAACTACTTCCCAAAACACACTGTGATCCACTGGGGTAAGAAGCATTGCTTTATTTTTCATTTGCTTCCTTTTCAGCAATAACACGGGGGATAATGTCGTCGTTGAGACCAGCCAAAATGGCTCTACCCAAACAATTCATGACAGTTCGAGGGTAGAGACTCTGCACTCGCAGAGCTCACCTGGAGCAATGGTTAGTATGTGGTTTTCTGTAATAGTGTCTTCACTTTGTGCAGTCCATAGCTTACTACGCAGAGTTTTGTATTGCCAGGTACTGATCACTTGAATTGTATGCCTGCCCCAAGGAGTAAGGGTCATTCCGTGAAGCCACTAGGTATACAATTGCTGTCAGCCAGCCTTGTCCTAAAGGTTTTGGGTTTGCAGAGCTGAAAGTGGTATGCATAGTTCTGTCCTTCTTAGGAGGGCTCTCTCTGCTCTAGAGAGAGCAAATGGCCTTTGTAAATCTTGCCAGAAGCAACTAGTTTTTGTGGCTGCTTTGAAAGAATGAGGAGGTTAATGCAATCAGAGCAGCCTCTCGTTGCCTCTGAAGGGATCTGCTCCTGGAGCATTAATAATTTGTTTTTGTGTAACTAGACTTATGCTTATAAAATGAACCAAACACATCTCTTGAGTATTTAAACAAAGCATAAAACACATTTCAATCTAGGAGATATATACAGAAGTTTAAAAGTATGTGCGTGTGCATTCCATGCCATTGGCTATGCTTTCTAAATCAATAGTGTATGGAGTGATGAAGGGGATGTATGCAAATGTTATTAAAGAAAACAATAGAAAAACTTCATGAGAAGATTGAAGAGTTAAGTATTCAAAAAATTAAGAAACAGAATAATGCTGTCTATTTAATCTTAAGCTACTCCCTTTGTATACTGTGATAAAATGTTTAATTATGTGATCCCATGCTATTTTTTTCTACAGGACTCCTGCCTCAGTCAGTGCAGAGGATGGTTAGTGATCTCTGAATAAGTGCTTATTTGATACTTCATTCTGTCTTCATATTCTTCCACACACACCCCTCCCCCCTCCCTGATTCCTATTTACTACAAATTGTTCAAATCTCGGTCTGAAATCAGAACTATTTTCTCATTTCCTGGAGTGTTTTTACCCTTTTGTAGCATCTGTCTGATTCACAGACATTAATAGCTGTTTCGGTTTTTATTATGAGGTAAAATATTTTTTCATCTTGTTTCTGTCCTAATCTCCGGTATTCTGGTATTTGTCCATTCTGCAAACCTATTTCTTCTTGCAGTCTCATCCTAGTCTCCCACTTCCAGACATGTGGGTTTGGTCTTGTTCAAATGAAATCTCCTTTTCTTGCTGGCTGGATACCATCATGAAATTTTAGAAAATAAAAATTAACTCCTCCTGGTTTTGGTGCCTGTCAGTCACAGGATTGCTACATTAATTTTTCCCCATGGCTTTAATTTTTAATTATGCACTAAACTGTTGAATTTAGACTCCTGAAGTATTCCTCTGGAGTATTGTGTTTAGTTTTGAGCTCCCCAGTTAGTTCCCATGGACATTGGCCTGCTGACGAGAAACCAGCAGAGGCCACCAAGGTGATTGAGGAATGAGGTACTTGATGTATGAGGACAAGCAGACGGGATGTTTTAGCCTTTGTAGAGCTAAAACCTTTTGTAAGAGGAAAAAGAGCTAACTGCTGCCTTTGGCTTTCTAATGGTAAGATACACAGAAGACTGAGCACGCTCTTCTCAGAGGTGCCTGGTGACAGGATAAGAAACAGTGGCTGCAACTTGCAGCCATGGAAAACTACAATCAGATCAATTAGATTTGATCTCTTTTGTGTGTTCTTGTTTTGCTTGTTAGGTTTTTTTTTTCCCCCTACCAAGAGAGTGGTCAAATACTGGAAGAGGTTTTCCAGAGAAGTTGTGAAATCTCCATCTTTGGAGATTTTCAAGGCTCTGTTGGAGATGGCCCTGAGCAACCTGCTCAAACTGTACCTGCTTTGTGTGTGTGTATGGCACAGGGGATTTGGACTAAATGACCTCCAAAGCTTCCTTGGAAACTAAATGATCCTATAATAATTTAATGTCTCTGTCCTCTAGTTTTCATTTGAGAAATTGTTACCAAGGACTAGACACCAAAATTTCATTCTGGTGCTTTGGAAACGCATAGCTGGAAAAGTGGAAGAAATTAACACATTCTATTCCTTAATGATTAAACAAAAATGTATCTGGATTAGGCACTGCAAAATGCTTTTCTTAAAAGAAAAACGGATCTTTCTTTTCCTTCCCCTTCCCAAACATCACACACGATTGCAACGATGCAATTTGGAGCATGACTGTTCTACAACCATCTCCCTCACCCACCCCTTGCATTTTGTGAAAGGTATATGTTCAAATTTCAGTAATATTAAGCAACTTAACCAATGCTGTAATTAACCTTTGATTAGATGTCTATTGCACTGATAGTTGTTTTTTCCCCAGCAGAATGTAATAAATGTCCATGCTAATCTCTTATGTTTCTTTTTATTTTTTCAGGATCTGCCAACACGTGAAACTATTGAAGATCTCAGAGGTATCTTAAAGGCTTTATAAATCCCTTTAGCCTATTGTTCACTCATTGCTTGACACAAAAAGTGTCAAAATGGCACAGAGGACCCCATGGCAGGTTCTGTTGTGCCTCATCTTAGGAGAAGAATTGAAGAGCTCAAGAGAACAAAATCTCAAGGGAATTGTAACAGACTGAGCTTTCTCAGCTGTCAGCCAAGCTGTCTGGGATGCAACCTTTTGATAAGCATGCAAGTAGCTCTCCCTGTTTTGATAAATGGAGATGAAAGAGCCTTGCTCCCACATTCTTGGGAAGCTCTGTGTTTCTGTAAAGCATTAAACTAGGAAGCTAACACTTCGATGGCATCTTAGAGCCCTTAAACATCTTCTGACTGTAGACTTCTGTTCTGATTGTTGAGCTTTAGCTCTGTAGAGTGTACTCCAGCACATCTTCTTTTGCCTACAGCTCCTGTGCCTGAGATATCTTAATATTTTAGTATATCTCCTTTTTGTTAAGGCTGATCACCGTATCCTATGTGAGTGTTCAGCGATGGAGAAAGAGATGCAGCAAGCCTGCAACACTGGCTTATTCTTTCTTTCATCTCTCCCTAAGTGGGGATAATTCTGTAAGACATTTTGGTTTTGATATTAGCTGCTTCTTGAGCTATTTTGATTATTTAAATTAAATAGACATGCTGCTGCTCTTGTCCTGACCTGGAAGGGTCCCAGCTTGCTATATAGTATTTCACATGTAGCTAACAAAAAAGCTCCTTACTTAGGAACTACTTTAATCAGCTACATCCTCCTGTGCTTTTTTTGCTCTGGATCGGATTTTGCTAGCTAAAGATCATACTTTAATAATGCATGGTGTTCATGTTTGTGAAAACTAACTTCCATGTATTTTTTGCTTAGGTGTTACGGTATTAGAAGACCAGGCTGCACCACCAGTTTCATCTACCTCACCCTGTATCAAAGCAGATATATTACCTGTTTATACAACCTCTGCTTCAGGTGCCACTACATCAGCAATAGTGACAAAACCAGCTGCTATGGAAACACTTTCTTCTAATGAAATAAATGAAAAAGGAGTGAACGGGCAGCCATGTGGACAGCATGGATCCCAAGATATTCTTGTGGACAGAGATATAGCTAAAAACTTCTCCAATATTTCTTCATCACAAGGTGATATTTTAAGGACTGGAGTTTCTTCAGAGCCATGGGACAGTGAAAATTCAATTATTTCAGACCATTTGAGTAATCCTAAAAGCTACAAAAGAGAAACATTGCCAGATGGATCACCACAGACAGGCTTTACCAGTAACTGCCCACAGTGCAATGCCATTGCAACCAAAGATCATGAGTACATGGAAAGTTCTTGCAATGCTGGCAATACCCATGAGGACCTTGATTGCTCGGACAGCGAGACTGCTGTTGCAGTTGTGGACAACTCACTGCCTGGAGACCAGCTATGTGAGCCCATTAAAATTGTCATTACAATGAGTACTACACCAAACACCACCCTCAGCGACCTACCGGGCTCTGTCCACTTAAATGCTCTGGAAACTGAGAGAACAAGCTCAGCCCTTGACTCTGGTATAGTTAGAGCAAGTTGGCGGAGTCAGCAAACTAGTGAACAGCTCAGAATCCCTGTTATCACTGTTGACCTGTCTGATGATGGTAAAGGTAAGGCTGGCCCAGAAGTTAGTGAAAGCGAAAGAACTCCAGAAATGTTAAGGGCAGAGCTGTCATCCAACCAGTGCTCTGGCTATGAATCGGGTGATGCAGTAAAGGAGCACAGCAACCCACCAAATACACCTTTAGAAACTAATACTTGTTCAGATCCAAATCAGGAAAATGCTTCAGAAAACATCCAGACTGTAGATTTAACTTCTAAGGAAGACCTGCATAACCTAGACCCGCAGTCCTGTAGAACTGCTCATGAAAAGAGACACATGCGAGTGTTGAGTGTAGACAGTGGGACAGATGTGCTTTTAAGTAAGAATTTCATGGAGGTATCTGACAAAGAAAAGACCTTACCAACTTCTAAATCAGATCTAGAAGCTAAAGAAGGACAGATGCCCAATGAATCAAACTTTCTAGAATTTGTGTCCCTCTTGGAATCCATTAATACCTCAAAGATGAAGACATCTAATCAATCCAGTGTCAAAACAGAGACGACAAAGGAAAATGGGCTTGTTGGAGGTATGCATGGCTTACAATTCTTTTGGAATAAAGATGTTATGACTAGTTAGATTATTATAGCAGCTTAGTTGGACATCTGCAGCAGGGAAAATCCCAGACGAAGACTGGTTTTGCTAATAGGGCCAAGGTAAGCCTGGACTTGGTGGGACAAAGTGATTTAATGAAAGTGTGATAGTGTCAGCTGCAGTTCTTTCATGTTTTTATTTTATTAAAGATTTTTCTTTGGGAAACCTAATGATAACTTCAGTAGGCATCCAGTATGTATCTAGAATTCTGTGTTAGAATGGTGTGCATGAATTATTGGAATACCAAAAGTATCTTGCAAAAATGTATATAGGTATAACATTACACCTGCCCTTGCCTGCCTTACCAGGTAGAAGAGTTGTCTGCCTCTAAGTATGTAGAAAGCTGAAATTGTCACTGGTGGTGGTTCAGCTTTTAGCTAATGCATATATGCATGCATGCACATATTCCTAAAATTCCTGCATGGTTGTGGCTTGGCTTTTAAATAAAAAAAAAAAAAAAAAAAAAAAAAGGGAGGGGAGAGGGAAATTGTGTCTTTGTTCTCCATAGGGGGTAGAGATTTGGTTTTCGGTTACTTAAAACTAAAATACTTGGGATTTAAGAAGGCAAGTTTGGTAGCTGTTTTCAAGGAAAGCCACTGGTATTTTAATGAAAAATAGTATATTCCCGTGCTAGTTGCTGATTAATCAAAAGGGCCTTACTTTAAAACATAAAAAAATCTTAATCAGCTAATTAAAAAACCCGTATACAGTACAATTTATAACTCTTGTATAGAAATATTTGGTTTTAATCATCTCACTGATATCACTGAACTCTGTGATCCTTTTCTGTTAGGAAGGACTGTTTTTTGTAGTGTGTCTAACAGCTGTCTAGGCAAAATTAGTAGGGCCATTTGAAGAGGATATGAGATACAGTGCAGTGAAGGTATATACAATCTCAGGGTACTTGCCAAATGATCAGCATGATCAGTTTAGAAGATGTGGGCCAAAGTGAAATAAGGCAACATGTATCTTCCCCTTCTCCAAAGTGTTTGGTTTACTTTAGATCCTATAATCTATTTTAAGACAGCGTAGTTTGCATGGGAGGGAAAAAATTTAATGGCACTCAGAAGCACAGCTTGACACTCCTTTTTACCTGCTCCCTGAGCTCATTCCTGCAACAACCTTCCATGACATGAAAAATGCACAACTGACTTAAGTTTGTCAGCTTTTCAAAAAACTAATGTGAAATCTGTACTTTCACCTTGTTGAAAAAAAAATATTTATCTCCTCAATGTGTCATTTTCTTTTAGATTTCATTTACCTTTTACTCTACCTTTCCTAAAGCCTGTCCTCTTGTCTGTCCTATCCAGTGCACTAGACCACTGTCTCATTCCATCTTTCACTTTTGTCCGTTTTCTTTCCACTTTATATTTCTCGTTCTGTGCTTTTTACCTCTGTTCATCCCTTCTCAGTTTAGCCACTCCTCTCCTGTGCATTCCTCTTCATATTGGTTCTCTTTCATCTTTCCTTCTGTTCTTCCTAGCAATCCACACTGTTATTTTTTTTCAGGTTTTCCACTCTGTTCAGCCTACCTAAAGCTGTTGCCTCCCCACAGCTTCCAGTTCTCCTGTACTCACCCTCCTCTCTATGGCTTAGTCAAATTTTGCTCATCCTAGACCTGCTGCCCCTCTTTTGGTCTATCTTAGCCATCTCACCCGCCTTCTCAGACTGTTTATTCTTCAGAGCAGTTTCTCTCCTACTCTATCGAGTTTATCAGCCTGCCTGGTTGGCTCCACTCTATGCTCTATGGTTGCCCAACATAAATGCTGAGCAAGCCCTGCTTCTCACCAGAGCCTGATGAACCCAGAGAGCCTGCTGAGTCCCCAAGGTGCAGGATCACCTGTCTGTGCAGCAGCATGCAGCAATGAGTGGTGTAGCAAGTAGATTGTGGGTTTTTTCCATGTTCTTCCATCATAAAAAAGGACCATTTACACAATAATTTTACTTCAGTGTGATGTGACTTAGCTTCGAAATGATAAAAATTTCAGAGAAGTTTAGAAAAAAAATAAAGTGTGCTGCTAATCTGAAAAGGGTTTTCAGACATGTACCCTCAGGTAATATGAACAAGAAAGGTTGCTGCATAAAAGAAAGAAATGAGTGATCAAAGTCAGACTCAGATTTCATAGTGACCAAAAAGACCCAACCCCAAACCTCAAACTTTATTAATATATTTGTGGTTATTGTGCTTTAGATCTGGCAAACAAAATTTTTCTTGTTAGAATATGAGATCCTTAGAAAACAGAAGGATTCTGCTCTTCCCTTAAACCAAGCTCTTAGTGACTTGAATTGAATTTCATAGCATCATAGAATGGTTTGGACGGGAAGAGACCTTTAAGATTTTCTAGTTCCAAACCCCTGCCATGGGCAGAAACACCATCTGCTAAGTCAGAGTGCACAAAGTCCTGTTCAACCTCGCCTTGAACACTTCCAAGGATGGCACAGCTTCCCTGGGCAGCCTGTTCCAGTGCCTCACCACCCTCATAGTAAATAATTTATTCGTAACATCTAAACTAAATCTTCCTACTTTCCTATTTTCTTAAATCTATACTTTTATGAGATGGTGAAGTTGAGCTGCATACATGTATAATTAAACGTCCCTGCTTGTTTCCAATGTGGGCCCTGCAAGTGTCACCTTGAAACAGGAGCAGGACTGGCAAGGGGGAGTCCTGGAAAAGCAGAGATGGTGGCTGTGGCTCTTGCACCTTGGACTGGTGCTGTGGGAAAAAACAGATTCAATCTGAACTCCCTGAGCTCGGGGGAGGTAGTTCAAAGGCAGTTATTTTTAAGAGCAAGTAGGCTTTGTTTTCTAGCCTAGTCAGAATGTGCTGTTTGCTAAAATAAATTACTGTCATTACTGGCAGCTTCCCCACAGCAAGACTGAATTTTAGGAATGAGAAAGCCTTTAATTTGTTTATAACTTCGCAATTGCAAATATGCTTTAACAAAATAGCATCTTGGAACAGATCTGAATAAACATTATTCCCACATTAGAGTGGTTGTCAAAAAAAAAAAAAAGTGTGTGTGAATACAGAAATCAAGCTATGCACCAGTTGTTTTGAGGGAGGAGATTAGTTCTATTTGATTTTTTTTTTTGTTCTTTTAACCTTATAAACTGTGTAGTTGGCAAAAGCTAAAAATAGGTGTCTGGTCCAAATGAGCATGAAATGCACCCCATGAAGGTGTTTATTAGGCAAAGTGAGAAACGTGGCAAATTCCTGGAAAGCTGGATACTCAGAGCTGTGCATAAGAAAGTTGATATTTTGCATAATTAGGAGAAAGTGTGGAAATGTGCTCATCAGAACAGTCTTGCAAGTGAGTGAATGTCACGGATGGGATCTTTGTTATGGGTGGTCCCTCACAGAACTTGTGAGTTCTGTGGAAACAGAGGAGTTGCTATCCTGATCATGTAAGCCTTCACCGTAGACAGCTTGGTAAAATGCAGTACAAGAAAATGAAAACCTTGCTGTATACTGCTAAGGGTGCCAGATATAATGTGTTAAAATATAGGACATAAAAGCTCTAAGAGCCGTTCTGTAGCCACTCCACATCTTCTGGATTGTGAGAAAGTAGCACTGATACTGTTGCTAAAAATGACTTTCAGCCCAGTGTCCTTTCAGTTTTCAATCCAACTTGTACCACCCACATAATGAAAGTTTATTGAAGGGCAACTGCAAATTTCCTTCTCTCTTTGAGAAGTGTGAGGAAAGCTGGGTTTATGGGCTGTTCTGGGTCCCTCTGATGTGTCTTGAGCTAAGTGAGAGCATTCTGCATCAGACTTATGCAGGGCAAAACCTCCTGTATGTCCCCTCTGGCACAGCTGGCTTGTAATCTAGGACAGGCAATATTATCAGCCAGGGAGCAAAGCCTGCCATGGGAGTGGTGTGGACTGGTGCGGGAGAAACTAAACCAGGACTGCATGGCCTGAATTTAGTTGTTTTGCAGGCTCTTTTTAGAAAAGGTACTCATCATTCTGGGCAGAGCACAAACCACAAGCTCGAGTGAGTTGTTCTGGATCGCAAGCAATTACCCTTCTACTATAAAAAACTAAAACATACTCCTGTGGATATTTTTAGACTCTTTTTTTTTTCTTTTCTTTTTTTTCCCCCTTGCATGTGAGAAAGAGGGCTATCACTTGCCATGTAGTCATGGGGAAGGGGGATCTTGTGCATTGAGTCACCGGTCCAGGTGACAGTCGTAGTGGGAGGTGGCAGCAGGGCAGTTTGCTGGCAGGTGGGTAGCACCTGTGACAGAGTGCCTGTATGTCATCCCTTACCCTTGTGCTGGACATGGCATTTGATGCCCTTCTTGGGATGTAGAGGAAATGGTGTACAGAACTCATTTCTCTAAATCTGATACTCAATGTGTAAGGCTTCATGGGTTGAAACTTTAAAATTTCAGCCTTTAAATTGAAGAGGCAACAGTATGTTTGATGACAAGTCTGATGCCTGCAAAGAAATGACGGGGTTATTTCAGAAGTCTGTATTCTGATGTAATTGGTAAGGTATAATGATTAGACTACATACTCCCAGCTCTGCTGCTGACCTACGAGATTGTTTTGAGCAAGTCACTTCCTGTAAAGGGTACAATGACTATTGGTAGTTTTTCCTGTTCCTTCAGGATTAATGTGGTAGTTAATCCTGATTAATGGCTGTGCTTCTTCAGTGCCCATGCTGAACTTCTATAGCAATACTTGGAGTGTATGATGTTCTTAGGGCACTCCTGTTATTTGGTGGATGACAGTTTTAATGTCAGTTTTTTCTTTTAATGTATTTGTGGCATTAAAAGTGAATTTGGGCTGAGAATAAAGTACATAAAATAGATGTTTCTGCTAAAACAATTGGTGAAGAAAGGGTTGGAAATGCCCTTAGGATATTCTCCAGATATATGAGTAGGGCAGTTCAAAACTTTTAGAATTTTTGTTTCACGTTGGTACTAACAAAAGCATAGAGCAATTTGAAATCAATTATTTCTGTGGCTGAACAGACAAAAATATATTTTAAAGTGAAACTTGCTGTTTGGGAGCATAATGTTGTGGAATAAAGTGGATTCTGTAGCAAAGCAATTAATGAACAGAAGAGGGAGAGGCTTAATTAGTTTAATTCTGCTTGACCAGATTTCAAACCAGATGGCGTCTGAAATTATGACAGCAGTGGTATTTTAATCTGCAGGAGTGAGTTGTGAAGATTGGGATAGGGACATGTAAGTAAAAGATGAGGAAGAAGGTGTGAAGAATTGGTAAGGGACCACAAAATAGTAAAAATGTTTTGGAGAAAAGTGACAGGGCAATTTCATTCTAATTACGTAATTATAAGACAGCTTTAAAGTTGGGATACACTGGTAGTTCGTTATTTTGATTATCATAGAATGGTTGGGATTGGAACTATCCTTAATAAAGATCATCTAGTTCCAAACCCCCACCATGGGCAGGAACATCTTCCACTAGACCAGGTTGCTCAGGGCCCTATCCAACCTGGCCTTGAACACTTCTAGAGATGAGAAATCCATAACTTCTCTGGGCAGCCTGTTCCAGTGCCTTGCCACTTTCACAGTAAAGAGTTTCTTCTGAATAGCCAATCTAAACCTGCCCTCTTTCAGTTTAAAGCCATTCCCCTTTGTTCTATTGTTACATACCCTTGTAAAAAGTCCCTCTTCAGGCACTGAAAGGCTGTAATTAGGTCTTCCTGGAGCCTTCTACAGGCTGAAATCTTAGCCAACTCTCTCAGCCATATTTTATCCCTCAGATCATCTTTGTGGCCTTCCTCTCTATTCACTGTATTTACATATGTACAAAGGCTGTTCCATTTCAACTGTTTTCATCCTCTTCCCCGTGCCAACCAAAGGTTTGACTATAAAGCTGATTTGGGATGCCTAAAATGTGTTCTATAAATGAAAAAGTTACTTAGCAAAGGAAGTTTTGGTAGTTTAACTGCATGTAACTTGGAGCTCATTTGTCAGCACTGAGATGTTAGACTTCTAAATAATGTTGATATGCTGTTAAGTCTTCAATGCAGACAAAAATGTTTACAGGAAATATACCCATATGGGACATATAAGAAATGTTCATCTTAATAAATATTTTACCAGGACAACTTAAGGATATGTCTTGTGCTCAACCAAAATATGAAAATGGTGTACAGACTGAAACTTGGCTGTTTGTCCAGGACTCTTCTGAATCACTCTGCTCCAAGACTGATTTAGCCATGAGTCCTGATAGTTATGCCTCACATGTCTGAGTCATGTGGCATATAATTTCCAGATAAATTATGCAGTTTGTTGCAGAGCCTGGGTCTGAGCTTGGAACTTCTGTGAGCGCAGTTGTGTGTACATTGGAGATATACGGATCAGCGGATCAGGGTAAATGGCTCTGGTAAGGGACCACAGGGAAGGTTCAAGTACACTGCCATGTTGTCCTTTTTATTCTGATCTTGCTCATGTAAGAGGTTTTTCCTAATACTTGAGCTTTGCCAGCACAATTTCCGTGCAAGGAGAGATTGGTGACATAGAGCCAATTACGTACCCTGGCAGGACACTCCTAGTCTAGACACCTCCATCTCCATTTACATACTGAAGGTGTAAGTCATTCAGAAGAAGATGAGTAATAATCATGAAAACCAGTCAGAAACCCATCATGGCCCAGCCTTCCAGTGCTGGAAGCGCTCACCATAGTGTTTTGGCATGTAAGGAGCATTATGTTTAGGTTTTTATTATTATGTCTCTTTACCACAGTGAGAAAAAGACATCTGCAAGGGTTGTGGTTTGGAATGGAAAAGAGAGAGGCATTTTCTAAAACCACTAGATAATCAAATTTAAAAAGTCTTCTTAATTGTTCCGGGCCTAGATCTGGTTTGGGGCAATATGGGACCAATTAGATTATTAAAACCACAGTTTCTGATCTCTATCAATTATTCTTACAGCTTGAACAGCCCAAGCCTTTAAGAAGGTGATTTTGATTAGGTGCCTGTGGTTCCATCACCTCCCACAGTTATAGTTCCTTTTTTTTTTTTCCTAAATAGAAGAAAGTAGATCTGGAAGACCTATTGAATGATGCCTCTGTATGCAACAGATACAAAATATTTCCCTAAACCTAACTTGCACTCATTTCACTGTATTTATTGCACAGAGACGGGATCCTTGGTTTTCATGTGCTACAGAAAGACAGCAGACTTGAAAGATTGGCAGTGTTGTAGTAAGTTCCCTTTTTTTCCCCTCCTTGTGGAAGCTGAAGGAATACTGCTGTTCCAAGCAAGAATTACATGGTATCTTTATCTCTGCTGCCCTCTTGCTTCTGGCATCTGGGCTGGTGAGCTTCTGGGACCCCACTGAGACTCCTTAGGCTGGATCCTTCTTGTGCTTCATGTTAAAGGCTGAAATCTTCTGGGATAAGATGTGGTGGTACAATTAAAGTTGTTCTTATGGTTCTGGATGCTGCCTCCTCCTCCCCTTCCCCCCAAAAAAAAACCTGAGTGAAGTGTCTGCAGTGAAGAGTGGTTACGTGCAAGTGTCTGAGGCTTTATTGTATTAGAGAGGTGTGTCCTGCAAATTGAAACTGGTTTAGAAATGTCTTAGCTCCTCAAGGTAGGTTTGTTTATAGAAGTAATGTGTTAGTAGATCAGCTGATACAGTTGGAGGAAAACAAGACAGATTATCTGGAAGGTCTGCATATCCAAAGGATTGTTCACTTTTTTCAATTCTGTCAGTTGACCTAATAAGAGGTATAACATCTCCGTACAAGCCTTAATCTCTTTTATCCTTAAACCATCTTAGCTATGACACCACTATTTCTTGACTGCTGACTCTTGCAGGTTAGATTCAGCCAGTCGCCAGTGGTGTTCCCCAGGGATCAGTGTTGGGTCCAGTCCTGTTTAATATCTTTATTGATGATCTGGATGAGAAGATTGAGTCTACCACTAGCAAATTTGCAGATGACACCAAGTTGAGAGGGAGTGTTACTCTGCTGGAGGGAGGAGGGCTCACCAGAGGGATCTGGACCGGCTGGATAGATGAGCTGAATCCAAGGGCATGAGGTTCAACAACACCAAGTGCCGGGTCCTGCACTTTGGCCACAACCCCCTGCAGTGCTACAGGCTGGGGACAGGGTGGCTAGGCAGAAAGGGACCTGGGGGTGCTGATTGACAGAAAGCTCAACATGATCCAGCAGTGTGCCCAGGCAGCCAAGAAGGCCAGTGGCATCCTGGCTCATATCAACGATAGTGTGGCCAGCAGGACTAGGGCGGTGATCGTCCCCCTGTACTTGGCACTGGTGAGGCCACACGTCAAATTCTGTGTTTAGTTCTGGGCCCCTCAATTTAGGAAGGATATTGAGGTGCTGGAGTGTGTCCAGAGAAGGGCAGTGAGGGTGATGAAGAGATTGGAGCACAAGCCTGGAGAGGAGGAGGCTCAGGGGAGACCTTATCACTCTCTACAACTCCCTGAAAAGAGGTTGTAGCTAGGTGGGGGTCGATCTCTTCTCCCAACCAACCATCTATAGGACAAGAGGATATTGTCTTAAGCTACACCAGGGGAGATTTAGGTTAGACATTAGGAAGATGTTCTTCATAGAAAGAGTGATTGGCCATTAGAATGGGCTGCCTAGAGAGGTGGTGAATTCACCATCCCTGGAGATGTTAAAGGAAAGGCTGGACGTGGCACTTGGTGCCCTGGTCTAGTAGGCAAGGTGGTGTCAGGTCAAAGGTTGGACTCAAGGATCTTGGAGATTGTTTCCAACCTAGTTGATTCTGTGAAGGTAATTGTAAGAAATAGGATTTAGAAAGTGATGAGAAATACAGTTTAACAACTGGAATTTTCGGGGGGGTGGGGGGGATTTCTGTATTTTTTTCCTTCGTTAAATTTCTAAGATGTTTAAACAACAAGTATTGCAAGAAGTCTGGGTAAGTATGTTTCAATACACCTTGCTTAATGCAAAAGGCTGCAGGACTTAATGGGGCATCTCCAACAAGCACCACAAAGAGCCTTTTTTCCATTTAAAGCTAAAAGTATTTAATTGCACAACTGCACTAGGTGCTGATGAAATCACTGTCTTAGTTGCCCTTTAAAATCCTAACAGATAATTTTTTTAGTTTATAGACAAAACACAGTTGCAAAATGTTTCACTTTTTATCATAAACATTAGTAACGAAAAGAGACTTCTGCTTGAAAGTTGCACACGTTATTTTTCAAGCATAGGAAAAGCTACTGTGAAATTTTTTTGACAGTTTGTCCTGCACCAGGTGTGTGGCCAGTGGGGAAGAGGGATTAGGCAGCTACCTTCTTTCCTGTCCTATTTTTTTTTTAAGATGTTGCTTTCCCTTTTTCTAAAAGGGGAATGGGCCAGTGCTTCTGCTTTTCCACTGCTGGTATACACAGCTTGGGAACAAATTACAGCCCCCAGGGAAGCAGCCTCTTACCATTCTAGGTAAGGAACAGATTGCTTCCCTCTGAAACAATAGGAGAAGCAAAGCAGAAATTCTCTCCCATTTGTTCTCTGCTTCACACAGTGTTTTCTTGAAACAACTCAATTCATTTGGCCTCCTCGAATCAGAGTACCTCCTCATCCAGATTTCTGTGGTTGTATTGTTTTAAGGAACTGTAATGTTTTCCCTAAAACTAGTAAGTACAGCAGTGTTTTAGATTTTCTCTTTTGATGCTCTTGTTCAGTTAATGAATGAAACTCTTGAAAGTCATCCGCAGAGAGTGGCTCCACTTCACTGCCCTGTTTTCCAGATAGCCAGATGACGGAGAGAAAAGAAGAAATGATGGGAACAGAAAAGCACTGTGAGCAACTTCCTAAACAGGAAAGATCAGATGTACAAAGCCAAGATCGTGCTAGTACTAGTCCGGTGCTACCAGAGTCTGCCAAATTTGCAGCACTGTAAGGCCAGTTTACTTTACAATTTTGTACTTCAAAGATATGATGTAAGCTGTTTTGTTTCACTGAGTAGAAATGACATAAACTTTTAATTAACCTCTCTTTCTTTCTGTTTTATTGAGAACAAGAAAAAAGTTCCTCATAGTAGTTTTGAAACATTTTTGTGTCAAGTTACCAGGGCAGCAGGCAAAGGCAGATAATCTACCGGGTAACTTCTCAGCAAGACAGTTCTGTCTTGCAAGTAATAAGTGGACCTGAGGCATCTGTGCAAGATGAGCTCTCCGTGGATGCAATGCACGTGTTTATAGATGAAAATGGTAAGATTATGTAGTTGAGATAATCACAATGCATGATAAAATTACTAAAGTAACCTTAGATGCCCTGGAAGCATATTTCTCTTGTCTGTTATCAATTGCACGTTTTTTCTGTGCATGTGAAAGAAAAGCAATAAAAATAGAGTTTTCAAAATGTGCCAGTGACTACCACAGACCTGAGCCTCAGACAGTGCCTGAAGTTTGTCTTCCAAACATCATCCTCAAAAGATGCTGGCTAGGCCCGAAGACTGCTTCTGTCTCTTCAGAACTCCTGGTGTTTTCTGCCTGTTCAGGAGTTTTGCACTGGTCTGGTAGGGCAGAACCTTCCTCCTTTTTCCTGTTGTTTTCTTCAACTGGCTCATACTGATCACTGGTCATCATGGTGGTTGCTCTCATTTGGAGTTGTGATCTGCTGCCCTTTGCAAGAGAAATAATGAGTGATCTAGTCTTTTTCCATGCCTATGCTAGTGATGCCACTGCTCTGAAGCTGTAGTATGCTTGGTGGTGGTTTGTCTGAGCCTCATGTTGTGCATTGCAAGGTACTGGCTCATACTTCTGAAAGGCAGCTGTCCCAAAAGCCCTCTTTCCTTTGAAACTGCCTTCAAAACCAGCATGAAATGAGTGCTCATGTTAGCTAGCTTCTTGACCCTGGAGATACTTTGGTTTTCTGCCAGTTCCTCCTGGCCCTGGTTGCAGCCTGCAGCCGCTGGCATGCTGTGGAGTGAAAGGCAGCAGCTGCCAGTGGGGCAGATGGCACGGCCTCTGGGTCAGTGTTCAGTGACCCTTCACTTTGTGCTGCGTGTGTGAGCAGGGAGTAGCAGCAGCTACACTTCTAGCAGAATGTTTTGCTGCTTTGTGCCTTCTGACCTTCACCTTTGTGAATGGAAAGAGGAAAACCTGATGATTTCTCATTTTACAATGAACTAACATTGATCAATGGGCTTTGTGTTTAATTTACGTACCTTTTAAATTTTCACTGTAACTGCTGTGTTTGGATTTGTCTCAGGTTTTCAGTTGCTCACATGTTAATTTGCTTTCTAAAATCTAAAAATAAGACTAGTGCACAGACTGAGAACTATATGTTTATAAATATGCCTGACCTAAAATGTGTTTTTTATAATTTTTTTGTGTAAAGCAAATGATCATATCACTGAACTGATTTTATTTTTCCTCTGTATTTTCTAAAGGGGAAATTAGATCCTGCTATTTAAAAGCTGGCTGTCAGAAGGAAGGAAATTTTAGACATCAGCTATCAAATTGTGATTGTATGTCAAATGCTCAGTAAGTAAGCTCTTATGTTTAGAAATGTTAAGACTTGTCATTGCTAGAAACTATGAAACTGTAGATGTGAAAGATACACACGAAGGGTAGTGTTGGAGAATATACGTGCTAACCTCTTCTAAAGAAGTCAAAGCATGAATTTTTGATTTTTGTTTTCTGCTAAGGCAGTGGCATGTTTATAAGAATACTGAAAAGAAAAAGTGAAAGTGAAAACCAGAACTATGCACTGTGCTTTCATTACTTTCTAGGAACTGCCAAAATCAAATGTAGAGATTATAAGATTGTATGTTAAACAAACTAAGTGGGACTGTTACCAGCTGTTCTCTAAACCGCGTCTTGTTTGCTTTCCATACCTGTTTGGTCATTTGAAGATTTTTAGTGCTGTGTCAGTATCAGTCACTGCCACTGCTTCATGCAAGTTCTGGCAGCAGAGCCTTTCAACTTGCGTTAAATCCCTTTTAGTTTAGCATTCTGATAAGGTATCCATTTTTCAAAGGTCTTTCTGGAGTGATCCACGCAAATCCCATATTCATTACTGTGGTCTCCACACTCTTCTATGTAATCTGTTGTTTGCATATCCGTAAAAAGAATTTTAAATATTCAGAACTATTTTTATTGAATAATTTTGGGTTTCATACTGTTTTACAGCATTTGGAGAAGTTGAGTGAGGAAATGAAAATGGTCTTGATTAGTAGCAAATATTGTTCTTCAAGCGTTTGGCTTTCAGTGGAGACTTGAAAGACTTCAGACCATGTTAAAAACAGTGTTAGCATTTCAGATAGAATATTATTATGAGAGACATGAGAATAATGCTTTTATTTGTCAGTGGGCAAAGAGTAAAAAAAAAATTAAATTTTTTGAGTTCATCTGCAGTAGAAATGTTCTATCTGTCTTTAGCAAAATAAAAAAAAAGACAACTTGGTGGAGTTCAAACCTTTTACCTTGGTGCCATGTAACTCTTGCAAATCTTTGTTTCACCTTGTACAGAATACTCTTCTCCTGCCCCTTCTTATAGCTATGAACTTGAATCTGTCCTAAATTCAGAAATAGTTTTCTGTCCCTTGACTTTTATCAGGTAATTTGTTTCTAATCCAAGGAAGGACAATCTTCCTTCTCAAATAAGAAATCATGGTGAATCTGCTTTTGCTAGATGCTTATTAACATCTCTGTCTTCCTATGCTAAGTGCTGTTTTTTAGTTTAGGGATGTGACTTATTTTTAAGGGGTCTGCTTAACCTTGCTAACAAAAGCAAGTTCAGATATACTTTGCAGGCATTTATGTGCATGTAATTTTTAAAGATCAGCACCTTTGCTGGAAATCTCAGGGTATGGTGATGGTTCAGGCTGGGGAATAGAACACATCAGTGAAGATGTGCAAGTTCCCAGGACTTTTTCTTGATGGGAGAGAATGAGAAGACAAAACACAAGAGCTTTTCCAATAGCAGAGTAATATGAAGGAAAGCACAAAGCAGAAGTTAATATGAAAATAAGGAAAGGGAGCAGGGAAACATTAAATGTGCTTAATTTGGTTTTTGCAGTTTGTTATATGTTTAGGCCAGAGAGATTAATGAGAGCTATTTGTTCAATGGGCGGTTTCTACCACCTGCACATAGATTAATGGTAGGATGGGCTGGAAGTGGGTTTTGGTTTTCCTTCAGGTGTTCACTATGAAGTAATTTTGTATTTAGACAATACAGAAAACTTACAGCATGTAGAGAATAGAGGGGCAAATATGCTTTAAGAACAGTTCAGGAGAAAGGCATTTTTCCTTCCCCTTTTCCCCGTTCACGCCTGCAGGCTTGCACATCACTTATGTCAGGTTACTTGCTTACCCATAGTTAAAGGTAAACCAAATGGTCACCATTATTAACTAATGGTATTTTTATTACTGACAAAAAATCCAAATAGAGTAAAACAAAGCACAAGGTGTAATCAATAACTGTTTCACTTAGTCTCTTCTGCATGTCTGTCTGTGGAGGGTCCTTGACGGAAATTATTCCCTTGAGGGTGAGCCCATCTCTAGTAGAGATGCTCATTATAAGAGTAATTCATACCAACAGGAGATGCTGCTATTATGAAAGGATATTAGAAAAGAGACAGGGAAAGTACCTCAGAGATGGCTTTGGCTTATCTTGCAGTCCATCTGGAAATTAACTAAGGAGAAGACAATGATTTTGACGGTACTTCCTCCTGAGCAACCGAGACAGGGCAGAAACAACCACCAGCTTTAGGCCTGGTGTCTGAATTTATCAATGAGCCTTCCAAATTAGATTTTATGAGGTCAAAAGGATGGGATACAGGAGAAAATGAATGCCTGAACAGAAGAGATAGCATTCTCCTTGAATAGTAGGGATAGGGTTTTGATCTTGGGGAGCCCAGATTTCAGAATAAGCATAGAGACCAATACATAGGTTTGCAGTAGATGTATATGAGCTGTTAAAATCCTTTTCACCAATCATGCTTGTTTTATACTGTTAAACGAAGTTGTTCCTAAAGGGAAAATGTCAAACTGAGTTGAGCCAGTGGAGTAACTATGCAGATTTGAGTAGACTGTGCCATGATATGCTTCATTATGAGGAGAATTGGCCCGGACAGAGGATGGCAAGAGGCCTCTTGCTTTGGGGGTGTTGTTGGGAGAGGCAGCAAACCAATTGCTGGTGTGCTGGGAGCTGTGACCCTTCTGGGTAACACAGCAGTTGTGAAAAGGGAAGGAATTTTGGCTGGAGAGGGTATGAACTCTGGCTGGTTTGTCAAAAATAAGGTAATGGCCTTATGAAATGGTCATAGGTAACTAACTTTTAACTAAGTTGTGCAAAACTGAAGAAGGTATTTAAATATTACTCAAAAGAAGCCATTAAAGTAGGCCTTGAGGCAGACTAACTCATGTTTAAGGATCTTAAATTCAAATTATAACTCGCTACTTCTGTCTATTGAGCCCTACTATTGTCTGCTTCATTAATAAAGTCTTAACCTGTATGGCATTTCGCATCAGATTATCAGGATCTGAAATTAAAGTAGTATTTCTATGGCCTGTAAACATTTTATCTTCTTAGCATGGCTTCTGATAATTTCTCACAAATAATGCAAAATTTTAACAATGCCACTCTATCAAAGAAGTGAGGATGTGTTACGGTTTTATTTTTGGTCTTCGCTTTTGCGTGCTTCCTGCCTTTCCTTTGCTTGTGAAAGAGTGGGTGAAGAACAATGGGTTACAATGCGCCAGAGAAAACAGATGTCCAAGTTTAAAGGAGTCTGTGATTTCTTCATTCAGAGGCTCCTTGACATAGCAAGCAATACTGTTAAAGGGAATTACACTTTGTCTTGTCAAATATTGGTGGTCCATCACCTTTTTTTGGCTCTGCAGTGTTGTAAGATTATCTTTGGAGTATTCTCCAGTTTATCAGTTTTAATATATATTCCACCTGTTTCTATTTTTTTATCTTTGTTTGTTTAGTTTTATTGTTGGCTTTTTCAACTATAGTAGTTGTCCTAATGAAATATATTACCTGTACTTGCAGTCCTTGTCCTGGGAAATGTTCAGAGCTTCTTAAATGTAGTATAAATACTTTTTTATTAATAATTTCCAAAATGATCCCTTAATTCTGCCAAAGTTACTGAGAATGAGAATTTTTTTTCAGACTGTCTCTGTATTTGTCTCTTGCTGAATTATCTCTCAGTGGTCTAGCACTGTGGCTTTTAAAACATTTGAAGACTTAGCCAAGTTAAATTTCAAGGAGGTTTTTATGTTGTATTGATCACCAAAACCAGATAATTGCTTTTCCATCTTAACCCCCACTTTGGTGGGAGGTTCTTGTCACTGAGTCTAAGTTACTTAAACATTGTCAGGAAGCTAATCAATTGCCCATGTATTGTCCGTGTAATTACCCTGACCCCAGTTTTGGCTGTTGTCTTGCCGGCAACACCTCTTGCCAGCAGTCCCTGTGGAATGGGTTCCCTATTGAGCTAATTGACTCTAAATTTAATGCTTCCATTACCCTGCCAAGTTCACCTTTAGCCATAAATTGCTTTATGACAGGCTTTGACAAGACAAAGTGTAAACTGCATTCTCAGCTCCTGGATTATACTAGAAATTAGTACGGAAAAAACATTTGAATCTGTTTTGGAGTGAGAAACTGGAAATGGCTTTCTGAGCCATTCTCCTGCCCCCTTGCATTAAGTTCTTTACCAGCCTTTGTCTCTCTTACAGTGAATCCTTATATTTCTATGCTGTGTGTTTTGAGTGTGTGCTTGGCTTCTGGGAAGACAGATAAGGGTAAGAGAGTTCCCATTGTTTGTGCTGGGTATAAGCCTGAACTGCCTTATGGCATGGTTAGTTTGACTTCTCACAAGAAGGCCTCTAAGTTTTCATCTTACCTGTGTAGAACAGTTCCAATTTCAAGTTAAAGTTCATATAAGATTGGTGATATAAAGTAAAACCCATGATCATCATCATGGCTAGGCTTCGCGAACGAAGATTTACAAGGGCTCTACCCACGCTTGCTACAAGCACGCTGGT
>JAWWEE010000105.1:44011935-44028426 GCA_035221455.1 Xenops minutus | reverse complement strand
AAGGACAGACACATTTGACACGTAATCAGACCAGTGGATGTTTAGGATTGTACGGAGGCAGCGCTGATGGAAGCGCTTGAGGAGTCACAGGTGGTGGCGGTAGATGACCCGGGATTCAGAACCATACAGAAGAGTATACTCCGTAATAGAGTCTGGCGCAATAAAACCCATGAGCATTGATAGGAACACATCCCTAAAAAAATGAGCTGAAAGGATGTATAAGTTAAAGCATTATTGGAAGTATATAGCTGTTTTCTGGGTTCAGGTAGTGTAAGTAAGTATGTTAAAAATAAGAAGGTGCCACTCTGACGTACCTTTTCTGTCACTCTGACACACAGCAGATCTGTATTTCTTTACCTTGAATGTCTCTTGTAATTAAATAACTCAGATAATTTTGAAAAGCAGTCAAAAAGATACATGTGAGCTATGATGTTGTCTTGGTTCATAAATACCTGAAAACACAACCCCCTAGAATTACATTATATATAACATATAGTAGTATAATTAATGATTTTTGTATGAGTTGCATGATCTGTCCCCAGTACAGAGGCTAAAAGATTCCTAAAGTATATATCAATGCCAGTATATAAATTTAACAGCAGTCATATTTTGTGCATACTTGCTGTACAAGAGTAATATGTTTTTTAATGTTTAACTACTTTTCTAAATGTACTTTCTTTGCATATTGGTGTTTTTATTTAGAAGGCTGAGCACCTTCAGCATGTGTGTACATAAATATTGAAGAAAAGCATGTCACTACTTGATGCCTCTCAGTAGTGTAGCTGTCCTCAACATGTGTATAAGAACTGCTGTTTTTCCAAATTATTTGAATATAAGAGGTTGATCCATAGGAAGGTTGTTCTTCCTGGTTTTACATCTATGAAAAACTGTTCAAGTAGTGTAAACTGTTGCAGTTTCTTTTCTCAGGTATCAAGTTCTAAAATAATATACTTCCTGAATGTATAACATGTATCTGTTTCTGACACTGAAACCAGCCTTCTAAAAGGCTGTATGGTAGTTAGAGCCTAAAATGTTTTGCAGTACAGATAAGGACCTCCATTAAAAAAAATTGCATATTTTTTTATTTATTTTGATAATATTTTTATTTTTAGCATTAGTGAAACCAATAGTTTAAAAAAGTAGTTGCAGCAAAATACTGGCTAACAAGTGCTAAAAAAATAAGTTACCTGTCAGTACCACTGTGGAGTGCTGGTGTTCCTGGCCCTGGGCAAAAGAGAATGTCACATCGATGAGTTAACTTATTTGATTTACATTCACATCCCTGAATAAGCTGCTTGAGTGCATTATACTATATGTAAGTCTGTGTGAATGCCTTAGCTGTACTGTATGTCTCCTTTATAAATGCATTCATACTCTAGTATGTTCACTGCTGGAAAATTCCCTGAACCTTTGAGGCTTATTCCTCCTAGGAGAGAGTAAATTTAAGAGTAGATTTTTGTTTTCTTTGAGCGTTTTGAAATGGTGTTTTAGAATGACAGAATAGTGGATCACTAAAACATCTTTGTATTTTTCAGCAAGGTGACCCAAATAATAAAATCCCCCACTGCTCTAGTAATAAACAGCTGAATCCTAAAGATTTCCTAGTGCTGCCTGTCAGGTTTTGCAGTTCTGCAGCTGAGCAAGTTTTGAAATAGATATGAAAAATACTATATAGTCCCTTTGGGGATTCAGTGATTTCAGATGATCCAATCCCCTGAGTGCAGTGCTACTTGAACACATAAATGAGCATGGTGTGGCATGTGTGCACTGAAAATGATAATGTTTGAATCATAATGAAGCCATGGATTTTTCTGAAAAGAACTCTTTACAAACTCAGTAGCATTTTTCTGCTGGCTTGCAAGGAACAGGAGGAAACCCTTGTGTTAAGCCTGGCCTATTAAAATCCTTTCCTGTATTTGTTTAGGGATTTTTAGCCCTTCTTGCACTGAACACAGGGCAGGGAAGTGAGTGTTTTTAACAGAATGAGACTTGGAGATGAGAGGGGGCTATGCTGCCACATGATGGCAGCAAAATCCTGCTCAGCACTAGGAGCTTATGGAGTCCTTCAGCTTTTGGGACTGGGTTTTTTTCCCTCCCCCCCGTCCTTTCATAAGGAGAGCTAAACGGAATGTTTTAAAGCACTTTGGGGATAATGGAACCGTGGGTGCTGTTAATGCATTTATTGCAGTCAAGCTGCATCTTCTCAAAATGCATCCTCTAGTTTATTAGATAACACATGCTGTTTCTTTTAAAAGTTTTTAGTACATTTAACTTTGCTTTGAAACTTAATAGGCTTGCACATTATTGATTTACATGCTTATTAGCAAAAGAAAAATATCTGAATATTGAGAAGTAAGAATATTCCAAGAGAACCCCATTCTTAACACCTGAGTAAGAAGGCATTCATCACTTCCTGCCTTCATGTTGACCACAATGCTGCTGGGAACATGCTTTGTAAGTCCTTTCTGTCCATCTGCAGTAGCTGACTTAATATGTACCATTGCTCATTTTGTAGTTACTTGTAAGACTTTAACAGTGATCTTAATATCCTTTCTTTCTATTATGTCAGTACATCGTTACATCCAGCTTTCTTGTTCTGTAAACTTCAATAGTCTGTCTTATTATCGTTAGGGGTATGCATTTGTACACGTAGCAAAATAGGAACAATATTTAAGAGAGATTTCATCCTTAGCTTGAGCTCTCCTCAGATAAAACCACCGAAGAAAGTTAATTCATTAACCACTGAAGAATTAATTGTATTCTTTATGAAACTATTAATGTCTCACAAAAAAAAGTGGAGTGCCTCCTCTTCATATTTTTTCTGTTTGCTATGATTGGATTTATCACATAATTATCCAGTCTTAATGCAGCTATCACTGGCATATTTCAATCTTCTTATATGCTTTAAATTGCTTTTTTTAATTTAAGTCTTCTTATTCAGTAGTACATTTGGGAACTCTAAGTCACGTGCTGCTTAAAAAAAGCAATATCCACAACTAGTGGCTTTAGTCTCAAGCCTGAATTGTGCAATACTCTGGTCAGATTAGTGCTGGCAGCTTTCCAGTAGTGACCTAATGAGCAATAAGTAGAGATGTAGTGAGAAGCCTGTGTGATGAGGTTTTGAAAAGATTGGGATGTGAGATGGCGGGGAGGCTGTTTTAGGTGAGAAGGAGCAAAGCTACTGAGAAGACATCACTAATGACACTGAGTAATGAAGGTGCCTCTGGTGAGCTGAGTGCTGTTCTTGATCCAATACTCTTGATGTCAGTCCACACAGCTTCATTTGAGCCACAAAATGAGTGTTTTGAAAGGACAGAGAAGTGTGGATGTTTGGAGTTCCTGCTGTGTTGTTGGCATGAGCTGGTTCTTATACAGTCAGACTGCTTAGGTCTCAGTTTTGCTCCTCAGACCAATGCCACAGAAGTGACTGCTTGTTTGATGTGCAGGAGCAGAGGTTGCCAACTCTCGCTCTTCAGACATCACAGCCATAGCTGCTTACCACCAATTAAGAACAGTGTTTTAGGGAGTATTACAAATAGCTTTCAGCTACTTTATTATTGCTGTGGATATTTATTGCACACTGTTAAATTTTGTAGTGACTCAGACAGTATCTTAAGCAGTCTAGTGGGATCTTTCTGGTTTTAAGTACATGTGGAACAAGAGGAAGGTACTTTTTTACTGTGACTTGTGACACTGGTGACAAGGTTCCCTGTCCTTTCTCCTGTATGCAGGTTAAATGAAATTTAGCCAAGACCTGCAAAACAGCTTTATTAACAGGGGGTTCTTTGAGGTGTGCCTATATAATGAGCTTACTTTGAGAGGTGTTCAGACTCAAGGCTAGCTAGTCCTAACAAAGGGGATGACTCAGGTTGGAATTTATTTGAATGGCTTAGGCCAAGTTGTCAGTGGTGTAAGGCAGCTATCACAGACTGGTTCTTGGGGTGTCCTGCACAGGGCAAGGAGTTGTACTTGATGATCCTTATAGGTCATTTCCAACTCAACATATTTTATGATTCTAATCAGAGAGGGAGAAGGAAGATTTTTTCTGTGCTATGTGGTTATACTAAAACATTCACTGTGTTACATGATTGCTCCACTAGCTTATGTTTACACAATGTTCTTACAAAATGGAATTATAAGCCAGAAAATAATTCCTGATTTTATATCCAGTTGTCAGTAGAGGGTGCTACGTAGCTTTTGAATTTGATCTGCAGAGGTTGTATGTTTATCAAAGATATTTTTAGCTAATAATTTATTATTCAAAATTTAGTTCAATTATACCTTTGCTTACATTAGCAGTGGAGTTTACTGTCATAGATCTTGATAACATTAATTTGATTCTGCAAATGAACAGATTTTCTATTTAGCAAGATTCCATGTTATACTGCGATCAGCTCTGTAATAATGATTTTATGATTAGAGAGTGTTTGCTCCTATTTATATATGGTAATAAATTTATAGAATCTATTTTACAGGCTTACAGAAACACAAACACCACCTTGCATTTCTTACTACTATTTGCTGTCACTGTGATAGCAATGTCATCAAATGAGATGTACAGTTTCTAAGTAGCTGTGCAAGTGATTTGGCATCTGGAGATAGCAAGTCAGAAGGAGGTTGTATGGAAATAGGGATAAGGAGGAAAATAACAGCCAACAGGAGCTGAAGGAAATGGAAGATGAGGAGAGAATAAGAAGATACATAGAAATGAGGCTGATGAAGGCCAGATTACAGATTCTGATTTCGGAGTTGTTGCTTTGCTAGCTCTGCCTTTCCTTCTCTGCCCTAACTATCTTTTCAGGCTTACGAAGTTTCCAGCTCTTTCCCACAGTCAGTGTCCTAACTGCTTGTGAACTCTTCAGCCGGTTGTTGACAATTCGAGTTAGGAATTTTTTCTGTAAACAGAAAACAGACTATGGGCACTCTTGGCTTTTTGGTTATCTTCAAGTCTGGTAGGAGATGGTTTGATCTTGTAAGTTTATTCTGAGAAGAATTCTTATGAGTAAAAGATTTTTGATTTCTGAGAACTATATAGGGTCCCCTGGTACTCTTCTCTCTCTTTTTGCTATTTCTGTTTTTGGTGAATGTGGGATAAAAATGTGGGCCAATCTAGAAATACTTTTGGCTTTTGTAGAAATACAGATAAAAATGCAGAAATTTAGAGAAGATTAACTCTTGATTTAGGAAGGCATGAGCAACCAGTGTTCTACTCCCCTTTTGTTTTGTTTGGGTCACCTTTTGAGCAGGAATTCCCAGGTTAGCATTCCTACATAACCTGGGCTGCACTTGCCTTTTTCCTGCTGTGAACAGGGAGTCCCAGGGTTGCAACTACAAAGACAAGGAACAGGACAGCTCATCCCAGGGAAACAAAGAAACAAATCCATTGTCTTCCTTCAAACTGGACAGGGTTGCCCTTGAGCAGGACATTTCAAAATATGCTTAAAGACATGGCTGTTCTCTGTAGTCCATATCTGTGGGACTCTTTCTCCTGAGAGGCATGCCTCTAGGCTTCCTCCACTTTCTTCCTGCCTGAGTCTTCTGGTTGTCATCCAGGATCTTGGATTTTTGCCCAGCCTGACTGCTGACAAAGGAGATGGTTCTTACAGAGGGTTTCCTTGTGGCTGGGACATCAAATGGGTTGTGTTGGGCCATGTCCTCATTTCCTAGTACTGTCCAAAGAGAACATGACAGATGTCCTGACTCTGTGGAGCATATCATGGTCCTGTTTGTAGCAGGAGGAGTGGGGAGGGCAGAGGAAGCCATTAGGGTCAGGTGCTCTCATTTCTACTCAGCTGATAGCTCTGCTGGAGTGGCAGATGGTGAATATCAGGTCTGGACTCCAAGCCTGATAGCAATCAAGGCTTCAAAAACATAAACTACCTGGCTCAGAAACCAGAGGCATGATGGTTCCTCTGGGGACATCCCGAGGCTGATGGTGTCCCTGCTGGTCCAGGCAGAGCTAGGAAATCCTGGAGATGAGAAGTAGAGAGTGTGTGCATTTCAAGCTGTGACACTTCAGCCCTGCTTTTGAGTAGTCCAGACGTTGAACCTTATCCCAGAACAGTGCCAACCACTGCAGCTTAAGTTAACAGCCATCTATGTGCAGGATAGACACAATTTTAAAGCCTCAACATAGGTTATGTGACAAGGACTAAAGGCAAAGAAGGATGAGTTAACTACAATTAATAAGGTGCCTTTGGGGCAGGTATAGGGTATGCAAGAGGAGAGTTTTAATCTATGCACTGCCACAGGCTTCCTGGCTTACTATAGGCAGATTGCTCTATTTTCTTCCTGCTTGTCTTTATGAAAATAGGGAACAACAGGTATTCACTACCTTCCATGAGCACTCAGGGGCTTTCACCTCATGTAGGTACAAAAGGGCTAAGAGCCCAAGGCAGATATCCAGAGGCAGCGCAGGTAATGAGCTTGGAGCAGAGCACCTGATATATAAACCCCATTTGGAATGGAATTAGAAAGAAATATTCAAAATAGATCTTTTCCCCAAGTAATAGTTATTTCAATGCAGTTCTTGTTGAAACCTAGTCATTTGTGTCATGGTAACACACCATGACTGCCACCCAACAGGCTCTGCTGCTGTAAGGGCAGACTTCCTCAAATTAAATGTTTAAGTGCTATACCTACAACATAAAGCAGTAAACACAAGATAAAAACAATAAATAGGCTGAGTTCATGCTCAATATGGAGAATATCTGAGTCAGCCTTTTGTGAATTAGCTCATGTATTGTTGTCATCTTGCTAGGTCAGAAGGAAGTTCTTATAACCTGTATTCTTGATAGGGTGAATTAGTGCCCATGGAATTCAGTGCAGGTGAAACTAGACTAGCTTGTTACCTAAGTGAGCTTGCTGGAAAGCTATTCCAGGATCTCTGCAGTAGCTACCCTGCAGCTTTACTCTGTAGATATGCAGCTCTAAACCTGAATTATTGTCAGTGGACAGAAAAAGGCACTTCTGAAGTGCGAGTCCAGTCCCAGGATGAGAAACATTGTGAGGTGGAAGTATCTGCTTTTCTGTGATTGACATAGTAAGCCAACTGTATCTGAATTTGAATGTTAATTGCTTTGTGGGTCTGTGACTGGTTTCAGATATGTAGGTAGAAGCTTCCCATGTCCTGTGAGCCAACCATTAGCGTAATTACAGACTTTCTCCTGTAATGTTTCAGAAATCCTAGGAAAATATTGCTACTTAAAACTTTCCTTTCTCTCCTCTGTGCACAGTGAAATACAGTTCAGCTCCTCTAGTACTACCACTTCAGAAAGCCAAGAGCCATCTTCTGGGGATCAAGCAGCAAGTGCACTTCAGCAGCAGCTCCTCTTGATGGTGGCACGAAGGACCCTTTCTGAAAGCCCACGGGTACATTGTAATATCTGAGTTTCTAGCATCTTGATGAACTGCTCTATAAACAAATGCTTCAGGCTTGTTCCTGAGACCATTTTGTTGATTTTCCTATACTACTTTTCCTGGTATTGCTCATATGGGAGACGATGTGTTGTTGAATTTTATGTTGATGGATGCAACTCGGCTGTTTTCTGCTGATACTGAGTAGTGTCCTAGGGGACTACTTAAAGACTACATCACCAAAAAAGTTGATCTATCTTCAGTCTTATTTCATTTGGAAGAGGACATGGCTGTTAAGATTTTAGACACAACACCAGATTTTAATAGTATGAAGTGTTTATTCCAGATTTATTCCAGATTCATTGCTATCATAAAGCCCCGTGTCTGGTTTCACTTTTATGAACTGGGCAACCAGACTTCTGGATGTCTGTTGTAGAATGTTGAATCTACCTCCTCAATGCAGCAAAAGAAAAAGGCCCTCAGACTTCAGTTGGCATGGTATTATGTAGACATGAATTTTACAGTGGTTGGGGCCTGTGACCAGGGGGTTAGAGTGTCGTCTGTTTTTACGATTTCTTTCATAGTAACCTTACCCTTCTCTCTTCCACAGCAAATTCTAGTTTGGTATTTATGAATAACATTAAAATGACAGTTACCTTTCATCTTAGATTTTGCACAGGAACGTAAAGCTAGAAGTAACTTATATCAAGTAACTATTTTAAATTAAAAATCAGAAAATTGCTTGGAATTGTGTCTTTTTAGATTTGGACAGTGTCTTCCATCTAAAGGCTCAGATGTTTTCCAGATATTTATTATCTTGTAAACTGTGTGTAAATTAGAGAACAATTGTCATGCTTTTCTTTTTCTTGTTTTTTTTTTTTCTTTCTCTTTTGAGAGAACTGCTCCATTAAGAAGTAAAATATATTGCTCAAGGTCACATAGCAAGTTTGCAGCAAGGCCAGACAGTAATTTCAGAACTTCCAGGTTTCTGAATTTGTTTTTATTAAACAGGAAATTCTGAGCCTGCATAAGTCAGGAAAAGTGTTGTCATTGATTTCAATGAAGCTAAGGTTTCAGGCTGTCTCTGACAGCACATAAGTTTATGAAGTGAATTTTCATAAGCCCTTTTTTGGTAGCAGGTACACTTAGACTTCAGTGACTTACTCAAGGCTAGTCAGGGAGTTTCCCAAATGCAGCTCAGAAATCTGACTCCAGTCCAAGTACAGCAAGCCTCACATAGTAGACTCTGTCCAAAGGTTCCAGTTCCTCAGGAGCCAAAACGTTCTCTTACACACTCAGATAAATGTCTGTTAGGCTGTTTTGAAGACTGAACAATCAGATCCACAGGTGTATTTAATGGAGTCTTTGCCACCTTTTTTTTTTTATTTCATTATGGTGAGCAATCTACATTAGATGAGTGAGATTAATGATTGCACTGGACTGAGTTTCACTTTACTTTTTGTTGGGTAATAGGACTCTAGAAAAACAAAACTATGCCAGTATTAGCATCTGTGATATTTTATAACATGTTTTTTTCTTTGAAAATGCCCCAACCTTGTATTTAAGTTACTATTTAAAGTGGTAATAATATATTAAAATTTGGATTACCTAAACTACTTTTTAGATTTTAAAGTCAGCATAGTGAAAGGATTACAGTTGGTCTCACAGTTTTTAAATAACTTGAAATTGTTAATATATGAAAGAATGCCAAATAGCCCGGCATCCCCTTGCATGTCTCTCTCCTCAGAAATTTGAGTTATTGCTCTGTACTAATACCAGTTGAGCTCCTGTGCATGGTTGTACACTTTTAGTCAATTGGAGGCATGAGATAAAATGCCTAAATTTGAATTCCTTTCTCCAAGCTTATTCTAGCCTGTTTCACCTCATGATTGCCAGAAGACTGAAGATATTGATGAGTTGTTTCCCAGATGATGCACAGCAATGCATTAAGTCACGTGTAAAATACATGTAAAATTCCTTTTCCTGGGAAGTGAAGATTAGGAATTACTCTGATAAGCTGAGAAAAAAATGTAACAATTCCTTTATGTGGGTGAAGAAGATGCTTAAAAACCTGTGTTTTGTAACCATTACAATTCAAGATGACGATCAGTTACTTCACACAGAAATCCCCTTCCCTGACTAGGAAACTTAATGTAACATAAATCATTCTAAAGCAGACATTGCCTAGAGTTCCATTATAGGTATATTTGTCGATTAGTTATCTTTATGGGATGGGGGGGCAAAGAGAAGGCTGCCTAGAAGGAAGTTGAAAACCACTAGACTTCACAATGATTTGAAATCTCAAATTTTTCTTCTTGAAGGAATAAAATCAGTTAATGGTGGTGTACCTTGGAAAGAAATCACTGCTTTGCAGAGGCTTTTTTGTTCTGTTGTCTAGCTTTGCAGGCTTGGCTGATGGTCTGTAGATAAGCCTCTCTGCCATAAGTGTTGGTGAAGGAGTGCAGGTGTAGAGTTGGGCAAGATCTGAAACACTGTAGTTCAAACAGAGAAGAAAAGGCCTTAGAATCTGACAGAAGCAATATTTAAAAGGATGGATTTATGATTGTGATGGTAAGATTAGAGGCTCTTAAATTAGTGATGTTTATGCACTTTGTGTTTGTTGGCAATTTTTTTTTCTCCTCTTGCTTTTCTTGGGGAGGCACACCTGATGTGGTATTCAAAGCATCTCAGAAAAGATAAACAAAGCTGTGTTCTGAAAGGAGGGTTGATAAGTTACAGCCCCTAGACCTTAAAACCCACTTGATTTTTTTTTTCCTTAATTTAGAAACATGGATTTGTCCCGTCATATGTGTTTTTGTGTTGTGCTGTAATTAGGCTGGTACATGAAAAGTCTTCAAAAAGGAACTTTTGACAAGCTCTGGATTGGGACTAAAAATAATTATTTTTAAATTATTATTCAGTATTCATTTTTAAAGCACATTGTCACTGTTGAGCTCCATAATTGATATAGCTTTTGTCCTTCTGCAGTGATTAAACTGGTGTGATATTTTTGTTTCTAATTTAAAATGAAAAAAATAAATATGCCAATTAAAAAAAATCTGATTCTTTGTGTAAATTTGGCTTTTTAAACACCTGTTTTGCTGGCAGCTGCATGTCAGTGTTACTATCTTTGTGTATTTCTGGTTTGTTTTTGCAGCAACCCAGCCAAGACCCTGAGGATTCTTCATGTTCTTCAGCACAACGGAAACTGAACAGACAGTTCTACAGATTTGTAATATTCCCTGGCAAATGGATTAAAGTCTGGTATGATCGGCTTACCTTGTTGGCATTGTTGGACAGGTAAGCTTTTTTTTTCTTACTGCTGCTCTATGAAGTGTTACAGAGGGTGGCTCCACATATCCATAAAGTAGTGCAGACCACTAGAGAAGCTAAAAGTGAGCATTGTATTAGTGTCTCATATTCAGGTTGAGTAGATTAGTTGCATTTTTACTTTAAGTTGAAGAAAATGTTTCTCTTCAGAGTTGGTTTTGGTAGTTCCTGCTACCCTTTATCTTGAAGCAGAGACTTTGAATCATGTGAGCACCAGGCTTGTAAAACAGTCTGTAATTTGACTCACAGCTTAGATCCAATGGCTCTGAGCTTTTTGATGAGAAAATCACAAGTGTAAAGGTCCCAGGGTATTGTAAATGAAGTACTCCAATCTTTAAAAAAAGAAAATCATTTACAGAGTGGTATTCAGGAGAGATGTTTTAGCTACTGCCTTGTTCCAGTTCAACTTTATTTCTTTAGAGAAAATTTCTTGTCTTGGCATCACTCTTCAGGCACTACTATTTGCTATTTAGATCTCACATGGAATGATCTGCTGGACTGTTAGGACCTTCAAACATGTTAGCCTACATATCTAATGGCTTCTGGCTTTCCTGTCTGCTTTTGAGGAGGTGCTGTGCCATATATATTAAAATGAGCTCCACAGCAGAGATTTCAGATGACAGTTTTACCTGCTACAGAAATCAGGCTACATGTCAGGGAGCTTAAAGTCCAAACCAGATACTTACTTATCTGTGGTGTCTTATCTTTGTGTTTCAATTGCATGGAAAACATCTGCTGATAAGCTCTTTTGTTATAGCCTGAATATTAGCACTGCTTTTTATCTAAACTTCCATGTTCTATTAGAACAGATAAAACAAATAAAACATCAGATGACAAATTTAGTCTTTCATCCAATTCTTTGTTGTCAGACATATGTTTTTCATTAACAGAATGTCTTATTTCCTCATTTAAAAGTGTTTTGGGTGTTTTAATTTGTGGTTGTTTGTGTGGGTTTTTGTGGTGGTTTGTTGTTTTGGTTTGGTTTTTCAATGATTTTGTTTGTCTGCATTTTTATAAACATACTTTTCTACATTCAAATTCAGCTCCATTTTGGGATTCTAATTGGGAAGCGAGATTAGAGGGGATATTGGACTTCAGTGCATATGCCTTTTTTTTAATATATTTTAGATACCGTTTTGGATAAGTTTTTTTGCGTGGGGGTGAAATACCTGGTTGAACACGGAAATATAGTTATGGGAGCAACATCTCAGATCCTGTAATTTCTTATAACTGCAGCACTGACAGTTCATACCAACTACAAATGCACCTACCTTGCTCTAATGAGTCTATAAATATTTGTTTTTCTCTGACACTTTTATTCATGTAGGACAGAAGATATAAAGGAGAATGTATTTGCTGTCATTCTAGTAGTTCTTGTTTCACTTCTTGGATTCCTGACTTTGAATCAAGGCTTCTGTAAAGACATTTGGGTTCTTTTGTTCTGTCTGGTGATGGCCAGCTGCCAGTATTCTCTCCTAAAGGTAGGACACAAGTTCATAGCCAATTGCTGTATTCTCTTCTAACTTCTTTGAAGGCAAAACCCCATAAGCAAACTTTCTTTTTTTTTTTTTGTTTTGTTTTCAGAGTGTTCAGCCTGATCCTGCTTCACCAATACATGTAAGTCTCAGCCAGTAAAACAAGACTTTCTCTTTTATCACTTGTGCGCTGTGAAACAGTTGGCTGTTCAGTGAAATATTCTAGGTGATTTGTGAAAATGAAAAAGATGTTGCCAGTAATTTTGAGACTCTGTAGTATGTTTAATTATTTTTAAGGAATTTGAATTTATCACTTATATTAGAAAAGTGCTTTTTCTTTAAGCTAAAATATGCAGTAAAACAAATACATGTGGACTAGTTTGCAGATGTTTAATCCTGCAGCATCAGGCAAGCATTTTCTTTGCTTTCCTTTAGGAACAATGGCTGAAAAGAGCAGAAGAGCCAAAGTTTCAGATTTTTTTTTTTGATTGATTGAGGATTGATTTTTTTTTAAAATTTTTAAAATCTGTTATTGCAGATGTATTTATCAATAGTATTATTAATGACACAGGTGTTTTCCCTTTTTTATAATGTGGTCACAGTTTTTGTGCTTGTGTCCTGAAGAAATGGCCAAGTCTTTAGGTGAATGCAGGCTGTAAGGATCCTTGCTGGTTGCTATTTGTCTGTTGAGTATATCTAAAAAACTGAACTCTGACAGTGCCAAACACCTTGCAAAGAACCAGTTCTTTACACAAATCTGTCCTCGTTACAGGATTGGTTTAGGGGCATCCTACAACCACAGCCTTACCACTCCACCTGTCACAGTGTCTCAGCATTTTTGTTTTGTGGATCTTGGAAGACGTTTCAGTGGTCATAGGGTTCCTTTCTTGCTTTTACACTGGATGCTTAGTTGCTCACCTTTTTTATTTAGCTCTATTTTTGAGGACACCGTCTCTTCCCTCAGGGTTCAAAAATGGCATGTTGAAAACTTCAGGTCTTCTGGATCATTTCCCTTTGGCAGGGAAGCAAACATTTTTATCAGTTTAGAGTTTAGAAATATGGGCTGAACTTGAAACTGAGGTTATTTACAAATATATTCTACACACTTCACCAAGATGGATTTCAGAAGATTCTCAGTTTCTTATCCATGCCAGTTTTTATGGGGTGAACTTATGGTGGCTTTGTTTATAATGAATTCACAGGAAATATCTGTCTGCACAAAAAGTAGGAAAAGGTAATAAGCAACAACTTGCACATTGCAGGGTAATATATTTCTATAATACATTGAAAATTCCAACCTCAGTGAAAAGTTGGGGTTTTTGGTGATTAATATAATATTATTTGTCAGTTCAACTGGCATATGTCTAGACATAATAATGTGAACTGTAATCAAATAGTTGGCGTTTAATCAGACATTAGTAAGGTGTACATTTGTTTAAAGTGGGTGGCAAACAGTTTAATCAAAACTTCATTATAAACCTATCTGGCCCATATTTTTTTATAGTATTAAAGTAGTGTTTAAACAGAAGTTTTTGTGCAGAATCCAGGTTAGAATTTCAGGCTCCCAAAATACTGCTACAGGTATTATTCACCATATTGTATTCTGTAAGTCATGCAGCAGTGTAGTGAAGCAGCGACAGGTTTATTCCCATCTTCTGTATGCTCTCCTAAAACTTTATCAGGGATACCTTCTTGCAAACTTTTTAGTGCACTATGCAAACTCCAGTGGAATTAAAATTTAGAGTTTTTCCACCCAGACTTTTAAAGCTGGAGAGGTTATGCTAAAATGGAAGATTAGCTATTTCTACATTGTATCTTTTTAACACAATAGATACTTGTAAAGGCTTGCTTGATCTGCTAAGCACTTCAAAAGTAGGACAACAAGAAGGCGAGAAAAGATACTCCATGTACTGTTTCATAATTCATGTGACTGCATTAAAATTAAAGAGTATAACATCTCAATGTTAATGTAAGGATGCAGAACAGCAGAGGGATTAAAGAATGAGCTGTACCATACCCGTGAATGAAAACGTAGATGAGGTTTTTCAGTGTGAAACAAAGCATCACGAGCCTCAGATTTGCACACTGAATCAAGTTCTGTTCATGGATCCATGAGTAGCTGCTACTGCCTTATGTTATCCATGCCTGCTAAGGAGGTTCCAAACTTCTGGCCTGTCTCTCACATGCAGAGTTTGTTACTGTTTGATGTGAGTTTGTCATCTCTAGCCTGTACCATTTTTAAAGATTCTGTTTTAAAATAGCATCCAGTGAATTCAGAAAACAGAGTGCCTTGAGATGTGTAAGCTTTTGTTTGAAAGTCACTTGTGAGTGCCAGTGTATTCACCTGCTGCTTTTGAGAAAGAGCTGGTGTTTATTGTTGCTGCAGCTTTAAACTATTGACTGCTACAAGATGAGAATCTAATTTTCCTGTCACCTGGTGCTTTAGCCTTTCCAGTTCTGATCCATTGGGAGCTGGTGGCCTTTAGTTGCTGTTTACACAGGGGTACATGTTTCTGGGATGGTAAAGTTTGGAACAGCCTCCTCACTGGAGTGGTGAGGAAAAGAAAATCAAGTGAATCCTAAGTGCATTACATTTTGCTGTTAATGACATGATAGAAGAGAGGTGCCAGTGACTGCAGAGTATTAAACTGAGAGATCCAAGAGATCCTGTCATGTGCATTTCAAGGTTTTAGACAAACCTTAGACAAGGTTTTAAATTTAGTATATATCTGTATAGAAGGATCAGGAGAGCTTGCCTCTAAGTGTCTCACAAGAGACCTGTATAACTCAGGGTCTAGCTCAGGCTTACAAAGGCATTTGAGCTTGAAAAATGGCAGTCATGCTCTTAACAAGATTTAGAGAATCTCTTGCATAACTTCGTTGTCTCTGTTCCATTACCTGGCAAAGCAGATAGCTAATGCAGTTGTGTAGCTACTGTAGGCAATTTCATAAATCCCATAAGGCACTTTAAAAGTATTTTTAATTTTTCCCTGTAAGCTTTTCTGCAGAACTGAGCACATGAACATTTCTTTATATAAAGAACTTTCTGTCTTTCTTCTCTTGCATGTGTGCACTCACAAACAAAAAAAAAAATCATTAGATCTCTCTTAAATTTTCTCATTAAAGATGCTTTGCAATCAAAACTTCTGTTTTACTAAATGGAAATGTTTGAAATGATTCTGTTTTTGCTGAAAGTCTCAATATTTTTATCAAAATATGAGATGCGCCAGTGCTGTGTCGGTAGGATATGAATATATTTCTGAAACATATTAATGAGAAATATGGACTTGAAAAGGCCAGTGACATTTTTTATCAGGCTTGGGGGAAGGAAGATTTTTCATTTAAATTTTTATCAGCAAAGATAAAAATGGTTGTTCAACAAATGAGTAAAATATAAAAGGAAGTCTGCTTCATTATTTAAATTCTTCAGAAGGAGAATGCAGAGTGGAGTAATTTCACCAAGATGAGATCAGTCTTGAATGTCAATATTTGGTGAGCTTGTCTAGTAAAACAATTTAAACCCTTAATGTCTAAAATACCTTGTTGAAACAAGTTATGCTACCACCTGTCCATTTTGGTGAAGAGCTGCCTAGCTTGGCCTGTCAGTGGCAGACACAAGAGAGCTTTGCTCCTATTTTTCTGTTTGTTTCTAAAACCTTAAAAGATGAAACGTAATGTCTGTCCCCTGGCTGTGGCTTTTGGGAAGTGATGTACCTTTCCATTGATCCTCTTTGTCCCAGAAGGTGTCTGCTGTTGGCCTCAAACCAATCCTGTCCCAAGTAATCCCCCTCACATGAAAGATGTGAATGATACTGATGCTGGACGTGAGGACTGGAGTATTTATTGTGCCCTAGGAAGCTCGTTCAGGTCCAGTGCATCCCAAGTAGTGCAGCAGATGCGCAGCTGCTACCCTCCTGAGTGCATTGCTCCTGCATTGCTTTGGTCCCATTGGCCTGATCATAGGGAAGATTTTCTTTTCAGGACTCTGTCTCATTCTGCACTACTGCTTGAGAAATAGGGAAGGTAGTCATGGCTAGGCTTCGTGAATGAAGATTTGGGAAGAGCTCTACCCACGCTTGCTGCAAGCGCCCTGGTGGCTAAAAAGGCCAATGCGAGATAGGCAAGTCCGATTGCAAAAGGCACAGCAGAAAGTCTCCATCAGCACTACTGGCGAGGGACGGTTCTTCCTGCGTTGCCTTTTTTCCTCAAGACTGATTCTGCATGTGTACTCAAAGGAAGCAGCAGTGTTACGGATGGTGTGTCTCCATTTCTCCCGATTGGAGGCCAGAGTGGACCATTGATGGTGGTCAATATGGCCAAGGCTGAGGTG
>JAWWEE010000105.1:43987901-44011835 GCA_035221455.1 Xenops minutus | reverse complement strand
CTCTTTGTCAATCTTACCATCTGAGGAAATGATGCTTCCCAGATAGGTGAACTGCTGGACTGACTTAAGCTCTGATTTGCCTGTGGTGATGTGGTGATGAAGAAAGACTTCCTGAGGGGCAGGTTGATAGAGAACTTAGGGAAGGGAAAGCTCACACTTTGCAGCTTTCAGGAAACCTTCAGAAGATGCTTCCTCAATCCTAGCTAGAGTTAGCAAGGTAAGAGTGATTGAACTAGTCTATTCTTTTCTGGCTAAATTGGAAGAGACCTACAATGGTCATCCAGTCCAGCTGCCTAACCACTTCATGGCTGACCAAAAGTTAAACCATGTTGTTAAGAACATTGTCAGAATGCCTCTTTCAAATACTGATAGGCTTGGGTCACTGACCACCTCTCTAGAAAGCGTGTTCCTGTGTTTCTTCTTGGTAAAGAAATGCCCCTGACAGATGCAGTTTAGTCATTCCCACGTGTCCTATTACTGGCTACTGGGGAGAGGAGATCAGTGCCTCCACTTCCCCTCCTCAGGAAGCTGTAGAGAGCAATGAGGTCACCCCTCAGCCTTGTCCTCTCCAAACTAGACAAGCCCAAAGTCCTTAACTGCTCCCCATAGGATGTTCATTCCAACACTTTCACCAGCTTTGTTGCCCTCCTCTGGATGCCTTCAGGGACCTTCACATCCTTCTTAAATTGTGAGGCCCAGAACTGCAAACAGCACTCCAGGTGGGGCTGCACCAATGCTGAGTACGGCAGGATAATCACCTCTTTTGCCCAGCTGGTGATGCTGTATTTGGTGAACCCCAGAGATGGTCTACCCACTTGGCTGCTCAGGCTCACAGATGACTCACATTGTACCTGCTGCTGACTGGCACCCCTACCTCCCTTTCTGCAGGGCTGCTCACCAGCCATTCTTGAAATTTATGCCTGTGCCCAGCATTACTCCATCCCGGGTGCAGAATCCAGCATTTTATCTTCTTAATCACTGCCCAGTGCTCCAGTCTATGTAGTTCCTTCTGCAAAGCCTCCTGACCCTCAACAGAGTAAATATACCCTGTAAACCTAATTGAGTGTGTCAGTGTTCTGTGTGGAACTGCAAGATGTGTGGAGTTAAACCCTGGATTTCTAGTCATCAACACTGTCTTACCCAACTGCCTTCAAATGATTACCATGCAAAGATAAAACTGGGTTCTGTAATTCAAGAGGTAAAACAAGAATGTAACATCACAATAAAATAGACTTTGATGTGGAGTGGTCATCAGGATATAAAACAGTAAGCAATTGTTTAGGTGCATATTTAATTGTTTTGTTTTCCTAAGGCACAGCTCATATATGAGATAAATGAACTGAAGCCTAAAAAACATCAGAAAGTAGTATTTTAAGTGATTTTTCTATTTTAAAGTCAGATCTTTATCTTTCGAATTCTCCACAGAGTATTTTGTGGACATGTGTCTTATCTTAAACTAAAAAGAACATTACCAAAATTGAAACTGATGAAACAGCAAGGACTTGTGTCTCTGACTCAATTCATATTCCATGAATGTGAAGTGCAATATAAGCCCACCAGTTCCCTGTAATCTACCACCTTGTTAACTGATTGATCCCAAAGGAGAGTACAGATCAGTTAATAGTAATGCTAACATAGCAGCTTGGCTAACAGCCAAACAAATACAGCTGCTGTTTCAAGTCAGTAAGTAGACTCAAAAAACACATGATCTTTTATTATACTCTCACTTAAAATTGCATTTTACAAATAAGAACAGTTGCACAGCAGATTTATGCAAACCAAACTTGGAGTCTGGTCACTTGCTCCTGGCTTTTCACACCCAAGGAATCTTTTGACTCACCAGCATTTAAAATGTCTTAGTTATCCTTAGGCTTGCTACCAGGACAACTATTAAAATTTTTCTCAAGTGTCTGATACTTTCCCTGGCCTACAGCCCTATAGGAGTGTTTTGTAGGATTAGTGAGACTCAGTTGTGTGAAAGATATCTATGAAAGGCATCAGATGAGAATCCTTTCACATCCTAATTCCTCTGGATCATCATTTCAAAGTGCTTCATGAGAGGCAGGCCAGAAACTGCTGTTGAGTGTCACCCCCTCCAGAAGGGATGCTGATTTGCTGTCAGGTGGTTCAAAGCAACAAAAAAAAAAAAAGTTGTATTGGTGCCAAAAAATCAATTTCCATGCCTCACACTGCACCTAGGAGGTGCTCTACTATTTTTTTTCTTCCCAAGATTCAATTGAAATTAATTTTATATTTTATAAAGTAAAAGAAAAAAAAGTCAAGCTACCTGAAGCAGACATTCATTAAAATAAAAGTAATATAGAAGAAATTTTTTGTGTATTGAAAAGAAAGTTTCAGGCAGGTTGAGGGGTTTTTTCTCCACAGAAAATGATGGCTTCTGCAATTAGTATTTTTTGAAGGGTCCAGAAGGTTAGATTTTCAAAAGCATAAATGATTGCTGAAGTCGGTCTTAACTGCTCATTGTGCTTTTTGAAGATCTCCTCTGGAGAAGGAAAAATACCTTGTGGCATTTTTATTATTAATTATTATGTATAAGTCGTTAAAATATTTTGTCTGACCCCTGACCTTCTCTCTAGTTTAATGCAGTGTACACAGTAGGAAAATGAATACAAAATTCAAACTCTTTGTTTTTTCTTCCAGGGACACAATAAAATCATAGTCTACAGCAGACCTGTATATTTTTGTATATTGTGTGGCCTTATTTTGCTGCTAGATGCTGGATCTAAAGACACGAATCCTCCTGTTTATACGATGTATGGCTTGAAGCTCTTTTCCCCTAGATCTCTTCAGTCAGCCAGAGACCATGTAATAGGTGAGTCACTATTTTTCCTAGGACTGTAAAAATGAATTAAGCATTAGCTGGGCAAGTCTGTTTTCCAGTGCTGGCAATCAAATGCATGTTACAGAGGCACAACTCTTAAGTCAACTTGATAGAAATGTTTGGAATTACTTAAGACAGGGATGGGGGCAGCTGGCAACCTTCCCTCACGTAAAAGGAATTCTTAATGAAATGAGGATCATAGAAAAGTCTCCATAGAAAACGAACAGTCACTGATGTTATTAGCAAAAGACATCATCTGTGAAATGCAGTTAATCTTTGTAAGGGCTTGTATATGTGGAGCAGTTATTGCAGGATAAGTTGAGCTTTAAATTTAATCCTTGAAAGCTACCCCATTCCAAGTCCTCAGATGGACATTCTTCTGCTCATGATGAACATGGTTTTTCTTGGTTTAGTTTAATCATCCTGTCCATGTGACCAGGTAGTGTGAAGCAGCCACTCTGCAGTAGCTCTTTCAACCTGTTTCCTTCTGGAATCATGTTCTGAGGTTGCTGAGAGTATTCAGATACTGCCCCAAAACAGATCTGATGATCCCTTAGTACTGAGTTGGAGTGGCCACAGCTGACATTACCCTGTTCTGTCAGGACACTCCTTCCTGTTGCACACCACTTGTGGTCTGGAACTGTAATGTTACACCAGTTGTGTCACAGATACAAGTGCTGAACTGAACTCATGTCAATAGTGCAACAATGTTAAGGCATGAGGTAAGAGATGTAAAGTTTACTATAAAAGTTGTGAAAATTGCCCAAAAAGCTGTGCTGTAGTGTACCAAAAATGACCTGTTGGTTTGTGAATTTAGAACCAGGAAAACCTATTGTAGTAGGAAAAAACCTTTTTGTGATATGGAGTGTATGACCTTTGAGGTCCTTGTTCACCTGTGACTGTTGTACTTGCTTTTTGCTATACTAAAGTCAGATTATTACTCTTGAGAGGCATACTATTTTTAGGAAAGCCTCCTTGTCCTTTATATAGGTACACTGACTCCCAGGTCTTCACACCAGAAACAGGGGAATATGAAGACCCGCATCTCACTTATTTTAATTAGCTTCTTTCATTACTTTCCTTTGGTCTCATTAAAGTTTCTCCTTAAATCTTATTTTCTTTGTCTGTCAAAGGTAAGCAGTAAAAATACTGATAAATAATTCAAGAAGAATCTTTGATGACACTTGGGATAGAGATAAATGAAAGACTATAGCAGCTAGTATAAGAAAACAAAGTGTAGTTCTTAATGTGTTAATTTTGGCTGGCCTCAAAAGAGATGGTTGAGCATGTTCTTGAGGCAGCCTGGAGAGGGTGGGGGAGAGAGGAAATACAGGCTCATCTCCCCGGCTGCAGTCTGTTTAATGAGAATGGGAGAAGAAACCATTTTCCTTTGCCTTGTCCCCTGTTCTTATTTTACCTAGTGTGTTTGTTCAAATGATGTTTGGTGCCGTGCTTCGGCTATTCCTTGCTTTGTCTCTGTGGGAGCCCTGACTTCTGGCTGCCATAAATCCTTGTGAATGTTCACAGTGCAGCTACCTCTGTAAGCCATGGCAGTCTGGCATCTTCCAGCATCTTGCTGCACTTTGAGTATAGATTCTCTTAGGTAATCAAGGTATAGAAGTGTTTGGTTTGTGCAATAAAATTAGGAGGGAAGTTGGTCCCACTGAATAGCAATGAAGTGTTTCTATTGTTTTTCATTTTTCCCTATTTGCTAAGTATTTTTGATCTCTTTTTATTGTTTGTTATCATATGGTGACATTTTTGTTTATATTTTTATCAAAATTTATTGTGTCATTCAAAGTTTATAGGTTTGGAAATCAAGTGATTTTTTACTACATTACAAATACCAAGTTAAAAAAAAGTCTTCTATTTCAGGTGTTTACTATGGTAAGAAGCAAAAGCCATGGAAATCATAGAAATGACTTAGCAAGGAACTAAAGTGATGCTGCATAGCATACTCTGATAAAAGTTTTGCAATAAGATTATAAAAGGAAATAATTTGACATTTGTTAGATATGTAACCTAATTACTTACAAAATGTGGTTTTTATCAGGTCTGTTTCTTTGCAAGCAACCCACTTACAATCTGATTCTGTTTTATTTTGCACTAGTAGTGATTCTGCTATTGCTTTATACTTATATTAGCTGGGGAATCATGACTTCAATTCTACCTATGGTTTTCATCTTGAATTCCTTATTCCAGCGGATCTGTTTGCTGGATTAATGTATGAAGTGCAAATAAAGGCACAGACAGAGCCAACCCCAGTCACTAGGCGCTACAGGTGTGGTTAGTGACAGAAGTAGTTAAGCACTTAATGTAAGGTAGTTCTTGTGATGAAACCATTTAAACATTCAACAGGTGAGTGAAATTATTTGGCAGACATCTCAGAAGACTAAGCATCAGGTGGTAGCAAAATTTTATGATAGCAAGTCCTCTGCCTGCTGCTTTTAACAATGAGTGAGCTTCTGTCAGGGGAAGGAAGCCTATCAATATTATCGACTGCTATGCTCAGGAGTGGGAGCACAAAAAGACTTTCTCACTGAAATAACGCCTGTTTTTTTCCTTGTGAAAAAAAAAATGTTTTATTGCACTGCAAATGGATTAGTAGTCAAATATATAGTTTTTTTTAAGGAATAATTTTCTAAACTTCTAAAATATTTGCAATTATGTTGCCATTCTACGCTTCTCAAAAGACCCAAATTTTCCAAAGTCAAAATTTGAGTTTCCCTCTTGTGTTTCTGTGATAGGTGCTTGTTTAGAGGAAACCTTCAAACTGCGGTATTAAACACCAGAAGCTCACATAAGCATCTTTTAGTGGTCCAGCTCTTAAAGATGTTGTGTTCTGTATGGATATGTGTGATGCTTAAACAACTTCTTTCTGGAATTCAAAATGCACTTCCAAAGGATTACTCAGTTACTTTTATTGTCTGCTTCCCACAAAGGAAACTATTGCTCCTAAATTCAATGCTTTTGTGAGTGGTGAATTGTTTATTTTCTTCTCTGCACTCCTTTGTGCATGGTGAGATAAACAAAGCTGCCTTGGCTGAAGACGTTGTTAGGACTGTTCAAGGTCTGAATATAGAGAGGGTGAGCTGAGGTCAATTTTGTAGTCAACTAACTTTTCCCTCCTTGTTTACATTTGTCTCTTTATATTTTGGTGTACTGTCAAGTGTCTAATCTCATCCTTCCTTCCACTGCTCTTATTCCAGTTTTTCTGAGGTTGTTGCAGCAAAGGCAGTCATTTTGACTGTAAGTCAGTAGTGTGAGATAAGTTCTGGCAGTTCTACATGTCCTCTGTCTGAGGAACAAGATCTCCTGAGAGTTTCAGTAGTGAGTTTTTGGGATAGTTGATCCCATGGCAAGTCTAAATTGCCTGCTGTGTAATTTTCTGCCATGCCATTGTCTGTTTTCAGGAGTTGTCCTTGCTTGGCTTGGGGGAATATCTAAAAAAGCACAGAGTAATAAAGGAAGAGGAAATTAATATTGACATTTGCATATAAAACATTGAGATGACAGTATTTCCTCATTTTCTTACATATGTGTAATTTATACCAGAAGCAGGAAGTAGTGTTGAAGGGTGCATTGTGAATGTGAGTGTTCTTAAGTGAGCGCTGTCTGTGTTTAATACTTGAGCATGTTGGGTTTTCTCCTGTGTTTGACTTCCTCAGCAAGATTTACAATATTGGATAGCAGTAGTATATAAAAAGATGAAGATAAAAGCTGTCAGATCAAACTTGGTGTTTTGTTTCCCTTTAGCACAAGATTCATTAGTAAGATGAGCTGGGAAATGTGAAATAAGCATTCAGCGAAGAACATAAATCCTATTGTTACCTTCTTAAAAATCTGACTGGGAGGAAGGAGAATAAGTTGTACTGGTGATTTGTTTAATTTGTTTTTTATGAGAAGGAATAGGAGGAAACTGTAGTCTTCCTAGCATGAAAAGTAGCAAATACACCCTTTTTTACAAGGAACAGTGACTAACACACGTCTCTCTCCATCACCATACAGAACATTATGGTTACTAGTACAATGAAGCAGTAAGGGCATGGTTAAACACGTGCATGTGTCCTTGAAAGACTACAGGATTGGAGACTTGGGGCAAGTGTGTGTTTAGATGCTTTGCTAGACAGCCTTGCTTTGCGTTTTCTGTGGTGGAGCCAAGAGTAAATGGATGGGAAGGAGGACTGGCTGGAAATGGACAGAACAAAAGGCTAGCAGCGTGATTACCTGAATTATGACTCCTGCTTCTCCTTGACTGTAAAGCAATCATTTAAATTAACATTTCTATTTAGAGAGTATGTAAAGCTTTCAGACTGGATTTTACCCCGAGTTTCTTTCCTGTTTTAAATGTTCTTTCCCTACTCCAAGACTAGTCCATTGTGCTGGAAGTTGGGGGAATATTCTGGGAAGTTTCACTATAGATTTGTCCCATTTCTGTGAGGTGCTATAAGTGTGTGTTGTTGATTGCTGGCAGAGGCAGGATATTGTGATAGCCAGATATTTAGGATCTTAGCCATTAAAGTATTTTTTGTTTGTTTATATTGAATTGTTATAGCTGTGCTTGAAGAATCTCAGATTCAAGAAGGAAGTTCCAAAGTCTGCAAATTAAAATTTCTGTCCTTTAAAAGGAATAAATATAATTTTGAAATTATTTGAGAAGCAGTAAGGAGGCTGCATAATGCTATCTTCTCTGCCACTGCTTTTATCCAAAATAAATCTTAAAGTTAACCTCTGAACTTTAGGTTCTTATGTATCATTATTTTGAATGCATGAGAAGGAAAGTGTAATCATTGCTACTATGTATAAAGTATGCTCACTTGAAAAGTTTTCAGAATTTATTGTAACAATTTCTTATTCTTGTATGATGCAAGTTTCTCTATTTTCCATACATTGGGATGTATGACTGTGTTCTAAAATAACTTTTTTTTTCCCCCGCTTTAGTGTTTTTATATTGCTTTCCTGCAATTTCTCTCCTTGGACTTTTTCCTCAAATCAACACCTTCTGCATATATCTTTTGGAACAAATAGACATGTTACTTTTTGGCGGTTCTGGTAAGTAGCAATCTGCAGCCTGAGCAGTCCCTTTCTGGGTTTATAACCTTGAATTAGAATATGCTGTTGCATTTTACAAAGCTCAATGCATGTTAAAGCTCAAACAGCTAATAGTCTTCATCTAATATTGGGTGAATACTAGTAAGACACACTTGATTAGATTTCTTTATTCTTTTGAGTCGTTGTATACAAGTTGTGCTATAGGCTGCAGAACATGGTTGATATTGAAGAGCTATTTCCTGGCATGTCTGATGTGAATCTTTACTATATTTATTAAAAAAGAGAACCTTTAAATTTTTTTTCTGTAAACTCCATTTAAAAAATAAAGTTTATATTCTTACGTTGTTTGTATTCTTCCACATACTGACAAGATATTTGATTTTTTTTTTAATGTTATTTTAGTTAGAGATTAAAGAAGGCCCTTGAGAAATGATGCATTGGGATTTTTTGTTGGTAGCATTTTTGTTATGTTTTTCATTATGTCATAAGTAAGATTGAAATCCATCTACATTGTCATTTTATTTTCGGTTGAAAATGAAGTCCCTCTGTCTTCCCACTTACCACATGTTTTCCATCATGGGATGATGGCTGATGAAACTGGGTTTCATTTGGATGAAAATGTAAGGATGCACTTATTGGACTCTGAATGCTAATGAGCATGCAGTCTGTGGGACCAGACTAGAGACAGTCTGCAGTAAGGCATCTCAAACATGTCCATCACGGATATGACATGCTCACCACCTCTCCTTCCAAAGACCTGCTCTTACTGTGTTGTTCTGCATGCTGCTGTAGACATAGGCTTTGGCAAGTGGTTGAAACTAGCACACATGACATGGGTGTCCTTTGCTTTTTGTCTTATAAATTCCATAGCGACCTGCAAGAAGTAATGTGTTGGATAAAGTCTCCATCATCATAATGATGATTCCAGTGTATTTTGAACCCTAGTTAGAGCATGGTTTTGCAGCCCCTATGTCTCCATTGTCGAGACTGCTTAACTCCTGAGTCTGTCTGACAACTTTTCCTAACTGACTTCTGGAAACTCTTGAAGAAGGTGATAGCAAGAGATCTGGAATCCTTCTCTCTCTAAGTTCGTTCATGTATCTCGATATGGTGCAAATCATGGTTGACTGAGCAAGTTAGGATGCTTTTAAACGACACCAGAGCCCATGCCTCAGGAGCAAAGAGAAGGATGAAAACTTCACATTGATTTTGACTAGAAAACTGTCAATTCTGTAGATCACTGCATTCCTCCTTGGTAGCAACATGAAGAGGCATACTGATATTTTGGCAAAACAATATTAAGTACAAAAAGGAATATAGTGGAACCTCAGATAGATGGAAGAAACAGGGAATGCAATGGCATTGGCCTTTCAGTCTTAGCTGTAAACAGTTTTGTGAGCTTATTTGGTGCATAGAAGGTATTAACAACTAACTTTTTGGTGTCTGATTTTAATCTCTATACCTCTCGTAAGGCAAGAGTTGTTGAATTTTTTTCTTTTAATTGCATGTTCTCATTTAGGAAGAAATGAACTTGCATATAATTTCTGTATTTCAGCTGCCGCCGGGTTTGTATCTGCGCTATACAGCATATCCCGAAGCTTTGTCGTTCTGATTGTCCTCTATGCTTTCTGCTTCAGTGCAGTAAAGGTAAGCTAGAAAAGCAACACTTTAAAGTTTCAAAATTTCAAGCTGAAAATTCATCTAATCTAGGGACACCAGCATTATTTGGTCCTACATTGTCGTTGTTTACCAAGATAAGCTTTGCAAACCATGCTTCAGGTTCTGCCTATTAGCTACACTGAGATAGACTGAAACTGTAGTAGAAATTCTGAAGTAAATGTGTGTCTAATACCTGTGACTATTTGGCTCTTACATGTATCAGTCTGAAATGATCCACTGAATTTTCTCTATAAAACGAACGGCAACCTTGACTTAAAAATCTGCAAGCTGCTATTGACCTGCATAAGCCAGGCTGAATTTGATCAAAATTCCTAGTGAGGTTTTTGTTGTTGCTTCATAACAGTATGCCTAAAAGCTTAAATGTCCAGCTTGGGCAGACCAGTGGACTGTCTAACCCAGCAATGTGTCTGCATCCACAGGGAAATGGAATTTAATGTAAGCCAGATGAATGAGTTTGGCCCTCTTTTCTCTAATATCCCTTCAGTACCCACAATTGTTACATTAGGGATGTTGGAGAGTGATTATTTCATTTGGTGTCTGTGGACTTGTTGTCTATGAATGTGCAAAGTACCTTCCTGAATGTGCTGGTCCTGTCTGTCAGCACAATTTTGAGCCAAGAAATTCAAGATGTTCATTGTGTTCAGTGCAAAGTAGTGCTGTCCTTCATTGGTTCTAAACTGATGTGTTCATTTCACGAAGTCTTCCCTATGCCTAGTATTGCAGGATTTGTGGAAGACCTGTTCTGCATTCACTGTATTCTCTGCCTTCTCAGTTTTGTAGGCATCAGTTGTACCCCCTCATCCCTCTTGTCTTTAAACCAGAGTTTTAGAGTCACAGCCTTTCTGGTGTCTTCTTATAAGGCAGCTGCTTTCTCAGGAGTAGCTAAGTTAGTTCCCCACTCTGTGCCTTCTCTTACTCTGTTGTGACCTTCAGATGTGGAGAGTCAGCGTGTATGGTGCTTAGGATGCAGGTGTGCCACAGATCTATATGCTGGAATAGGATTGGCTCCCATGTTCGTGGTTCCCTTATCAGTGGTGCCCAGTGTTGAGGGGTTTTTTTGACTATATTTTGAGACATAGTCAATGTAAAGCTTTTCTTTTTCTTTTTTTTTTCTTTTTAAGTTAATGTCTATGCCGTCTGCATTTTTTTTTTTAATTTTAAAAATGACAACAGAATTTTGTCTGCCTTCAAGTCTGCTGTAAAATTCCAAGCAAGACCAGAATTTCATGTTAGACTTGTAATAAAATTTATCATATAAAGTGCAGTGTTTGATTACAGTCTGGATGCTGTCAGTGCCTATGCAGGGATGCAACCAGGATATGCCATAACTTACAAGCTGCCCTTGACATCTTCTGGGCACACGTCAGAGGATGCTTTGTGGTGGGCACACGTGCATAGCACACACAGAGATCCCTGTATCAGGTTCTAGAACAGCCAAGGATTTATCATGTCAACACCCAGGCTGGCGAGTTACACAAATGAGAGGGGCAATCAGGTGTTTCTTTAAGGGAATTCTTCATGGAACATGAGTGTTTCTATCGTGGCTTTTAACAATTTTTCACTTAAAGGTTTGAATGGGAACCTTAAATCCAAGAAAGGACAATTATAATGCCTCAATGGCCACTTGCAGGTGATAAGAGCAGGCTGTGAGTGTGTTCTTAACCACTCCCAATAGTAAGGTAAAATGTGTTAGACCACTATTTTATCTTGCCCCTGGGTGGTTTGAGTCCGTACACAATACATTGCAGCAACTCAGCTGCTGAGCAGTACTGTGTTAAGACACTTGAAATTAAATGTCCCTGAACATGTGGTGTACTCCCAGTGAATCTCCTGTTGTCTGGCTCACCCAGTATATGAGGCATACTAGTTAGACCTGGCCCAGTCTGTGTGATGCTATAAACTTTAAGTGCTTCTTATGTAGTTTCCTAAAGTAGCTAGTATTCCTGCTACTGTTTTCTGGCTATATTAATGATCCAGAAACTGCCGCTGGGATGGAGAATGACGCTCTGTGTAAGGATGAACAGAGTGAGAAAAATGGATAAGAGGGGTAAGAAACAATGAGAAAAATGGAAAGAGGTATATGGAAAGGGAGGAGTTGAGTTAAACTACTGTTAAACAAGCAAATATCTGGGGAAAGGATTTTTTTTTTTTTTTTTTTTACCCTCAGTTTAGCAGGGGGTGATTCACTAGTTGAGGGTAGGGAAGGTGTATGATGGATACTTCAAAAAAAAGTTTCTTTTGTAAACAGTAGAAAAGTCTCTTAAATGATTCTACATACTCTTTTCTCAGCATAATACTTTAAATTACAGTATGCAGGTGGCTTTGTAGATAAGCAATCTCCTTGTGGATTAGGCTTCAAACTGCTTAGAAATATGCTTTTAATGCTACCCTGAAGTTGTAGAGTACTGTGAAAGATTTACAAGATATTTGTTGTAAATTACCAATATTAAGTTCAGACTCTCTATTCACACAGAAATTACAGTTAATTTGAATTTTAATGGCACTGTTCTTGTGAAGGCATTTCTGAGGAGGTTAATTTAAAGCATGTAAAGATGATTCCTCTTGCTTCAGATCGTAATCTCAGTCTACTGGAGTGCTTGAAATTTCATACATTTTTTTCTTCCAGAAGTTATGAAATAAGCACTTTGTTAACCCTCCTTATTCTTCAGTCAAGTACAGAGACTTTTTTAGAATTTTGGACCGATTTCTGTAATGTTGCAAAAGAGTGGCTGGTGAAGGAGGAGTAGGAATTGACTTAATCTAATCCCGAATAGGGAGCACTGTGAAAGGCAGTCTAATACCCCTGTGAACTGGAGCTGTTTTGATATGTAGTGAGCAACAATTTCTGATCTTAATCAAGTGAAGATTTGGATTTTTGGTGCACTAGAAATTGCAGAGTTTAACTCAAAACTGAGCAAATCCTGTAGTCTCTTTCACTGAGGCGTTTGCACAGCAATGAGCAATGGTAAGTGCATGGTTTTCTTTAAGATAGAAATAGCATCTCTTCTATGCTTGCATTTTATAGCTGTTATTTTTTTTATTTTTATTTTACTCTTTTCTCTTTTAGTCAGTTTGGCAAAACCAACAGAGCACAATTTTCACTATTTATGGAGGTAAAAAAAATCATCGCGATCAAAAACTTTCAGGGCACAGAAACACAATAGACTCTGTTTGGCACAGGATTTCTGGGTTGCAAAGCTTATTTTTTTTTTTGGCTGAAGTGTAGCATCTTCTGATGTAAACTCTGTTTATTGGCAGAACATCTTATAGCTCAGCAGGTGTAACTACTAGAGTTCTATTTCCTGAAATAAATTGCAGAGGGAAAGGGATCTCTAAGTGGTTTTGTGCTTTTTATTGGTGAACAACTGCTCACATCAAATGCCCAGGCTGAAGACCATTCTAGTGGTATAAGGCTTGAGCCTCTCCTTCCTTAAGTCATTCTTGTGTTCTAATTAGTATCTTGCAGGGTGAAATAGTCTATGTTTTTGAGTGAGTTTTCTTGTTCATTTTTAGAACATAAGATATATACATACATACAATAGCTTGATTTAGTTGCATTGAGATTTTGGAATTATTTTAAAATAGCAAATTCACAGCAATTAAGTCTTTGCTCTAGAGCTTCCATTTTAGAAAAATTGAGAAGTAGGAATTGTTTCGGGATATGTCCACAGAACACTGTACAGTGTTACCCAAGGTAACCTTCAGCATGTGAATATAAGCTCTGAGAATTGAGACTAATAGGCCTGTGCTGGAATCCTGTGCCTTGTCTAGACTGATTTTGCTCTTGAATTATGTTGTACAAAACCAACTGAGAGTTTTTTAAAAAGGCAACTGTGCTATAGATGTATCATTAGTTTAACTTAATAATTCTCCTGGATTTTTGTTCGGATAAGTTGCCTGAGGAAAATTATTATACAGTATTCTCAGTTGAGAGGTCATGCTGCGACCTGCAGACAAGGTTTGGCATGCCTGACAACTACATTTGGCCCTGCCACTCTTTCTGAATGACCTTGCAGCACATTTGACATCACATGACCAGAAATACTTCTCTCTCATGGCTAAAATGCACATACCACCTAAAAGAGGATGGACAGACCTCTAGTCTTGTCTGAACAGTGAGTGCGTGGATTGGATCAGATGGCAGGCTGCTGTCATATCCCATCGCAGGACCTGATCAGAAACATATGACATGTTTTGAAGAGTGGCTGCACATTGCTCACCTGGCAGACCCAGGGTGTTTGCTATGTGGCCAAATATGCACTTTTCATACAACTAAAATAGAGGAAAGTCTGTTACCAGGGTCAGGCACAAACTCTTCACAAGATGACAATACCTGTGTGTGAGTTATACAACTTGGATGCTTGGAGGAGGAAGAGGAACATGTTGTTCAGAGGTGACTGGGAAGAGAAGGAGTCCCAGCTACTGTGTCCTGGCGATTGGATCCCCTCCTCATAGTGATCCTCAACAGCTTTGCTTTTGCTTGTTATTTGTGTGGAGGAGCTGTGGGTCTGCAGCATATCGGGACCTCCTCTGCTGCTGCTGCTACTGGGGTGATGAGTTTTCTTTTTCTGTGAAGCTGTCAAGTTAAAAAAAGAAAGCCCAAAATTGTTCACAGTGGGAAGTACAGAGTATTGCATCTAAAATTATAATAGATAATTTCTCCAGAAAACCCTGAGCACAAAATAGCTGGTCTCTGTCTGTGTGTTTGAGGCCTCGAGGACTGATGGACAGGACACTCACTATTCATTGCTGTTGTCAGTCAAAGCAGTGTATTGTGACTGGAGCAGGTTTACAAGTCTTTGTCTGACCTGGCTGGTGAGCAGAAGTAGTTCCCTCTAGTAATGACGTGAAGTCACATGGATAGATTTTTGTTTTACAGTCATATTATGCAGGTGATGTAAAGGTGATATGGCTACAGCCTTCAGGTGTGAAGCATCTCTTCATACACCTTATCCCATGGCCCATCCCTGTCATGAGTGCTCAGACACCAGCTGCTTATCCAGCCTTATATACAACAATACTGTGAACCTGATTTCAGACAAGGAAGCAGATGAATGTCTTAGCTTCTGAAGTGCAAAGACCTGAGCTTCTCCTGCTTGCTTGCTTCTTTGCCTCACAGACCTCTGCTTAATGATATCATCACTCCTTATTCCAGTTCTTTCCAGATTCTCTATAAACTTTCATTTACTTTTGTTTAATACAAAGCTCTAAATCCTAAGCATGGTTTTATCAGCTCCTCTGGTCATTGCTTGGATTCTTATACCTAACAGCAGCAAGTTTTCAGCTCACTACTTTTTTTAAGCTATTGGGTAACTGAGCTTAGTTTTAAATTACTTAAGTTTCCTTCAGCCTGGCTTTATTTCTGATCTGGTCTTCAGTCCTGTAATCTTAAGCAGAAATTGGCAGCTCTAATAGCTACCTTAGCTTTGATGTGCAAAAGGGTTTTCTCTTTTTCCAGGAGAAAGTATTTTTATTTTCAGATATTACATCCATCAGATTGAAGACACGGGAGCTTCTGTGCTATAATTTTCACTTGACTAGAATTGCATGATGTGCTGATTTTGGTCTCCTGCTCCATCTGTTTTGTGGTCTGTGCCCAAATATTTAAGAGATATTTTTAAAAAATGTCAGGTATACCCTCCTACTTTTTCCACAAATATTCAGTCTGGAATTTAGCCATCCTTATATCAGTCTTTAGCATTCCAGTGTTTCCAGCATTTTGCTGTGGGGCAGGAGAGCACATCCCTCAATGTTTCTGATGTTTCTGGAATCAGTCAGTCTTTATCTTCTGCTTTCTGTTCAAATCAGTTGGTTTGGATTTGGAACTTATCCAAAACCAGTTAAGTACTTGTCATCCAGTCTTTTTTTTTTTTTTATTTTTTAAGAAACTCGCAGTTTATCTTAATCAGCCTGGGGAAAAATCAGATTTTTGGATGTGGCTCAGAAAAATTAAACTGATGTGAATGTGTTCATATGTGGCACAGCTGCTTTTCCAGCTCTGTGTGAGTGTATGTTTTTTTAAAATGTAAGTTAGACAGTTTCCATTGCCTCATACCTGAAGAAAGTATTTTCTGGTAGCTTATTTATTGCTTCAGTGAACAGTTACTAAAAATCCTATGTGGATTTTAAACTGTTCTCAGCTCACATTGATGTAGTTTGCTTTGTTTAATGAGTTTTAAACTCATTAATCAGAATAACAGTGCTTCTTGATTCTCATTTTCAATGATGCAGTCTTCATCTGTGTACTATTAATTTTGAAATATTTGTCTTAGGGTTTTATAATGGGAAAGAGTTGCAAGCATATATCTCCCTCAATCTGCTAGGGCTGCTCAAGTAAATTTCTAACAGTACTGAACAGGCTCATGTGTACAGAGAGAATTCCCGGATGTGTAAATGACCAAAAATAGAAGTATAGGATTTTAGGCAGCTTTGTTTTCTACAGCATAAAACACTTGCAGTCCTTTTGGAGGTTTTGAAGGCAGGGCTGATCAATTTTATATTCTTTCCAATTTAGAGACCCCTGAGGTTCAAGCAAGAGCTGTTAAGGGTGTTAATTTTGGAGGGTATTGCCAGATACCCCGCATTTCAGTAAGTGATGTTTGCAGCTGTAGTCAGTCTGGCACTGTAGATGTAACTTCAATAGTTATGGTCTTAGTTTTCTGTGTATAATAAAGACTTCTTTTCCAGATATAACAGAAGAGTAAATTATGCCTGTGTAATCTGACATGGCCCCGGGTGGCTCTTGCTGTGTGTCACTGTATAGGAATGTAGAAATCTGCACCACTTCTTTAGGATAAACTCACCATTATGTGAAACATGAGTATCCATGCCTCTTGCCTAAAGGTGTTACTCATCTTACCTTTTAGCCAAGGCATCTTGGTCACAGTCTGGGACCCTGTTGGTGAATAAGGTGGTTTGCGTGCGCACCCGTAGACACCCCTGTATCGGTCCCATCCTTATGGATTTTAAATTTCAGCAATGAAAATACAGTCCAAGGTAGCAGGTGGGAATGCAGAGAAACAGAAACAATGTTGCTTGGAATAGGCATTGATATCTGTATTCTCGAAGCTTATCACTTGTCAGGTTTTTTGAGATCATCTAGGAAAGTAATGTTTTGTTTTCCATGGGTGAGGGGAAGATATGGCTGGTGGACATCTCTTCCTAGAATCTGTCTCTAACCATTGTAAAACAAGGCTTATTAATTCATATTTTTTGGTTGTTAATGTTCACTGAAATGAGTATCCATGGCAATATAGTGCTAAGCTTATTGTTAACCTTGTAGGGAACAAGTTCTTACTATGTTCTCCTATGCTTGCATGGCGAGGAGGGTTTCCTTTTACCATTTCTTTCAGAAAGTCAGTGTTTTAGATGTTCAGAAATAGGATGATAGTATTTCTTTCACTTTACCATCACGTGTGTGGAGTGGCTGACTATCAACATGTCCTGCTTGTGGATTGATCTGTGAGCAGTAGCATAGATCCATGGTGGGGTGTAGAGGTAAGGAGAAAGACCAAAGAAAGATTGAATTGCATGTGCGTTGGACCAGGTGCCTTTTAAAGGTCCATTCCAACCCAAGCCATTCTATGACTCTATGAATAATGATGCAGTTATGGGAGAAAATCAGGTCTGTGAAGAGCAACTGAAGTTTATTTCCAGATTTAAAAAGCAAGTCACTATGCCAACACCTTCACTTTCAATGATGCTAACATGACAGCAGTCTGAAAAGTCCTTGCATAGTTGAGAGGAATACTCTAAAATAAAAAAATTTCTACTTAGCACAAATGGTTCTCCATTCAGGCCATTTTTTGTCTCTGGAGTAGAACCTATGATTTGTTTGAGCATATCTTTGAAAGATAAGTGTGCTACATGCATTTTTTTTTTTTAAGGGAAGAAAGAAGCAAAAAGGATAAATAATGTAGGACAGAAAACTACTATCACCACTTTTTGAAAATACATTTGCTGTCCTGCCTCTAGCAGTGGTAAAAGGCTCATAAGTTCAAAGACACCTTTATCTTCCTTTTTAATAGATTGTTTTGGGATTAGGTGGTTCTGTAGTTGGAATGAAACACCCCCCACCACTGGATCTGTTGTAACTCATAACTTTCATCCTTAACCCTGTAACTCTGTTTCACTTCTTTTAAAAATGACTACGTGAGTGTCTGCATCAAAGTCAAAACTGTATTTGAAACTACTACATGTCACCTCAACCCAATGAGGTAAACTAGAAAGTCAAACTCCCTGTCTAATATGACAGATAATACCAGCTTCCAAGACTAAAACCTGTCATTCCTGTTTTCCCACTGAGAAGAATCATTGTCCAATTATCAGCTATATTGTTTTTTCATCTTTTAATTTAAAGCTACCAGGCATCATTAGTGGGGGAGGAAAATGACAAAATGGAGCAGGGTACATCACACTGATATCGAAGAAATGACACTTTTGTTCATTCTCATCTTTTGTACAACATTGTGTACATTTTTCTGGAAAATCATGCTCTCTAGGCACATAGCAAATATTGATGCTCGTCCTACCTGTCTTCCTGACTCCCTGACATCTGCGTTTTGAACATGCAATGACAGTTTGGAACTGGAGCACAGGCCAGCCAAATGCAGAAGCTGTGTGTAATGTGCAGAAAATACAGAAATAGAGAGTTCCTGAGACATTAATATGGAGATTCAGCCATGTACAATTTTGCAGTAGAAAGAGAGCAGAATGATTTTTCAAACTGGCTACTGCTATATTTCAGTACCAGAAATACTGCTTGGTTTTTCATAGTATTTTTCTTTCAAAAGAAGATGCAGGGAAAAGGGGCAGTCATGCACCAGAAGCTGCTGAGTAGATCCGTACACAGTTGTGTTGCCCTGGAAATGCAATGGATGTTTGATAGGCTGTGGTTCAGCCATTTTCAGAACATTTTTGCTTCAGTTAATTTTCTCCAGTATTTTGAAGAATATGAATTTCTGATGGGAGAGTAAGCATGGGAAAAGTTAGGCTAAAATGTATTTGGCCCCAAAACTGGGAACAATGACATGAAGGGTGGGATTTTATGGTAAAGTTGTCAAATAAATGGTGCTGGATTCCTTCAATAATGCTGTGTAAATCTTTCTTTTGTTTGTAATGACTGTTTTGGGTGGGATTATTTGATAGAACTAGATGGTTCTGCCTTTCTTCTTTGTGATGTTCAGTAGTATGATAAGGGGAAGGTGATACTTGGAATTAAAATTTCACTTTTGTGGTACTACTCTTAGGATAGTGAGAAATCCAGAGTAAATTTCCAAAATTCCATGTGGCAACGGGGTGAATGTTTGTCACTTAAAAGAAAATTCGTTTGTTTCACTTGGGTCTTCATTGCACCTGAAAGAAATGGGGTGTTTCTTAACATGAGTCAGCCTTGTGAAGAAAGAGCATATCGCTGGGCAAAATAAGACTAATAAACCTACTTTATCCTGTGAAAATATTGGTCCTGTACTAATTGTGAAGTTTTTAAAGCAAGACATACGGTGTAGGAGATGCCTTGTTTGTACTAGCCTAGAATTTCACTGATTTTACAAGCACTGTTTCTCAAAACCTACTCAAAAAGTGCTCTGATGTCAGGATCTGAGGAGCTCACCATCGGTTGATCAGGTAAAAGTTGTATGGAGGCACAGAACACATCTAATAAGTGAAATGGCTATGGATTTGATCCACCAAGTTTCTGTGTCTTTCAGAGACAAAATTTGTGTTCCTTACAGCAATTTCTTCATGTTCTTTCTCTTATTATTTCTAGCCAATTTTATTGTTTAAGTCACTCAGAGAGATTTTCTCATCTTGGTTATGTTCAGAGTGTGCTGGCGAGTGTGTCAATTGTCTCTCCTTTCCTTGCTCAGAGGTGTCAGGTATGGTGGTGAGCACTCTATCTCCACTGTTTTAGCATCCAGGCAGTCCTGGGTGTAATGTGCAAAGCAGCATAAAGATGTCAGAGGTGCCAGAACTCTACCCTGCTGCCTGATCTAGGTGATATTGTCATTTGTTGCATGCAATCTGGCTACAGGTCAAGTAACTGCATATCAGTTTAGTGTTTAGATAAATACAGTGCAGTTGATTTCCCTCAGATCTCATTTTAATGAGACTTTTCCTCTAGTGTTTCATTAAAGAGGAAAGAAAACCTGCCTTTCATGTGGCTTCCGAGCTAATTGCTGATTATAGAGGAATTGCATAATATAAGCACAAAACATTCCTTTAATTGCAGGGGTTTTTTTTCACAATAATAAACTGATATGAAAAAGGATTTTCAGTCCATGGTAGATGTACAAATTTAGATGCTGTGCAGTTACTGTTACATGTGTGGCTTAACCTACTTTTTTTTTTTTTTTTAAGTTCTGCATTCCTAACTTACAAATAGTTTATTTTCTCTCATTCTCTTCAGGAACCCTGGGATGCACAGCACACTCCAGCACTGTTCTCTGCTTTCTGTGGTCTGTTAGTTGCACTGTCTTATCACCTCAGCAGGCAAAGCAGTGATCCATCTGTACTGATGTAAGTTGCCTGTAAATGTTGCTCATTGGTTCCTCTGTACAGCACACAACCAGAGTGGTGCCTGCATTTCAGAACCACAGGTATTGCCTCCTGAAAATATGTGGTGAGGTGAAATTCCTCACCATGTCTGCATGGTTGGTATCAGTTCTGTAAATAAATTAAGTGCTGCAGTCAGATTGCCTGTAAGACTGGCACTCTTTAAAAAGAACTATCCAAATTATCTGAAGTAGATTTTTCCCTTCTGGGAAATTGTGTGCTTGCCAAATTGGACAACAGTGGTTTGGCTGAGGGGTGCTCAGGCTACTGGAGTTGCAGAATATATAGTGAGTAGCACATGGCCAGGAGAAGGGATGTTTGATGTGCTGGGAAGACAGCTGAATTCTAACTCTTGCTGAGGATTACTGTGGCTTTCTGTGTAAAATTCACTCATTCCTTTTCTGCTCTAACACAGTCTGCTAGAGGTAACTGAGGAAAGCAAGTGTGTGTTAAGAGCTGACATTGCAAATAGGGGAGATCCAGGGGAGAAGTCCCAACATTGTGATCTGAAGGTTAAGGTGATGTGAGAAAGGGGGAATCCCATAGATCCACAGCTCAGGGTCAGCAGATGCAAGTTTTCCTCTGAGGAAACTGTGATATATGGCTGTTAGGAGGACTGTGGTGGTCCACAAGCAGCTGGGCAGCTGCATATATGGCTGTTGGGTTAAGTAAGCAAGTGAGTTTTGTGCAGCCAGTATCACCATGCCATCTGGAATTCTGCTTCAGAGACAGCTCAGTTTTATCCTAGAACAGTGCAGGGGGCCTATGAGGAAACCCACAGATTCTCTCCTTTGATTCATGACTATGTTGTGTACATCTTCAGGTGAGTTGAACTCAGTGATCATCGTGGGTCCCTTCCAACTCAGAATATTCTGTGTTTCTGTGACTGTCTGTAATTCCAAGGCTCTTTAGGGCATGAAAATTGTAGTAGGCATATGGTAAGTCAGTGCGGTAGGATGCACAATTCTGTAATGCAGGAGAGAGAAGGGAAAAGCGGAGGCCTTTTTAGGGCATTCAAAATTGGTTTTAAGTAGAGAAACTTGGGAAATGGAGAATGATGAGGAAGGAAAGTATATAGAGCACTAGTAGGAAATTGGAATCCCAGTAAATCTTACTGAAGAGTTGAAAATTTCTTTACTATTCAAAAGCTTCAGGGAATCTGATATTTTTACATTACTAGGTTCTCATATGACAAAACAACAAGAACTGCTTGCATCTGTTGCCATTAAACTTACCCAAAGCCTACTGTGTCTGGCACTGATGTTAAGCAGACCTGGATCAAGCTTTGTGTGAACTGCATCACCAGTTCATCAACTGTTACAATATGGAACCTGGGTATGGAGGGAAGTGAAGCTGTGTGCTGTATTAGGGAGATTTCTTAGCCTTGAAGTAAAATTACAAATCAGCATGGACTTGTGACCTCTTCCAATTGGAATGTAATTTAAATGTATTTTTTTCTCCCACTCCCCAGGAAAGACACACAAATTCATTAACTTCTTTAATAGAACAGAAACTTGTCTTTCCTCTAAACTTGTTTTAAAGGAATTAATCTTAAATCATCAAATCCATTTTAACTTGTAAATCTAGCTACCAATTCTGTAACGTTCTTCATGAAATCTTCACCAGCTGAAATGGCTGTTAAAAACATAAAATTAAAAATGTGTACATTGGCATCAAATGTTTATTGTGCAATCATAAAAACGTATAATCCTTAAAGAGAAGAGATTTAAGATTTTTTTTAAAAAACAGCTCTGAACTTATTTAAAGGAAGTTAAGGGGATTGGAAACAGTATTTAAGGGATGACCTGGGGCACAAACTTCAAGCTGGAGGAGTAGCACATAAATCTTGAAGAGAGGATTAATATACAGTTTGTACAGAAATAGCTTCCTTGGCCTTTTTAACATGGGTCTAAAATGCCCTCATTTCAGTTTCAGTTTAGCTGAAACATTAATAAAAGGTGTAAATGCAACAGTCCCCTCTCTGCTCATTCCTCTAAATGTTTGAGATGCATTGATTGGGCTGCTGAGACTCCTCAATATTTTGATGAGAAATTTCTACCCTGATCACAGGTAGAGGTGCTTTGTGCCAATCTCCAGCAGTACAGACATAAGATAGCTAATGCATATGTGAGGAAGGAAATCTGAGGCTGTTTGTCCTTCTCAATACCCCAGGAATATTGCTATCTCTTAGACACATTCAGAAATATCCTAACTAGGATTTTTTTGTTTGTTTGTTTTTAACAGGTCCCTTATTCAATGCAAATATGTCCCTCATTATCTACGCCAACGATTTGAAGATTCATCAGCAGATCCACTCCCAGAAAAAATGAGAGAATCAGTGGTAAGCCTTTTTCTTTCATTACTTTCTGTTCAAAGCGCTCTCTCATCCATTTTGCCCACTAAGAAACCTTTTAAATATTTTCATTTAGTAATTTAAATTTCTAAAAGTACAGAAAATGAGAAGAGACGTTCTTCTAGATCTTCTTTGCAATGAGGCCAGAAGCAAGAAGGGGGATACTCGCAATTTTCCTTTCTGAAGGGTTCCTTTGAAGGGCTCTGCAGCATTGATTCTTTAGGATAATTGGTGGGAAGTGCACTCTTAGAGCTTGGGTAATGGGACAGCTCTCATCCTGGTACTCAGAGAGCTAATGCAGGTTCTGTGCATAGAGTTACAGCCTGGCAATCTGATGTGTACAAGTTAGACTGAATTGTTCAACAAGTGTTCAAAAAGATGAGCAGTCCTACCAAACTCCCAGTCTGTGTTTGAGAGAAACAGGATTTCATCCCCAGAATTAAGTGTGTTTAAAACGGCCCTTATCCTTTATTTTTCTAGATTACGACTTGATCTCATTTTCAGGAATTCCTTCTTCTGTGCCAGGAAGTACTCTTGGCTGTGTGTCCCACACCCCAGCCAAGCCAGGTGGAGCACACTGTCAGACTTGGCGTCTAGAGATGGAAGAAACATGTAAAACTGGAGTAGTATGGGAAAGAGAGGTACATGACTGGTGCCAAGCATTGCCATCTCATCACCCCTTCTTTGCTTGGCAGACTGTTTATTTACTACTGTCTGGCACATAGTTCTAAGTTTGTGTCAGCTTATTTCCTACTTCAGTATAAACATCTGAAGTGACCCATCTTCCTTTTTGTGTCTTTTTATATTAAAAAAAAAGTTTGCTGTTTCTCTAGGGAGGTTGATATTATAAGGAGTTCACGTGGGCAGATCATCAAGTTTCCAGTAATGTTAAGAGGTGTTTGACATTTCTTAGAGTCATGTGAACTCTCCTGCTTCCTGGCCCTTCCTCCTGACCACATCCCTGACACCTGGCTCCAAGCGTTTGCAATCTAGGAGTTATTCCTAAACTTTTGAATGCTTGCAAAAGTAAGGAGTGTTCAGAGAGTTTCTGGAAGATAGAGTGTTTTGACCCCTACACATGACCCAAGAGTCCACAGTGCCTAGTGTGGTAGCTGGCCTGGCTTCCAGATGTCCCTTCAAAAGGATGCATCTCTCCTGTACATCTCCCGTCATTCCATAGGGATTTTATAAGGTACTAGCAGCCTACATTCGGCATATGAATTGATGCTGTACTACCAGTGTTTTCTACTTTTCTTTGCTAAGTTGCTGCTTAGATTGTCATTTTTACCAGGTAAAATGTTATTTTAAACTGCTTACTCTAATAAGGCCCAACTAGGATTAAGTGATTTGGCTATTTCTTGCTGCTTGTATTGAGCAAGCTGTTGCCTTAAGGAGAGGGGGAAAAAACTTTCCAAGACAACTTTATGTGGGTAAAGTAGAGAAGAGTTCTTTACTT
>JAWWEE010000105.1:43884421-43987801 GCA_035221455.1 Xenops minutus | reverse complement strand
GCATGGTGTTCCAGCTATTATCTGACCCTTAAGACAGCTAGCACTGGGTTAGAGGTTGTTAGCTGCTCTGAATGCAAAAACTACCTAGAAGTATAAAAATCTACAAATTCATGAAAATCCTACGGCAAGAAAGCTAAACTGTTTGCAACAGGATGGTACTGGAATATGAATGTCCATCCAGTAACAGAGTAAAACATAAAATACTTAGGTTAAAAATTTGCTGTATTCTGTGGTATTTCTGGTGTGTAGGTTATTGCTGTGGTTCATTCACATTCCATTCCTGTACATGGAGACTGTATGGCAGATGTATTGGAAAGCTTCTTGTTCCCCTTTAGTTCTGTCTTTTGCTGATAGTGCCTTTCGTGAAGCAATACAAGATCTGATCTCATCTGTTCTACAGATGGAGCTCAACCAGGGGAATGAAGCAGTTACTGCAGCTGTCCACTTAGCAGAGTTCATTTCACAGTGCAGAGGGAAACCTTGAGCAAGGCTTCAATATATTGGGGAAAAAAAAAAAAAGCCAAAAGAATGAACAAATTTGCATCTAAGATCTTGGCTGTATTCTCAAATTAAAGGCATGTTGCAGACTCTCGAACTATTTGTGTCGGTAATGTGGACAGGGATCTGCTGTCTTATACTAACACAGTTCAGCCACACTTGGACCCTTGAGCCACTGGGGCGGAAGATACAGAAACATAGGGAGGACTGCGGCGGGATTTGCCAGACATAGGATCTCAGTTCTTTTCTTTACAGTGTCTCATTCCTGTCATGTTTTGCCACACTTTTTTTAGCATTAATTAAGTGGGATTCCTGGCACCTTATGCTCTCCAGGATGTACCTGGTTTTGAGAATTAGCACTTTTTTGCTCTGTATATTTGATACACCATACTACTGCTGCTGCTGTTAGGCAGAGGCTGCTTTCTTTTAGTATTGCTGGAGCTTGCTAGTTCTTTGCCTCTTTTTTTTTTTTTTTTTTTAATCTCTCTCTGGGCTTCCTTCAGTCTGTATAAAAAATGTAAGTAAAAGTGTTTGCTTGTCATATCAATTAACAGTGCTAATTCTCCCTGCTGGGAGGTCTCCTGAAGAAAGAGAGGACAATTTCTGATTTCTTTGGGCTCTGTCTAACCCCTGTGTTATCTGGTACCTCTGTCTCAGTTAAACACTAACCAGTTTTCCAGGATACTCCTGTTGCTATCTTGCAGTGCAGTGTGAGCAGAGCAAGTAAGGGAAGAATTGAGGCAAGAGAAAATGCATATGCATCAAGTGTGAGGAGCACAATTAAGCCATAATCTCTACTGATTTGCTTCAGCAATAGCAGTCTTGTTTAGGATGTAGGACTCAGCTGACACTGCAAAGGCAATTTTAAATAATTTCCAGAACTTTTGCAGGGGGATTTTCAAACAGTTTAGAAACTGTATGAAACAATGTCAGTATTTGGAGGAGATTTCATGATGGTAGTTCATTTTTTCTTCTCTGCAAGGAAAGTATTGTAAACCCCTTTTCAGTAGCAAGAGATGGCAGGATGCAACCCAACAGCCAGCCTTGTCTTGGTCTATATACAGACATAGGGTTTACATAACACAGCATTTAAGTAAGACCCATTTTAATGAGAAAGCCTGAAACATACAGAACCAAATCACCTCCCCAAGGAGCTGAAAGCAAACAAGGTTAATATTGAAAATTAATGTGTTGTATTCTGTAGTGACTTTGTGTTAATGTTAGGAATAATAAATACAGCATCTCTAATGTTTAGTTATATGACCTCTACTCTTTTCCTTTGCTTGAATAGCTGTATAAGAATTGCCAGCTTTGGAAGCCTGAATTATAAAGCAGCTGTGATGGATAATTGACCATTCAACTTTGAGAATGGAGCTTCCTACCATTATAATTAATTTCTGTAGGCATCCACATGGCTGATTACTAGATTAAGCAGTGGCCTGAGGGTGATAATGTGTTACATTAAAACTCAAGCGTCCTTCCTGGTCTTTAATGCAAACATTCAGATAGCTAATAAAAGGATTTGTACAAAGTTCCAAAAACATAATTGAAAATAGTGGTTGCATTTGATGATCTTAAATATATTTTCCAACATAAACAATTCTATGATTTTGTGATAATTAAAACAAAAAACAGAGTGACACTTTAATATATTCTGCTTGTGAAATCTCTGAGGCATCAAATGCAGTGATGTTGGTTTTGGGTTTCTTTTTTTCCTTAAGTGTAAAATGGAGGAAAAACAGACAACCTGCCTTCAGTTCAAACTACAACAGTGAGTATCTCTCACTGCAGAGATTTAAACTCTGAATAGAGCTTAATGTTTCTGTTTTGAACCAATTGCAGTGAAGGACTCAAGCACCACATTGTAGGGCTATTCAGTATTCAACTCCTAAATGCCTAGCCTTGGGAATGACATCCAAAATCCCCCTTTAGACAGTTGGATCTAAAGACAGGATGGGGAAAAGAGTTGCATCCAAGGTAGGCAAATGCTTTGCAGTATCTAGCTGCTTTCCACAGGGAGGGTGGCAGGCACAGATCCACCCACAGCAGGCTGTAGGTAGATGTCCAAGGTTTTCTTCTGGAAGGTAGCTCTGAATTCCACTCAGCCAGAGAGATCACTGCCCAGGGTCAGTCATTTCCTGGGGGGCCCTGAGCACTAGGCAGTGACATGAAACAAAAGCAAACACTGCTCAGCTTTGTTTTAGAAGGAAAAAACTCTGAATTTTGTGAGAAGTTAGAAAGCATTGACCACATCAAGAAGGAGCTCCTGTGAGGACCGTTGTGCAAGTCAGCAGCACATTTATATTTTGAAGCAGTTCAGTGCAAGGGCAAAAGGACAAGCCTGGGGATGTATGATGCACTTGAAACACTTTCAGTAGTGCTAGAATTGGAATGTAATTGTCAAATTTGGGTTTGAATATCTGAATAATAATAGTTTCTTTAAAAAACATAGGCCTTTATCTGTATGGGATTGTTAATGTGTCAGAAAATAATGAGAGTACTGTAAAAAGGGCAATTGCAAAATGAAATATGGGAAAGGTCGGAAATACAAGTCCTGTGCCATATAATCTGTGTAATACATTGTCTTTTGAATGAAATGTTTGAAAAGATCCTCTTTGGTGACCTAGCATGAAGTAGAAAGTTAGGATTTTGCCTCTCCCAACTATGTCCACTGTTATCACCTCTGCTGATTTTACAGTAAAATTCTTAATATTTGATGTCATTCTTAAAATGGCAGCTTCTTCAGTCATCTGATTGTGAGAGAAATCAGTAATTTTAAGAGTAATCTTTTCTGATTGTACGGAAGAGCTAGTGGATGTGATTGAAGTGTGTTTGTTGTTCTTATAAGCTTGTTTTAGACTGTTGAGTAGTTGGATTCAGCTGTGCAGAAAATGACACTTGATCAAGACTTTTTATACTATGTTTTCAAAAAAGGGCTGAAATAGTGCCATATAAATTTAACACTGCTTAACTTTCTCAGATGCCAAATTTTACAAGCTAAATAGTTCTGCTTTACATAGATTTTGTGTGCAACATCTTTAAAAATATCTGTAAAGATTAGGAAAAAAAGCTCCTATTGCATGCATTGGCAATAATTCCCGTATTCATTTTTCTCGAACCATGTTTTTTCAGTACTGGTCCACATACTAAAACCACTTGAGTTAGAGATCGATACACAACTTGCTAGTGAGAGAAGGTTTGCACTGAATGGAGAGGACCTGTGATGGCAGGCAGGGATCAAAGTTTTTTTGGGGGGAAGAGAAGGCTTTTCCTGTGAGCTCCCTTATGCTGTGGTTCTGCTGTTGAATGTGACAACCCAGAAGTGAAGAGCAAGGCTAGCAGGGCTATGTTTTGAAAAGATGGTCAGGAAGAGTTACAAATACCTAACTCTGCTCCTACACCTTCCCACGGCATGTAGTCCCTGCAGAGTATGGGGCTGTTTGGAGAGGGCACAGCTCTGAGAGCAGAGGATGTTCTTTTAGAGTTGCATACATACTCCCGAGGAGCCTGGGAAGGGGAGGGACAGTGGTGGTGGCTTGAGATTGCAGCTAAACTGGATTGGAGTTTCCTGGGACAAAGCAAAAGTACTTCTTGAGCCTGAAGGCTTTTTAGTCCTGCTGCATTTCAAAGGACTACTGCGGTAAGTGGAAGTGCTGATGCTGGTGACCTTTTACTAAGAAGCATCTTTCATAACAGGGAGAGATAGGCAGCCTAAATATAGTGGTTGTTACCAGCTTCCCCTGTAATTCACAACCCTTCTGTTGTTCACTTCTTCTGCTTGCTTTCTTTTTATCTCCCTTATTCATAGATTTGCTTTTCATTTCTTTTTCTCTGATGCGATACATGAAGCCTACCTGGATTGCAGCACCTGCAAATCAGATGAGCTTCTAATTCTGGCAAAACTGTTGCTTTTCACATGTTGTTTCTAGATGTCTTTGAATTAAAGCATAAGTCAGTTTCTAAACCAAGAGCTACAGATAGTTACTCATTTGGTAACTTAGCAGCAGTATTGAGTGCTGAACCTAAATGCCCTTCTCATAAATCTAAGAAAATATTTTCATTTACTCACAAAAACATTTGGCTGACCTCTGAAGTATAATTCAGAAGACTTCACAGATCTCAAGCTATCTTGTTTATTTGTTTACTGAGAATGACATTTTAATCACAAGAAAAATGGACTGTAAAGACAGTGATATTTTCCAATCTTTAGAAACAAGATTACTCCTACCCTAGTTATAGATATTTACACAAAGGCAGACGTGTCCTTTCATTATCATTCAGTGACACTAGAAAAATGTGTTGTCTAAAATCCATAAAATCTTCCAGAAATTTGACTTGCAATGGAGAAAATCAGAGAAAGGGACATGTCACTTTAGAACATAGTAAATGTATTAAAGTTGTGTCTTAGAAGACATTTCAGAAAGCATGACTCATTTTGGTAACGCAGGAGAAAGGGAATTTGAAGGAATCTTCATGTTTGCAAATAGGAAATGGAACCAGAATTTTGATTCCGAAAAATAAGAAAGTCATAGTGTAAAAGAGTTTTATTCCTTAAGCAGAATGACAGTCAGTATTAAAATGTATTATTTTCATTTCTCCAATTTTATAACTTTGTTATTTAAAAACATAATTCAAAACTAGGTGTGAAGAATTAAAATGTGATTACTTCAACAAACCTAGAGTGTGAAGAAATAATTTCCCAAAGCAGAGTGGAGAAAATACTTTTGTAATAGGGAGTGCTGATTAGCCTTATCACAATGCACAGTGTAAGTAACTGAGAACAGAGTAATTTACTTTGGTTAAAATAGTATTGACTTACTAATTTTGTATAAAATAATTATTTTCACAGAAAGAAATCTTGAAATCGGATCTCATTGTTTGCACAGCGGCTGCTGTTCTGTCGTTTGCTGTCAGTGCCAGTACTGTGTTTCTGTCGTTAAGGGTGTGTATCTATCTGGTATTATGTGTTCTAAGCAAAATCATAGGGTGCTTTAACTGGAAAGAATAGAGAATGTGGGAAGAGAAGTTAGTGAAAATGCATTTACTGGTCATGATAACATTGTTATCTGTGCAAGACAGTTTATGGATATTTGTAGTAATTTCAGTATTACTTACTTGATGTCTCTTTCCTCTGCATATAAATAGCTCTCCTGATATGGAACCCAGAGGACAGAATGAATAAGCCTGTTAATTTGCCTTTTTTCCCCTCCAATCATGGATAAAAAAATTGGTTAATTGTGTGTGCAAAACACATATGTCAAGATCCCTATTCACCTGTAAAGTCAGAGTTCAAACATAGGAATAAATATTAACTGCACAAAAATACATTATAGAAACTGTTTAAAAATGTTTAAAAATATATATAAAAATGTTGTTTGCAAATTATAACCATGTTTCATTACTTTCTGCTTTGACCCAGCCATTTCTCAGCATTGTCCTGTTTGCCTTAGCATGGACCGTAGGATTTGTAACACATTACATCCTTCCTCAGCTTCGCAAGCATCACCCCTGGCTGTGGATCTCCCACCCCATACTTAAAAGCAAAGAGCACCAGCAGCGGGAAGTGAGAGGTTTGTAATCAAGTCTTTTCTAAACAATGGATGAAATGCCTTTCAGCTTGTCTTGGTTTGAATAAAAAAAAATCCAGAAGAAACAAAGCAGGGAGAATAAATTATGCCTTTACTTTAGAATAGCAGACATAGCCAATCATTTTCAGTTTTTCCACCCAATTACCAACACATCTCTGAACCTGTAGGAGTTTTCTTCTGACACCACTGCACAGAAGGGCTAAGAGGCAAAGACTGGTCAGACATCTCTGGAGATTGCCTAGTCCAACGCCCCTGCTCAGAGCAGGGTCAGTGAGAGCAGGTTGGTCAGGGCTGTGTCCACTTTTTAATATTTTCAAGTCTGGAGACATCACAACCTTTCTGGACAACCTGTAATAGCATTCAATCATCTTTACACTAAGAAAGGTTGCTTTGAGTTGCAAGGTGGGCTTTTTTGTTTGTTTTGGGTTTTTTGTTTTATTGAAACAGATTTTCAATTTGTGCCCATTTGGTTTTGTCCTGTCACTGAGCACTAGTGACAGCAGTCTGGCTCCGTGAACATTATCCTCCCCATCAAGTATTCATATACCAAAAACTGTCCCCATCTGGCATTAGTAAGATGCTCCCTAACAGTTTTCTACTCAAGGCTCAGCAATCCCAGCTCTCTCAGTCTCTCCTATTTCAACTACTCCTGTCCCTTAATCATTTTACTGACCCCACATGTTCTTTCATGAGCCACTGTCTGATCTGCCATTTGTTTTTGCATTACACTACTGTTTCTTGCTGTGTTGCTTGATATATTACCGTTCATGCCTTGGCATCTTGTGTAATTTAAAAACTTAAAAGATTGATGAAATTGAGGCAGATTTTTTTTCTATTTTACGGCATATCAGCAAGGGTAGTGCAACTTAGAGTTCTAATTTCAATCATAACACTTTAAAAGAAACATTAAAATTGAAAAGAACTGTGACATTTTCTTTGAGGTTTGTTCTTAGTAATGTCTGCTGGCTTCAGTGGGTAGTGGCCTGATACATGTGAGTACCAGTCAATATTTTAGGATGTTGAGATCTGATTTCCTGTTCTCATACAGTTATTTCTGCAAGCAGGCAGTGTGCTTTGAGAAGCACAGCTTCCCCTCTCTGTCCCAGCTCTCACTTTGCCTTTGCTACCATCCAAAATCTTGCTTGTTATTTCTTGATGGATCCTGTGCCTTAATAATTCTCAGTATATGTTCCTGAAGTGTTTGAAGACAGCATTGTTAGACCACAGTTTTCTGAGGGACTGTAGTCTGTTCTTCAACTAGACAACAAAAGAGTTCAGATCACTCTCTGTAAAACCATACATTAAGGATTTAAATCTTTCTTATTTTAAAACCTCATGTATTTCAAAACAATTCCTTTCCAAACAAGGATTGGGTAAGAAAAAAGTGCCCAAGAAACTTGCTTGAAGGTTGTCTTTTAACTTTTACTGCAGTACACCAAGAAAAGTGTAATAGAAATACAAATCTTATTAAGTATCATGCCCAGATGAAAGCAGTGTTCAGCTTCCTGTCTATGATAACCAGTAATTCTGATAAATACCCAGGTTTTATTGTTTGTTTCATCACTTAATCATAAAAGACTACTGTAGGATTTCTTTGCCTTGTCCTGATTAAGTCTGTCTTCATTTGTCAGAAAACATTGTTTTCCTAAATGCGGTGACTCAGCTTTTGAAAAGGTTGAAGGTAAAGACCTGCTGGACTGATCCCCACAGATGGGTTTCCCTTCTGTTTTGAGAGCCAGATGCATTTCTGATGCTGCTTACTATGGACAACAGGCGTTTTTCCTTCTTTTGCGGTCCTCATTTATATGTGGTCCATTCCTGCACTTTGGGGCTTAGGTATTATTACAATGTAGCTGGTGTTGTGTATTAGAAAACAAGAGAAAATATATATATGTATTTCAGTCCCTTAGGCTGCTGCAAAGGTTTTTTATTGTGTTCTGAGATGAGACAGACTGAGGAAAAGGTAATCCCTTTGATAGATATATCTGTCAGGCTGTCTTCTTTCCTTTGCCCTGTAATATAAATGTAGAAACTGAACTTTAAATGTTCCCAGTTTGTATAGAAAGAGAAGCTTGGAAAAAGGACAGTAGTATCCCATAGTTGTCATGAGAGGACAGTGAAAAGACTTGTACACAAAACAAGATGTCTGTGAGGAGTTTTTACTGCATAGAATTAAATTTTTCAGCTTTCTCTTTTTTGACAGGGGTAGTGCTATGGGGACACAAATGACTGCTTGCAATTAGACGAGCAACTGGTAATGACAATTCCACAAGTTTATTCCTGGCTTTGTTTCACGGACTCTGGATGAGCTGCTGAAGCTTTCAGATATTCCATAGAATAGCAGTTATCGGGCCAGATATCTTGATGCTCATGTGAGATAACTCATTTATTACTTGTCATTGTTTTGCCTGGCTGCAGGAAGAAAGGCTGAGTTCAAGATGTATGAGCTTATGGTATAATAGATGTGTAGAAATGAGTGCAGGACTAAGTGAGAAGGCAACCCTGATACACTAGGCTATTTTTTATTGTCCACCCTCCCCACTACTGTTTTTATACCATACAGATTCATGTAAGCCATTTTCAAATCAGCCATGTCTTCCCTTCGGGCCCCTCTGAATATGAGCTCTTTTTTATTGTCTGCACTGTCTGCACAGATCTTTGCTCCTGCTGGTATCTTTTACTTGTCTGTGTGATATACATATTTCTTTACTGAGCTTGAGTTCCTACACAGAGCTCAGCTTTGGACGTGGATGAAGTTCTTGAGTGAAACTTTGAGAGCAATTTGCAGTTCAGGAGGTGGAGAGAGGAACAGAGAAGAACAGCTAGGTTCAAAACCGGACATTTTGCCCTGTGTATGAACTTTTAGGAGGTGGTCTTTAGGTAATAAGAGGATGAAATACTTTTATGTTATAGCCGGAAATATTTTCTGAAGGGAAATTTTTGCAGGAACATTGATGTAGCTTAAGGTACTGGCAAAGTATGAGTTCAAGGTAATTTAGAAGGATTGTTTTTAGATCTTCCCTTCTGAGCCTATGCAATATACAACTGCCTGTAAAACACAGAAATCTGATGATTTAGCATATCTTCTTTGCCTGTCATTGTAAAGGTGTGTATGGGAGAATGGAGTGTGTATACATAATTGTTTTCATTTCTGCAGGGAAGACTACTAAAGATTCAGTAGCTGGCATTGCAATTTCTGAGTCAGTATGAAGTTCCGCCTTTTTGTATTCACTGTTTTTCTGATAACCTTGTCTAGCTGAGCTCACTTGAGGATAAAGACTTTATTTTTGTGTGTACACAAGTGTTTCTGCAGTCATTTCACCTAAGTTCTCATAGCAGTTGAATTGCACGGAGCATTCAATTCTTGTTTAATACTCATATTGAGCGCTATGGTATTGTTAGAAAAGTCTACCGCAAAAAAGTTATTCCCTATTGGGGAATGATGTAATCCTGGCAGATACTTTTTACAGTGGCTGTTTAAGTGTTTTGGGAAACATCTATGATAGCTTCTAGCTCCTGATAATTCTTCAGTCTTAAGATCTCCAGGGGTATTTTGTGTATCAGTGAGGTCAGTAATACTTTACAGTCTAACGTACAGTGTTTTGCTGCTATAAGATGGGGAAGGACAGGCACAGAGGTCAAACGGGGTTCCTTAGGTCATTGACCATGTCAATGCCAGAGCTTGAGACAGCCTCTCTGGGGTCATTGTGTCACTAAAAGTACTGTTTAATAGAATGACTAAGTAATTGGATGATGCAGAAACTACCATCTAGCATGTACTATCTTTTATAATTTCTGAGTGTTTCTCACTAAGTGCAGTTACAAACAGCAAAACAGATACTATCTAAATTCAGACAACAAAATGATTTTTCTATTACAAAAGAATTATTAATTCCCTTGTTTAATAAATTAGTTGATTTAATACTTATCTTAATATGAGCTAGCTCATGTCTTCTATGGTATTGCAGTGCAAAAAATGCTCATAATTTTATGACATGATCTATAATATGAATTTCTATTTCAGATGCTGCTCATTTGATGTGGTTTGAAAGGCTCTATGTGTGGCTACAGTGCTTTGAGAAATACATTTTGTATCCAGCTATTATATTGAATGCACTCACGATTGATGCTTTCTCAATTAGTAAATACAAGAAGCTTGGAACACAGTAAGTAGATTATAATTCAAAGCATGTGATTAGTAGAATATTTGGGTTTAGACTGAAGATCGAGAAATGGAATTTGTTTTTAAATAAGCCTGTAATCTTGTTGCAGTTTGCTTTCATGCGTATTAGTTCAGTATACGATAATAACTGCCTTTGCTGCAAGAAAAATGCAAAACTACCTTAGCACACACTAAGACATGACTCCACTGAGAGTGAAATGAAAAGATTAAAGAGCTATATATAGACATATATGAAACGTCTAAATGTCAATTAAAAGCAAGACACACTAACCAGGCTGCAGGTGTTTGATGGGCATAAACTCAGTGGGGTAACTAGAATTAATCAGATGAAAATGAGAAATCTAGGCTGGATATCAGGAAACATTTCCTATCTGAGGCTTTTTAACACTGTGCTGTAGTTTCCCAAAGGAGTTATCAGAAGCTTCACTGCACAAGTCTTTTAAGGCAAGACTGTATAAAATATTAAACAGTGTAGAGTAGTGGGTAGTCTTGCATTAAGAGTGGTTTGAGAAAGGTGAGGATACAAGTTTTGACAAAGTCTGATGTCTCAGATATTAAGCAGAACTGGTGATGCTGATCCATGGTCTCACAGTATGATCCTTGCAGACAGCCTTTTATGGTAAGTATTTTAGTCAGTGACTTGCCTACTGCAGATATTCAGCAGGCTTAGTGACTGCAGTATCCCCAGTGAGCAGAGTTTCTGCAGTCTTTTTATCAGAATGACAGTGATGCAGATGATAAAACAAAGAAGCAGCCTTGGAATGTTCCAGTAGCAGGAAAAATGGCTAGGAGGTGTGGGGGGAGAGTTCCTCAGTGTTCATAGTAATACAGATTCTTAATTTTAAACATTAGATGAAAGTACTTTGATGTAAAAATTGCGTGTTGATTTAATTTTTCATCTCTCTTGAGGAGCAACACAGCTTTAGGAACCACAAAACTATAAGGAAAAGGTGACCCTTGTTTTAGGGGCTGAAACTTGGACTAGGGCATTAGTCAAATTTTCTGCATATTTCTCCCAGTCACTCATTGATAGCCTCTGATAGCCCACTGACCTTTTTCCCTCCTAGGCACTTGGAAAATGCTACAGCTAAGGTGTTTTAAGAGTTTAACTGTATTTTCCAGAGTGAAACTGAGTCCACACTCATCCCTCTATTTAGTTCTGCAAGGCTGGAAGAATTAAAAGTAATCAAACTGTCATTTGTTACTAGTTAGCAGACGTGACTGAATGCATGCACGGAGCAAATATGTAGGGGTTAGGAAGGTGCTATTTTTACATAGTTGTTCCTCCAAGCTAGATTGCACTTTAAAGTGTCACCTCCCTCATGTGTTCTGAAGGAATGAGTCAGACCCCCATAAGTCTTGAGATTAAAGAAAGTAATTACATTTGTCTGCCTCTGATTGTTTGGCCTGTGGGGGAACACCACGGCAGTCCTTTTCTTCCCCATCCCCCTTGTGTCTGTGTGATCATCTTGGATTTAAAACCTGTGTTTTCTCCTTTTTCTTGTAACGGTGGTCTATCCATGAAGCTCCCAGTATTCTTTCTCCCCTGGCACTCCTCTTGAATACGCTTTCCCTACAGCTGCCATCTAAATGTCACACACAAAGCACTCATCTTCAGATCCTACCTCTTTCTCAACTCTGTAAGCCCATGAGGGATCCTGGATTCTCCTTGCTGCTTCCATATACTGTGTTACTGAGGGTCGTACTTTCTGTGCTTTAATGCATAAATGCCTGATTTCTGTTGCTGGAACATTCCTTATGATTGACCACCCAAAGATCAGACCTCATCATGCTGCAGAGAAGGGAAGGCATTCTCCCCTTCTATGTCCAAAAGTGTCTGAGGAGGGACATTTTTCATGATTTGATGCTTGAGTTTTTCTCAAATTGAATATATTTTTTAAAGGTGCTTCATCTTGCTTTGTGATTTAAAGGACTGAAGGAGTTTGCTTCTTGAGGAGGCATAACAGCTCCTTCATAGCCAGGAGATTGCTTGAGCTTTTCAGACCCTGGTGTGCTGGTTATTGATAGGACCGATGCTGACAAGCTGAAATGCCTGCCCCTGTTACAGGCCGCAGAGGTCTAGGAAATCATCTTCCCTTCTTGTTCTCTCTTCCTTTCTCTGCTGGGAGTTAAAGCCCCCCAGGAAAAGCATCTTGTGTGGCAGTATTTTTAAAGAAGAGGCATAATGAGCAAATTGTTTTCTCTTACCTCTGATAGCATTATTTTAGAGTGTGTCATTTTTTGGTGAAATTTTTTGTGCATTAACAGATCCAGTGAGAAAAAAAGTCTTCCTTTTGCTCTATGATCTGTAAGTTTCTATTTGAAAATTCCACCACGTTGCAAAAATTTTCTTCTTTCTGAAGAATGAGAAATCCATCTGGTTCATATAGGATGGCTGGGATCACACTGGGATGGCTTCTAGTGACTTGAGAATCTATTTAGCTTAGTCGCTAGGTTTTTCATTCCAAAATATGGGGCAAATTGCAAAGAACAGATTTGACAAGGTGGAAAAGAAGGTAAGCTTGGCATTTCATTCCAACAGTGATGTCCTGGTGATCCTTTAGAATGACCTGCACTCAAATAAAGTTGCAACTGCATTACAGGAAATACACAATAATGAATAAATGTCACATAAAATAAAATAAAATCATCCGGGAAATGTACAGACTTTTGAAGCTTGCTAGAATGACGAAAACCTGTTTAGAGCTTTCTAGCCTGTCAAGTATCATGGCATGGCAACAGGTATGCTCCTGGTTGACAGCAAGATGAAGGAGAACCTTCCATGTGCTTTGCAAATACCTGGTCTATTTTGTCACTCATTATACATTGAAGTTCCTGCATTTTACAAGATATAGGTGCAACACAATTTCTTTACATCTGATCAAGAGCAATAGTAAGAATTTCAAGCACTTCACATTTATGTATGTTTCTATCCAGAATTTTGGCAATGTGTAATGAAGTTAGGACTACAGTTATAAATTCTGTAATCAAGTGAAATTTCCTTTAATAATAAGAAAAAAGTTCTTTTTTTTTTTTTTTCAAATTACAGTAATGTATTAATGAAAGTGCCAAGATATTTCCCAGACTTACATTTTATTTTAAGAGGTATATAGAAATGTCTGTTCTAGATTCTTGGGTTTTAGTAGTTAGTACTACTCTTTTTAGTACAGAGTTCATTCTTTATTACAGCTTGCAAGTGTGTGATAATGATAAGGGAAAAACACAGAGTTGCACATAGGTAAAATAACTGTGATGATTTCTGATATTAATCCTATGCTCTTTTAATAAAAAAGCTGTGTAGATATAGATATACCTGGCAATCTAAAATACATCTAATACAGATATCTGTATTTAAGAGCTTCATAATTTATTGCCTTATGACTTGAATAGGCTTTTTTTCTCTGCCTTTCTTACAGCTGTGACATTATCCTGATAACAGTTGCTGGGATGAAACTCCTGCGCTCCTCATTCTGTAATCCTATTAATCAATTTGTTACTTTGAGCTTTACTGTAATATTCTTCCGATTTGACTACAGAGACATCTCAGAAAATTTCTTGCTGGATTTCTTCATGATGTCCATTGTGTTTCATAAGGCAAGTTTTATAGCTCTGGTAATTTCTTTGGCAGATATGTCTTCTCAGTGTTACTGTGCTGATCAATATGTGTTAGAACCTTTTAGAAGTAATGAATGTATATATAGACACAGATTGTTGGTACTACAGAGGAAAAAGTCTAACAATGAAAACAGGGTTTTCCAATGTTTTACATTTACTTTTCATTCACATGCTTCTGTATAAAGTTCAGAGTTGTTGTTTTCAAGAGGAGAATCCTCAATGAGTTGGAAAGAGCCTCTTGGGTCATTAGTGCAGGACTGCCCTCCAGATCAATCGCCTTGTGTTTTTATCTAGGTTTCCTTTGAATGCCTCTAGTGGTTGACTCAACAACTTCCTTTGGGAAATTATTCCATTATCTAATCATCCTCATGATAATAAATGTTTTCCTAATGTCAGCCTTAACATTTTTCTTTTCCTATTTTCAGTCTGTTATCCTTGTGATGCTGCCCTTAACCTTAACCTCAGAGCACTTTCCTCTCTGTTACATTGCTAACTCTTGAAGTGTGCTCTCCTTGAGTTTACTTAAGAAAAGAAAAAAACCCTTTCTGCATGAGTCAGGGCAGATCTGGGTTTGGAATCTATGCTGTTTCACTGAAAGAAGCAGATTTAACTGATACCTTGGTTAAACATGAGAAAGTATTGAAGACTCGAAAGTATTCATCCACAGGTAGCTCTGGTGAGGTGTTTGGTTTTGTTGTTGTTTGGTTTTTGGATGGGGTTTTTTTGTTTCTTTGGGGTATTTTTCTCTAGCTTGTTTGCTTGGTTTCTTTTTCTAAAATATTCTTACTATACATGTGATTATGACCCAGATAGTATCAATTAATTTCTGAGAGGAGAAAGACATGGTTCTGTATTGATTGCTGCATGTGCTATGGAGATATTTAGCCCTTCTACACAAGGGGCCTCAGCTTATACTGCTGTCCATGCCCACCGGGAAGTTTCTGGCTTCTTAAAGAAAAGGCCAGGTTGTTGGTGTTACTTTGGGAGTTCCCAGTCTTTCAGGGGAAGACTGAAGGAGAAATTAAATGCATTTGCTGGTTTATTTCTGTGGTGCTGTAAGGGAAGAGGAGAAAGGATGAAGCACAGCTTGGTGAGAGAACTTGAGCTCACTCTTTTCATTGAACTCTTGGACCACACTCAAGTAGGAGCTTCACCTGCTTCAAGCCTTCAACCCGCAGACCTGTTGTTCTGCTTTCTCTCTGCTAGGGTGAGGAAGGAAGGCAGGGAGGGAAGGGCAGAAGAAAAGGAGTAGAAGAGATTATGCAAATCTCTACTTTAAGAAGAATCTCTTCCCTGTGATCCAAAAATAGGGTTTAGGGTTAGACTAATTTTTAAAGCTTCTTACCTTGGAGTAAAATATAAGCAAACCAGTTCAAGTGATGCAGACTTTGCTAGCATTGTGTGAGTCTTCAGTATTTGTTCCTTTACCATGTTCCCTAGTGCAAGGGGTGAATTTCTGTCTCCAGAGAAGTTTGTCAGTGATGTGCATCAGTGGGCATTCCATGTGGGGATAATGGCTTACTTAGTCCTAGAACTCATTCTTTAAAAACCTCTCTACAGGATCAAAAAATTAGCATACCAGAATCAAAAGTCTCACTATTTGTTAACTCTTTTGAAAATGCTGACCTTGTGAGCGTATCACAAAATGCTGCTGTGGATTATTTCATGCTTATGTAAGAAAGAGATGCAAAGTCTTTTCCAGGCTTTTTTTTTAAAGAGAGTTGCTTGGGTAGTTTGAATCTACTGTTCACAGTAGAAAGATTAGTGTTAGCAATAAGAATAAGATAACGACGGATGCATATCAAATTGAGCAGAGAGGTTTGCTAGAATAACTACTGCTCTGCTAGACTGAAAGCTTATACTACAGACGTATTTTTAAAAGGTAGTTTTAGCATTGATCTGCCATCTTTGTATCTAATAATATCTGAAATTTTGCAGGTCATTAGTTCAGCAAGTGGAATTGTCCTTGTTCCATTTAAAAAAATTGGAGTCGAACGGTTGAATAATTATACTACAAAAGCACATGCACAGTTACACAATGATCATTAGAGCCAATATGAAAAATAGCATTGCAGATGATAGCAATTAAATTCCTTTTAATTTGAAATCATAAAGGGCATAAGTTTTCTTTAGCCTAATTAAGGTTTGAGCTTTAATTAGCTCAGTATTGTGAAACCTCAGTAAAGGATATGATCACTTGAGGATAAAGATGTGTGTTTATTTCATAGTACAGGCCCCTAGCAAGCTGCATCCACCTTTGTTCCTAAAAGGTTTATGGGTGTTCACACATTCTGTCTGTAGTTCAGTCGTTTTTATGTTTACAGCTATTTTTAAAAATAAAACCAAAATCTGAAGTAGTCTCTCTTGCCATCACCTTTAGCTTTGCAGAGTTTTTATTACACAGTCATGACTGATTTCTCCTTGCATGTTGAAAATGTCAATTTACAACCCTCTGAATTAGGGAACACTAGAAGTGCTGTGCCTTAGTCATAGTGATGGTAATTTTTAAGCAAGATTACTCCGAAAAAAATTTACATGCTTTCAAGGCACAAGTGGTAATGGCTTTTAATTTTGCCAGGCACTGAGGAAGAAAGCGTCTAAATTCAACATTCACAACTGCACTCGTGACTCTTGACACAGATTATATGGAATAAAATTTTGCTAATAATGTTGGGTAGAGTATTTAGTATTTCTGAATATTCCACTGATTTTGTTTCCCTTGTTTTCCCCGTTGTGATGTTGATTTAATGTAATTTAGTAAAATCAGGAGCTCCAAATGAGCATATTGCTCCCTGAACAAGCTGGGACATGGAAGTCCAAGTTGCTGCTCACAGATTTTTATCTCTGTCTGCAAATAGCCAAGACACCCACACTGAGATAACAGAGAGAACAGGAGAGTCTATTCAGTTCTATTCCTAAGGTATTTTTTAATCACCTTGGATTTTTTTTTTGCTCTTTTTAACATCTAAGACTTAGTAATGTGACACAGTTAATTCACTTCTAAAAACAATTAGCTGTTTACAGTTTGACAAGTTGCAGAATGTAGAAACACCAGAAGTTGATTAGACATATGCAGAGTGTGCTGTTTTGTCTTTCAAATTGCCTTTGGAAGGGAGCAAGATAAACATTTAGGAAAGATTTTCTTATTTGTTTTTGAAAACGTTTGCAGCTTTCAATTCAAGTGGAACAGGACCTCTCCATCTTTCTTACGCTAAGATAAGGCTTTTCACATAGCCAGCCCAGATTGTGTATTTGGCTACAGCCTGGGATTCTTCTGCCTAAAACTCCTGTTTCTATAGTCTTTAAATCAGAGCTGAATGGCCTTTTAAAAATATGTGGTTGCTCATTCAAAAATTGTGGGTGTAATGGCCTGATTTATATTCTACAGGAAGTCAAACCAGATAATCAAGAGTCTTAGTCTACGTGACTCTGTGTAAACTTTTCAAATGAGCCAGTTGCTCTCTCTAGACTTTTTAGGAAATCATGTCACTGCAAAGGTTAATAAGAATGTTCATATTAGGTGATAATAAAAACCTACAAAAACCAGAATATATTTTTCACAGGCATAGCAGACATGGAGAATATAATAGGACTTAGAAGTCTAAGGAGAAATCTCCCTAATAGTAGGAAAAACCTCAGACTTTTTCTGTAATAGGGTAAAAAAATGTGGAAGTCTTAACCGGTGAATAACCGGTGAATAACCACAGAATAAACTGTGCAGGAGTGATGAAAAGACAGGCCTTTCTTGCATCCTTTTGCTGTCTACTGACAATATTTAACTGAGAAAAAAATCTTAATGCACACGGAACTTATGAGAGGAAGAGCATAGGAATGGGAAAGTGCATGTTATAGCTCATCCAGTCCATTTTTTTTCAGTGTCATAAAAACAAACAAGCAAACAAAAAAGGTAAAATAGGAATGTACTCATCACTGCTGTCTTTGGCAGATGTGTGAGAAGCTTTTAAAGGATGTCTGAAATAACAACTGTTCAAGTCAAGAATGAACTGGTATTGTTGTGTGAAGTAGAAAAGTCATTCAACAGCAGGTATATCTCTTTGAAACTGGCTGAATGTTAACAAAGATGCTCAGGGCAAGACTCGTCCCCAGGTCTTTTGCTGTGCTCTGTTAAATATGTGGTTTTCCTTTTCATCCAGTGGCACAGGCATCCTCTAAATTTTTCTGGTGGAGAGGGGTCATAGTTATCTCCCTGAACTGCTTTTGGAACCTCAAGTAGAGCTGATGTTGAGCTGAAGGAGCAAAGACAGCAAAACAGCTCAGTAGTGTCAGTGTGGGTGCTTATGGCTGTAGTGTGCTTGTGGCTACTACAAAAGACTGGTGGGAGTTTTTTACCAGTCTTTTCACTACTGGGAGCAACCAGCAGCATGTTGGAGATTCCTGTGTGCCAAACTGCCTAACTGGCTCTTTTACCAGGAACTCTTTCATCTGTAGAGCACAACTGAGAAGTGATACCTGTACTTTGCAATATGGATTTTTGACGAATCTGTGTAGCTTTCTTAAAACTCTAAAGACTGAGCCACCCCCAGCTTACATTCACCTAGTACACGGATCTTCATGGGAATGGTGAGACCCACTGCCATTAACCCTGTAATGTATAGGACTACAACTTCGTATCCCTTTGTGTCTTATGTGTTACTGTCAGGCAGTTTAATGGCCTCTTAATTTGTGTGTGTGGATGAACTAATTAGCAATACAAAAATATGAAATCACCTTATATTTTCTTATCGTCAAGTCCTCTGGGGGTTCTGAATTTGTCTTCATGAATAAGGCAAAATAATCAAAGAAGCAGAGCTTGTTAAATTTGCCTTCATTAACACTGAATTCATTTGCCTAAGTACTCTTACTCCTGCTGAGCTCACTTAAGTATGCAATTTCCCTGTCTGATATTTTTTTCTTCTTTCCCAGAATACATTTTCCAGCTAATAAGGAATCCACATTTTTTTATTCTTTTATAAGAATTTTTCCCTTTCTATGTACTTCTTTCTGCCATAGTATCTAAGACCACTCATTTATGAAAGGTGATCTTTATATCAAAGTAGATCCAGCTAAGGCAGCCAGTTTTTAACAGCCTGACAGACCTGTGCTGTTCAGGCTTAACTTTCAACATCCACAACACAATTCCTTGGATAGGAAAGAAATTATGCATGACATCTTGTTTTCCCTCATTTTATGAGAAGGTGCTGCCAAGTGTATTGACCTTCTTGGTGCTTTGTTGAAGTCAGGTAATTAACCTATTGGATCTTTTTATTGCCTTTGTGGCAATAAAACTCTTGGTTAGTTGGCATGTTTCATTGATTTAGGTGCTACTAGTAAGTCAAAAGCCTCAGTCTTTTCCCTTTCCCTTCAGATTTTTCATCCTTCTCTAAATCTGATGTTTCACTTCAAAGCTTCTGGAATTAAGTTGTTAATTCATATTTTAATCTATTTCTTGCTGTTTGTGCATACTGAAATCCAATGTCTTAATCATCTGTACCCTCTTGGCTCACAGCTGTTTCCTCAACTTTTGATATCTGGCATATAAATCCTTTTAAGACCTCTTCTGCTGAGTAAAATACCCAAGGCTACACCTGATATTTGACAGGATAATCCCAGTGGTATTTTCCATAGACTTTTTAACTCTCTTGGGCACTTTACAGTTCATGTTTCCTTTTAATATTGGAGGAACAGTTTAATTGATTTTTTCATTCAGCCTTCCATCACTGACCTCTTTATCAGACTCAATTCCTTGCACTATTCCCAAATTACATTTTCTCTCTCTTTTTTTTTTTATGTTTATTGTTTTTCTTTAGAATGGGAAAAATACACTCAGGGAGATGTACACCCACTTGCTAGGTCAGTCTGGCTCCCAACTCACCAAAGACTATGTTCTCTATCTGTTGATGCAGGCACTGAAAGAGAAATCTTGAGCACTTCAGTGCACAACTTTGTGCTTTTTCTCACATCCACTTTTACCACAGAATTGTAGAATGGCCTGGGCTGGAAGGGACCTTAGAGATCTCCCTAGTTCCAATTCCCCTACTGTGGGCAGGGACATTTTCCAGTTTGCTCAGAGCTCCATCCAACCTGTTATTGAACACTGCCAGGGATAGGGCATCCCCAGCTTCTCTGGGTAACAGGTTCCAGTGCCTCACCACCCTCACAGTGAAGAATTTCTCCCTAATACCTTATGTAAATCTCTTTTAGTTAAAAAGTGTTCACCCTTATCCTGTCCCTTCATGCCTTTGTAAAAAGTCCGTCTCTCCAGCTCTCTTGTAGGCCTCCTTTAGGTACTGAAGGGCTGCTTTAAGGTCTCCCAGGAGACTTCTCTTCACCAGGTTGAACAACCCAAACTCTCTCAGCCTGTCTCCTTATAGGAGGGGTGCTCCATCCTGATCACCATTGTCTGGGCTACTCAAACAAGTTCATGTCTTTCTTGTGCTTGGGCCCCAGGGCAGAGTAGAGGGGCAGAACTGCCTCCCTTGGCCTGGCCACGCTGCTTTTGATGCAGCCCGGGATACAATTGGCTTTCTGGGCTGGGACTGCACATTGCTGGGACATGTCCAGCGTCTCACCCTCCAGCACCCTGAAGTCCTTCTTCTCAGGGCTGCTCTCTGTCCATTCTCCAAGGAGCCTGCATTTGTGCTTGGAATTGCCCCAGCTTAGGTGGAGGACCTTGCACTTGGCCTTTTTGAACTTCATGGGGTTTGCACAGGCCCAATCCTTTAGTAAAGGAAATTTCTGGAAAGATACAGTGTTAGCAGAGGCCATGCCTATGAAGGCTTCGCTGAAAAGGCTGGATCAGTGCAGTTCATGAGTGCTCTCCCAGCTGCACTGGTTTATTTTGCTTGTCTGGCCCTCTGCATATTAAGCTATGAGCTCTGATCTTGTCCTTCTTGCCCACCTTGGGATATGTGCAAGTCAGTTTTTTACAGTGTCAGAGGCTCCTTCCCTGGGCTCTTGATATCAGCTGACAATGTAGGAGGAAGTAGCATCTGCCATGAGCAGATCCAGGGCTTTATGGTCGTCTTATTGTCATAATCCTCATCATACTTGCATCTGGTTAACATTTAACTTCAATTGTAAGGTTCCAAGCCTTGTTACTTAAACTGCTTAAACCAGGGCTGTTTTGTACACTGTCAATATTAAGTGCTCAACACTGTATTTCAGGAATATATTCCTTCCTCCAAGGTTTAATATCAGAGCCTTGGACTGATTATATTTTGATCCTGTTGTATGTATTACATTAGACAATGATTTTGAAAACCACAATATAAAGTCTTCAAATGTCTGTAAGCAAATAAAGACAGCCTGGAAAGTCTTCTTTGTAGATTCAAATACAAAAATAGAATGTCACAATTAGTTAAGACATATCCATTAAAAACCTTTAGTATTTCCAGCAAATCTTGTTTTGTAGGATTTCATAGGTGAAGTTTGATTTAAATAAATGCTAAGTACTAAATAAAAAGCAGAAAGTCAATGATTTGCAAAGCAAAGCTGTGAACAAGAATAAAATTATTCCACCTAATTTTACATCTAAAACATACACATACTCACTTTTCCCTCTTGATGTATCTTAATTTTATTGACATACAAAAAACAACACACAAACAAAAAAACCCCAGTAGATACTACTATTTAAGAGTTGGAGTTACCAACTGACCAGAATTAGCTTAACATGAAAAACTAAATACCCCTCTCAGAGTCTGAGTTCAAATTGGTCACAAGTTCTCGGTATCTAAAGAAGAATATAAAGAAATATCTCTTCAAATGGGAAATAATTGCTTTCTGCCCTTAACTTTTTTAATCTCTCAATTTTGCGTTGCATATAGAGCATATAGCCATATGTATATGACAGTTATTCTTGTTTAAAAACAATATGTATGTACAGGTTTTTTAAAACACAGCAAAATTCAAACTTAGGAAGAAAATGTTAATGTTTTTGCATTATTTAGTCCCAGTATTGCCAAGAAGTCTGCCCACACAGAGTCCCAACAGATGCTAAACATATAGAAAGGCTGCCAAAAGCTGAAAGCATTGTGTAGTCTCCATCTCACTTTGTGTCATTTAAATTCGAGTGTTAATCTCTGCCTAGTTTATTGAAATCTACCAAACTGAGAAAAGGAGATCCTGTTCTAGTGATGTTTCGGTCTCCCTATATCTTTTATTTTTTCATGTATATTAACTTATTTCCATTAACTTCTAGTATGAAATGTTACTTAAATTTGGTTAAGAATAACCATATTTAAAGGCAAACCTGAAAAGTCAAGTCTTTGCCTTTGTTTTGTTTATATATGTATATGGAATACTAGCTGATGCACTAGAAGTCTGTAGAGGCTTCAGAGCTCATAGAAGACTTAAGGATGATTGAGATAAAATGTGTCTACATAAAATAAATATGAAAGATGGATGCCTATTCTGCATTTTCACTTGACATTAGTGGGAATGTGCTAGTTTAAATTCACTGAACATAATTTAAACTCTTTATCAAATACTTTAAAAACTGTTTATTGTGCAAAACTGTCACATGAGTAAAGATATCTAGGAATATTAGAACTTCTATGCCTCCTAAGTAATATATTACATATAATATTTCTGCTTAGTGAACTGTAGAAAACATTGATGATCTAATAAGGCTTAATACAACTATTCTTTTATAAATCATCCTAAACTGGGATGGAGAAGTCTTAAATTAAATCTAGTATTTTATGCTTTTTTAAGGAAAAGATTATGAAGAGAGGGTTAAAACTCAGCACAGTTTTTTTTTTTTTATTCCACTTTCACTTTGGATGGGAAGGTTCCCTCTTTGTATCTAGCACTGTTATAAAATATACCTCACACCCTCATTCGAACAAAACTCTACTGAAGAGAAATTTTTTGTGTCACAGAATCACAGAAGGGCTGTGGTGTCCCATCAGGTTCCATAGAAGTGGGTTTTTTTCCTTCTATTTTGATTCTATGTACCCTTAATTAATCCTCTGTTATTTAGGGTGTCTTAATTTCTCCATGCTTTCTCACAGGTCTTGGGGTTGGTGACTCCTGAAAGCTCATCAGTGAAGACCAAGGCAGGGAAGGCACTGAGTACCTCGGCCATCTCTGTGCCCTTTGTCACAAGGCCCCCTGCCCCATTCCTCAGTGGGTCCATGTGGGTTTTTCTGGTCTATGTGTTGTCATCGATACAACCATAGAAGTCCTTCTTGTTGCCTTTTACTTTCCTCACCAGATTCAGCTCCAGATGGCTTTGCTATCTCTTTCTAATTAATTCTGTATTGTTTCTGACAACTTAAAAAAGATTGCTCGTGTCTTCAGATTACTGAAGACTGAAATGCAGTTAGTTGTAGTCAAAATGGCTACATGTAGAGCATGGCTGTTTCTGAGGACAAGCTTACCCTATTTAACAAGGCAATTTTTAGCAGCTTCTGTTTCTTTCTGTGAGAAAAACTTCATGATTCCTTGCAGTTCCTCTATTAGATATAGGGGAAAGCATATCATAAACTGGGTAAAACTGATAAGGAGAAATATTTTTTGAGATGGTTCTAGCAAAATGAAAAACAGAAGATGCAAAGCCAAGTCCCCCTTTCCTACATTTCAATGTTACAGTTGCTAGATGACATCACCTTTAGCAATTATAGTTGTAAAATATATATAAAATGCTAATGGCAAGTTACTCCAAAGGTGTTTTGCAGAACATGCCCTGGAAGCAGGAATTTAAGAGGTAATAAAGGCACTTGACAACTCTTAATGCAAGCAGTAGCTTGAAAATCACACATTTCCAGGCTTTTAAGTGTGGTGTTGTAAAGCTTTCAGAAACTAAGAGAGATTCACAAAAGTGTTCTCCTTGTGTTCATGTTCTTGTGAATGGAAATGAGCTCCTTTGCCTGTCTTGTAGAAGTGTTAGCTGAGAGGCAAGTGTTGACAACAGCAAGTTCAAGCAGTGGTGAATGCAGAAGCAGCAGGACTTGTTAGGTGAAACTGAGAACTTGCGCTCCATGGCCTGTTTTGCAAGAATGTATAAATATTAAAGAATGCTTAAAGTGATGTAATGGAACAAGTAGCCAGAAGGGTGTCCTCCTGGATTTGGTTTCCTAGCAAATGCAAAACCTGAGTTTTATTTGAGGTTTGAAAACCTTTTGATGAACTCTGTGCTTTGAGCACAGCTGAGGTTATTTACGGCTTTGTGATTTCAATCTGTAACAGGCAGAACGTCACTGGGCTGTGCTGCAGTTTTGAATTTTTGAGGTTTCAAATGCAAGTCATTAGCTTTTTCCAGTCCTTCACTTAAATCTTTTAGCAGCTACAATTTTTCTTCCAGCTGTTCATTGAGACATTTCAGATAAATAAAAATTAAGCAAAATAAAGCAATCCCACAACCTGCTAAATACGGTTCAAATAAATAAATGTCAGTTGTAGTTTCAGTGCAGTTTTACTTGCCTGCTTCAATGCTGTAGTTTTCAAGTCACGTGTAGTATTTTTGAGAGAAAACCAAGTAGCGAGATATGAGGTTTTCAAACTAAGTAGGAGTAACCTGGCTGTGCCTTGAAGGGATCATAGCAGGTTGTTTTTTTCAGGGCTTTTCTTGGTTTAAACAGTATATCTGTGCAAAGTTAAGATTACCTATATTTTGCATATAGCTGCTAATTGGAGTAATGCCAAAGCAAAGAAAGCATGTGAAGCACTTCTTGCATGTCAACTGGAAGGTTTATTAGTTCTAACTGGAGACAGCATGACACTGGTTACAACTGGAGTCAGCAGCTGCTTCTCTGATAGCTTGACAGCACAAAGACCAAAACAGGTCAATGCTATTAGTCATTCTTACTTCCCTCACAATTAATTTGCAATTATTTGCGCCAATTCACGGAGAAGCTCAGCGAAGCATCTTGTTATGTGCATCTGCTGATACAGATGGCCAAGTGTTACTTTGGGGGTGGTAACTTCAGGGCAGATGAAATGAGATGGCCAGAGAAGGTGCATCCTCTCTGACTGTCAGCGTACCAGTACGTGAAGTGTGCCTAACACCATGCTCTGTCCCTGAGGCCAGCTGTCATGGGAAAACTTGTGTCCATGCTAATGAACTTTCCAAGACTGTACTCGAAGTGGAGGTATGGAATTGCCACCTGTAGGGGTTTCATTCAGGAAGAGCTCCTGGGGCTTGCTTGGAAGAGTGCTAGCTGGGCCAGAACAAAACCTTCCCGGACACAATTTTAGAACACCCACAGTACACTTGGTTACATTCCCTGGCAGCATTTTAACGTACAAGTATTGATACAGTCTCTGTGTTTTTCAGGATGTTGGCGACGTCTTGTTTTTCACTAACTCAAATAAAAAATTACTCCTAGTAATTCAACGTGTATTTGCTATATGAGCATGAAATATTGCATATGCTTCTGTTTCACTGTCAGCTGTATGTGTGTTGGGCACTAAAGTCTGTTGATGGCCAAATCTTTCCTGACAGTTTGTCAGGAACCTGCTCTGCAATATGAATCTGATGGCCTGATGCAGATGAGACATAAGATCTGCTTTGGCCTGATGCCAAAAGAAATGGCAGGGGAAAAAAATGTATTCCAGGGAGTAAGTATACATCATTCTTGAATCAGAAACTGCTAGTTGCAGCACCAAGCATATTTTACAGGAAGCAAAAGTAAATTCATTGTGGCTTTTGGTTTGTACTGCACAACAGTAAAAGCTCATATTTATGCAATGTTTCTATGGTACAATGGTCTTGAAAATGCAGCTACAATTCATGATTAGTGCCATGCATATGCTTACATCATATGCATATGCTTCTCCCATGGAGTCAACAAATAAGGATGTTCTGTTCTTGAGAAATAAGTCTGATTTCCATGTGCAGAGCCACTCATATCACACGTTGAACTTCCTCTGTTCACTATACCCAGTTTTTCCTGGAGTCTCCTCTTTTGTAACCATCTGACTTGTGGTGCCATATATTCAGTGAATATCAAGAACCTGTTTCCCTACTTTCTATTTAGAGCAAACATACTTTTGAAATGTAGTCTGGGAACTACCTCAGTATGGTGGTTAAAAACATACCTCATTGCTAGTGTTAATTTCGAATGAAGGATATACTTACTAAAGTAAGACCTTTATACCCATGAAAGCCAAGGATACAATATAATTTATCTCATGTTTGTTTCAGGGCACAGTTCTAAAGTGTCTCTTTCAGATACTAGTTTTGAAACTATCTCAGTGCCTAAAAAGTTACCGTGTTTTTCTTTTTTCCTTTTTTTTCAGCTGTGGGACCTGCTGCAGAAGTTGCAGTTCATCATGACATACATTGCTCCCTGGCAGATTGCCTGGGGATCATCGTTCCATGTTTTTGCTCAGCTCTTTGCAATACCTCATATCCTTTATAAGTTTCTTTTTCTTTATTCTTCAGTGCCTCTTCATGTATGTAATTTATTTACAGTGCTTGAACAAGGTGCAAATTCCTAGATAACGTATTTTAAAACATGAAAATGCTGGGAACACCTTCTGAGAAACAGGGTTGGTTTTGGTTTTGTTTTGTTTATTTGGCTGCACTGGATCTGAAACTGGGAAACTGAACTCTGACTCAAACTGGCCTGTTCACTTCCCACCCAGCCACATTCTGCAGATCACTTACTTCTCTAGTCCTCAGCACTGACTTTTGATGTATCCAGAGAGAAATGTTAGGCTGGACATATTGTGAAGTGCTGGGCTTATGGCTGACTGAGCTCTCAAATATTAGTTCCTTTCTCAGGTTCTTCTATTTGGTATCTCAGATAGAAATTCATTTCAGTGAGCCAATTTCTGCTGCAACTGTCCTGACTTGTTTTAAATTTTATTTCAGAAGCAGATGGATTTTAACATTTTAATGTAAATTTTTCATTGGGGTGCTGAGAAACATTCTCCTGTTTAACATTTCCACTCTATTTTATGAGTAATAATAAACATTCATCAACATCAAAGCAGTCCTTCAGAAGCACTCTGTTTTGGTGCCTGTTCCAGGTCTGTGAATATTGGGTTTGTGGATGTGGGGAGTAAAACATAGAGTTCAATGACCCCCAAGTGTCTTTAAGGTTAAAAAATAGATATTGAATTTTTTGAACAGGAATTATTCTGTTTAAAGTCAAATTCAATTAACAACTTGACTGAATATAAAAAAAATTAATACAAAATAAAACATTTTAACTGAACAAATTCAACTTTATTGACATCTAAGGCTTTATCAGATACTAACTTTTGATTTCTTCCTTCCCTCCTAATCAAAGATGTGGAAGAGTTGACAAAGTGGTTTTAGTTCAGACCTACGGAAGAGTTTACTTTGTACTGTTTATTAGATATACACAGTTAAGTCTTTGTCCCTTTCATCCCACAGGGTTGTTTTTTATTCCCTTGAGTGATTTCTTCCCTCTGCTCTCTGCTATGAAACATATGCAATGTTGATTAACAATGCTTATGTTTCTAGATAGGAAGAATAAAGAATAAATGCCTTGGACAGAGGGAAGTGTGCACAGAATAACTCCCAGAGGGAAAGCTTTAGATTGCCTGCTTATGGAAGAAAAGCATTGTAAAAGCAGTGATCTGTCTGAAAGTTTTAGGTGATTTATAGCAAGTCATTCCAGAATTTCACAACAAAAAAATATTTTCATCTCTGTTGTAGGTGTGAATTGCAGGAGAAGTGTGTGTGAAATTATTTAGCAAAACATTTAAGAACTAAGATTATGTTTCTACAAGTTTCCCTTTGGTCACAAATATTTTGTGCTGTGATGACTTTGCGCTCTGTAAAAGTACCAATCAAGTTTTGCAAAATGGAAAGCAGTTAGACCAGGGTTTAGTTTGTTTACAGAGTTATTGCTGAAGTGATCTAGCCTAGCTTTCTATTATTTATAGTATGCTTTGTAAATGCAAATCTGTCTTCCAAGGCAATGTTGCAATTAAGATACTGGTTAAATGCTGAAGTCACTATTCCCACTACAACAATAACTCTGTCTCTTTGCACGTATTTTTATTCGTTGTTATCATAACCCTGCAAACAGTAATGATGAATGCATGTTCCAGTTTGCAGAGGCATTAAGCCTGCCATTTCTTTGCAGAGTTAATTATTTGTGGTTCTTAATTTCTTCCATCACATCTGCAAACAGGATGTAAATTTTTAAATTTTGAAGTGCCTCAGTGAGCTTTTGCTGTAGAGCTCAGTGATACGAGTATTTCAGCGTGCTTTAGTGTGTGTGATTCCAGCATGCAGGGCCTGAAGGGCAAGGTGTGTAGCGTTGCCTGGTGGAGTTTGTGCAGTCTCCACCATTACAGATCTTCAAGAATTTAGATGACTGTCTGTCAGGAGTCATATATAGGTTTAGCTGATCCTGCTTGTGTCTGCTAAATGGACTAGATGATCCTCAAAGTCCCTCTTAATCCCGGAAGACCAGGAACGGGAATGGGCTTCTGGCTTGAAGAGAGATCTGTGACTTCACTTTCCAGTGTTTAAATGGGTAAGATGAGGTTATGGATTTATAAATATCAGCACGCTGAGAAAGTCAGTGTAGGTTGTAGTTCAAAGGAAGATTTTACCTAATAAATAAACAGTGAAATTGAGCAGGGGGAGAGGGGGAATTGAGTTTGTGGTTGAGATTATGCTGCTTAGGAGAATTTTTGCTTCGGTTGTTTCAGGGTTACAGCTCTAACATCAGAAAATGTGATACTTAATTTTCCCATCCTCTAGGTGATTGTGTGCCTGGAAGGGATCTGTAGTAATTGCAAGTAAAAATGTGACTTTTGAGAAACAGAGGATTTGGCCTGGCCTGGCTGCACAGTTTTCAGTTAAAAGAAAAGGATGGAAGATTTTGAAAATGTCAGTCTTTCAATTACTGGTTTTGAAGCTAGTTTGAATTTAAACAGATTTTTAAACTACAAGAATTAATCCTTAAATACAATGTTTTATTTCATGTTGGAGAGTTTTTAGGTTTGGGCTTCTTTGTTCTCAAAATCTGATTTTGGCCATCTTAAAAAGAAAATCTGTTATTCACAAAGAAACAAGTTCTGCTTCTACATGGTGTAGCCTAACAAAGATGGTACCCATGAAACCTGGCTTGGGACGTAGTATAAGAAAGTATGCCTGTAAGTTTTTGACACTTCTTTTCTATTTTTTTACTTAGACATAACTAAAGCATTGGTATTAAAAAAAAATAAATTACCTAATAAAAATGAATTGGATACCCTTAAATTACAAAATCCCTGATGACAATAATTGTCTACTGGACATGTCAACTATGCATATGGGAGTCAGGCTGTTACTTGCTGTCATGGCACTCTTGCAGATACAAAACAGTTAAAATCACTCTTCACAAGTCAAATGGAAAATGTCTTCTATCATCCGTTTAGTAGAGTATTATGTCTTTTAGGAAAAAAAGGCCTGGTGCTACTGATTATGTCTTAGACACAAACAGTTCACAGCAGAGTGCAAAGTGTCTTAACTCATGACGGTGGCAATTTTTCAATCAATCATGATTTTAGAACCCACTTAAAAAACCCTGATTTGCTCTCCTTATCTGTCCTCTTTGTTCTCTTTTCCTCTCTTCAGCTCCCATGCCTACTTCCTTTACTGACACTTGCAAATACTTGTTCATCTTTCACAGCCAGTGCTTGGTTATGACTACAGTGTAATATGACAGTTTAACTTTTTTGATGCACTTTCTTTCTGCTTTGTGCTCTCTGTCACTTTTTTAAACTTCAGACTCAGGGTAGCTCATTTTTCAAACTCTTATGCATGAAGACACCATTCCAGAACATGGTCTTTTAGTAAGTCTGAGGGATTTGAGAGGTATCTTTTGGTAAACATTTGTTTTTAGACTTTGCAAATGGCTTTGAAAGCATGGCTGGCTAGCCTTTTTGTGAAAATGTTGTGCCTAGAATGATGCTTCGTGTGTTAAAATGTTTTTCTTTGAAGTCTCAGAGACTGTGGGACACACATACAGTATATTGCTATGAGGATAATCTCAAAGACTGCTTACTGGGTGATTTGACCTGCAATTTAGACTGAGATGCACTTGATCACTGTACCTTGATAGTGGTTCCTTAGTTCATGGGTTTCTTTACTTTGCGCCTTCCTCCCAAGAGAGGTGTAAGGAAGGACAACTGGTCTCTTATGCCAACTTGGAAGTCTTTTTCTTTACATTTCATGGATGTGGTATGAATTAATGAAGACTTTAAGCCTAATATTTTATTTGCTTGTGTTTATTTAATTGTGTTTCTTTTAATTTGCATCCTTTTCTGTGTCCTTATCCATCTCCTAACTTGCTTTCCAGCAGTCTGAAATACGACTTCACATTTAAAGTTAGCTATGGATTCAGGCATTCATTATGATGCGTGTGATAGTTACTTTTCCACTGTCCTTACCTCCTCTTTTCATATCTATTTCAAAAAGTATGAAATGCTGAATGTGTTTTACCTTTTGGTCAGCATGGAATATTAAACTGTCAGTAAGAATTAACATGCCTTTAAACCAGCTGGTTGGATCATAGAGGTGTAGTTTCTCCACATAACTAGGTCATTCCAAAACAAACAGATACTCACAGAATGGAACATTGGACACAGCCAGAGCAAGACTCCAGTGCAGAGAAGGAAGAACTTTTAAGAAAATGAGTCTTTGGGTTTTTTGTGTGTATGTGTTTTAAACTCTGTGTCAGACTCAGGAAAGGCACTCCTGTGTTATGAAAGGTACGCTAGGTTAGCTGGAAAAGGGCACTTAACTGTGCTGCCTATGCTCAGGATCTGTCCTAGGGCAGAGATCAGACAGGGTGACTCAGATAATAATGTGCTCTGTTCAGACATGTCGCCTCTGTTACAACTGTGTAGCATTGAAGAGCCATGGATGACATGCTGGTATTAGGTAATTTGGCACTGCCTGCCTTCCTTTCTTTTACCTACCACCTCTTTGGTAAAATAAACATCAACAACAGCAAAAAAATAGTTCAAAGTACTGCCTCAACATTTTAAAGTATAGTGAAATCACTTGTGTTACCTTAACTTGAAATTTTCAGACTCTGCTATGCTTTTTTTCCAAACTCTGGCCGCTTCAGTCTTTTCTACACCACTGAGCCCGTTTCTGGGTAGTGTCATCTTTATCACGTCATATGCAAGACCAATCAAGTTCTGGGAGAAAAATTACAAGTAAGACTATTAAAAATTTTCTACACTTGTTAATTGTAAAGGTTTTGCTCTTGTTAGTTTCATTTCTGGAGGTATTTTTCTTTCAGAAGATAATCCTTAAATTGTTTTAGGGCATAAGAGGTTAATCTTTGAATCTTGATTCTGGTGCTTTACTATTTCATGGTTATTTGGTTACTTCTGAAAGTGTATTTAAACAATTATTGGTGTGTTACAGATGAGGCGTCATGTTGCATTTGTTATACAGACATACAGTAACAAAGCTGTGAAAAAAAATCAGTATAACTCCCAGTTGTCAGCTAGCTAGTGACTAAATCTGTGAAGCCTTTTGCACTAGGAGTCATACTGCATGAATATATCTTATACTAACTAGCCTGTTTAAATGTTACCCTTTGAGATGTGGTAGGTACCTCCCGTAGCAAAGGGATGATGAGTGTGTGTTGTCCTTACTTGTTACATCTGATCTTGGAGCTTGTCTCAAGAATTAGTTATCGAATTTTAGCTGCCATTCATTTAGTTTAAGAAGGACATAAATAAAGATTGAATAAATTCTACCTCCTCTGCCCAGTAAGATTTGGGAGCTCTTGGTAACTGGGATCTGGTGGGCTCACAAAAAGAGTACTGGAGACAGGGAACCACTATCTTTTCCAGGAAGTAGTTTTTGCAAGGGGTGAGCATCTGCAATGTCAGTGGCTGGATTCAGTGCCTTGGCTGGGTGGATCCTTTGGGTCCTGTGCCCTGGGAAGCATGTGAACTGTTCAGCCCCTACTAAAGTGCAGGGAAGCTCAGAGTAACTTATTGCAGCTGCAGAGCAGTGGTATGAGACACACAGTGTAAATTGTATTGGCCAAGGCAGGGCTTGGCCAGACCAGTGAGAAGTGCTGTGCACTTACACACTTCTTGTATTGATACTGCTGGTGTATCTGAGAACCTTGAGAATTCACAACTAGAAATTATAGTGATTAATTTTCTTTTAGGGAAAAGGGACTGTTTAGTTTGAAGAAGTGTGGTTTTTTGTTTGATTTTGACTTGTGTCGAGTAAATATGTACTCATCTATAAAGAAATTAGTCAGAGAGAGCCAAGTCATAGAGAGAGGCTTTTTATTTCATTTGGAATGTGATGAGATTTGTGGAAACCTTTTGAGGGGAGCTGATTTTTGTGCACTGGGGCCAGATCTTAACAAAATTCTCTTTCATACAACTTCTTTTCTGGGTCAACAGGTTAATTATTTCAAGGGAGTGAAGTTGAGGACAGCTATGGAAAGGCAGGAAGCTACCACTAATCCCACAGGCAGCTTTACATTTGCGGACGGAAACTTTGAACAATATTAAGTAGGAAGTGGGGGTTTTAGCATCTGCTACATTTTACTTCAACCAGAGCATTTTGAAGGCCTGTGGTTTCTTTTCAAGGTACCAGTTAGAGAATCAGACTCAGTTGTAGGCACATCGTTTCCATATAGCTAGGTTAGTGTTGAGTCTCTAGGTTATTGTTGAAGGAAATAGAGGGGATCATTTGTATTTGCTTTTGGTTCATCTAATCTTTTGGGACAAAATGAACAGAAGATAAAGGAAATATGAAAAAATGGTTGATGCTTGATACTTAAAGAAGGGTGGGGAGGGTGTGTTTGGTGTCTTGTTTTCATCACTAGTGACCATCTGTGATTCCCTCTAAGGGAAGTGAAGAAGTTGGTGCTAATACTTTTGAAAAGTAGAGTAATTATTTTACCCATAAACTGCAGAACCCAAGTGCAAAAAACCAAACCCTTTTAATATTTTAATTCATCACTGCTTGTCCTTGCAAAATAAGCGGTAACTAGATCTTTGTATTCAACATGAAGGTTTAAGTTACTCTTTGTAAAATATTGTGCTTCATGTTTGTTAGAAATTCTAGTGTGTCTTTTATGATCTCACTTAAAACAAAACCCACAACCTTACCTCTCAAAAACCTTTCAGAAGTAGAAAACAGCCTTGTAGAAGATTCAGATTTGTCAAAGTGAAGTAATTGTTTGGCTGAACTTTTGGCATCCCACAATATACACATATAATGACTCCTAAATTTGTATTCCTTTTGTCTCTAGCTCTTCTCATTCTCCTTTATCTTTTTTCCATTTCAATGTTTCATTGCTCACATGAGGATGTAACCAGAGTGAGTGAAAGCTGAACTGAAGACCTCTGGTTTATTTAAAGGACACACTGAAAAGACAGAAAAAGGGAAGGGAGTAATTTTTTATTAAGAATAATGAAATTTTCTACAAAATGCCTAAAGTAATTGAATTAGGTGAGTAGGCCTTGCCTTACTGCCTTGAATCTTGACCTTTCAACATCTGAAAATTGGAAAGGATTGCATAATTGCATTCTTTTGGAGCTGTAGAGTTAAATAGGATCAGGAACTTGAGCTGGAATGGCAAGTTATTCTGGCTCCTGCATGATCCAGTCTTCGAACTGCAGTTCCTTACAGGCAGATATGCACTGAATTTTAAGGACAGAACAAACAGACAGGGAAGCTGGCATACAGCTTTCCTTTTTGGAGTGCATTGACAGTTCATTTTCCCAGGTTCAGCTCAGGGTATTCATGGAAAGTCACAGGTATGAGATACGCTCATCCAAAGCAGAAGGTCTCAACTTTTTTTTTTTTTTTTGCTGTTTCTATACTCATTGTTGTTGACAGATCTTTTGCTCAAGGGAAAGCTACCTTCAATGTACTTTATATGGCTTTTTTGTTTTGCCTGCTTTGCAAACGCTTCCTTGCTATATTGATGACTATGTTAAATTATCGCATATTAGCTACAAAAAAACCTCATTTACATTTATATGAAGTTAGAGGTTGTCAATTCCAGGGTTATATTTTTTATAATTTAATCTCTTAATTGGAATAACTGAAAACAATTTTGACAAGCAGTCTAGATATCAAAATTGGTTTTCTTCCAAGTCATAAATTAGGTTGCTTTCTTAATTTGTCATTTCTGTTCATCAGTATTTGCACACTTCACTACTGTCAAGGAAACTTCATTGTTTCACTTAAGGAAAACTTATTTTTGCATGTCATTTGAGCCAACAGTGGGAAATTAGATGAGGAAAAAATATTCATTTTCTGTAAAGTGAATCCAAAGTTGAAGCTTTGGATATTAGCAACTACAGAGTACCATGTTTATTAATAGAGCTGAGTTATTAGGCCAGTAGTCTGAGTGGTGAGCAACTGCTTCATCTGTTCCTTTAAGTGTTGGTTTGATTGTCTCTACCTGGTGTTTTCTGAGCGCCCACACACATATCTTGCATTTCCAGTGTTTCTTTTAGTCCTGGTTATTCTGCTGGCTAAACAGGAGTTTGAGTTCTCAGTTTCTGACTGGGCTTCTGCCACTCTGGATGATGTAAACTGGAGCTGGAAGTCTTAGAGAATTAAGATGATGGCTTGTTTGTTTTTTCAAGAATATGAAGGAACTCAAGTGGGAAAGAAAGAAAAAGAGATTCATTTTGATAGTAGGCAAACTGTGAAATTCCTAACAAGCTCTTCAAAATTCAGGAATCATACTGTGCCTGTTTGTGCTCTTGCAGTGTGTGTGCAGAGCATGGGTGTTCTTCCCTGCAATCAGCAGATGCTGTTTGTTTTTACTGTGCACTTTGGTACTCACTGCACACAGACTCTAGTGCACCAATACATCACTGAGGTCAGGGATCTTTTTTGGGGGGAAAGGAAGGATGACTTTAAGAACAACAGAAAATAAGGAAGGTAAGAAATAACAATTTCAAATGCAATCACAGTTTTACAGAGCTTTTGCTCTGTTGTTGTTGAAAAGAGAGGGGAGTAAAATGTGAAAGTTGACCTGCTGCTCATGACCTAGTCACCTTGTGGGAGTTCAACTATGAGAAATTTTCTTTCTCTCTCTCTCTATTTGTTATTGTAGTGGGTTTTTTTTGTTGTTGTTGTTGTTTTCAAAAAAGGTTGGTGCAACCCTGGCTTTGTCCTGCTGTTAGCCTGGGTCCTGCTTCCCGGTTTGAAGAGTTCTGGTTTACTCTTTATTTTCCCAGCTGTTGGAATGATTAGGCTGTAGATGTCAGAGAGAGAAAAGGAAACAGCAGTAAATCTTGTTTAATGTATAGGCACTTTAAAGCATAAAATGTTTGTTCAAACCCTGTTGTTTCAATTCCTCTGCTTTGCTTTTTTTTCCTCAAATACTTTGTCATGCTTGTAGCCTGACTCTGTCCTTCTCCTCCCTTCCTCTTATCTTGCTTTGTATCTTGGGTATGACAATGGACAGAACAGAGTAGGAAGTTTACTTTCAGTCCCCAGTGGGTCTAACTGCTGGAGCAGCTGTGACTTGTCCCCACAAACAGCAAACTGCCACCAGGAGTCTGAAGATCTCACTGTTTACAAGCTCCTTGTCTTTCCTGCACCATCCTGTTTCTGTTCTTCTGCTTTCAGTGCCTATTTTTGGGTAAGGCACAGCTTGCATTTGCTTTGAAGTGTCTTGAGTGAATTACAGTGCAGTGTAACTGAATTAATTAGGTGTCTCTAAAGAGGCTGCAATTAAATTGCCAGTTATCTCAGACTGGCATTACAGGATGCCTCTCTGTGTTTGAGACTGTGAGCAAGCCTTTCTTTTCTCCATATTTTTAAAAAGTGTATCCCTGTGTTATTGTTCCAGTGGTTGTGGTCTGGAAAATAACCATCTGTAGGGTTAATGCAGCTGGGAATGGAGGGTGAGGAAAACCTGCCCTGCTTCAGAGGTAGTGCAGATGGCTTTTCCTCTTTTCCTACCAGCTCACTCAAGCTGCCCATCATGAACAGCATGCAGGTGGAACGAGAAGAGTTTTCCCAGTGTACACGTAATTTGGGTTGAACCGCACATTATGCACATGTGTGGGAAAAGGAGCTGTGAAAAGTACTGTCTGCTCCTTCCCTTTTCCCCATAAAATAACGGGCCCTCCACTTCCATGTGCTTATTTTTAACACACCCTTGTACATTTGGTTTCCCTGTGAGTTTGCTCATCTGTTACAGCTGTTAAAACCCCTGCTCTGAACAGAAAACATCATTCACCCATAACTGTCCATGGGCCTTGTTTGAGTTCTGCACACTCAGGCCTTTCAAACTGTTCTTTTTAGGACTGGATTTCTTCCTTTTAGTCTTTTCTTGCTGTGTTGTTTGATTTTTCACATGTTTGTAGACCTCCATAGTAGTGATGTTTACAGAGGAACAACTGCAGCAATGTTTATAGTTCAGTAATGGCTTGGACATTGATTTATAATGAATACTTTCAAGAAAGGTACGTGAACCTCGGAAGACAACATCCATAGCAAAGCCTCAGCATAGGAGAACCTCTTTTTTTGCCCCTAATTGACAGGAGATACTGCTTGCCTTTTTTCCTCAAATATCGCTTCAGAAACATTATGTTCTGACTATTGTCACTGCCCTACTTAGGGTTCAAACTGTCCTGAATATTTCCAGCTACCTGGCATGGAAGCCGCATTGCAGCCAGGAGTTTTACTTTTCATTGCAGTTGTTTTAGTTTTCTTCCAAATTGATTTTATTTCCTTGCAAATTTTAACATTTCTCCCTGTCTGCTTCAGTTTCTATTTCTATGCTGTTTTTAATGAACTGACCAGAAAGAAGCACTGTATTCCAGTAGCATGACTTTAGGGTGAACAGAGGTCCTAGTGCCTTTGTTCACAGCTATTACTCATTTATGGATGCTAGCTCCTTTGACGACTGTGGTTCTTTTAAGAGAGGTCTTCATTGATTTGTCCTCCGGGCTCCTCCAGGCCTTTATTGAGATTTAAGTTAATTTAGAACTCTGTAAAAATAGTATAAATAAGTATCAGCATGTAGATAAAACCAAAAAGGGGTGCTTATTAGTGCCTTGGACTTAAAAGTCAAAACAAACAGGACCAATAAATGAATGATTTTTAGTCTGAATTTTTGATGTTTTGTCTTTGAATCACAAGGGCTGACTGGTCCTATTCACAAAGGATGCAGAATTTGGTGACAGTCTTTCTGGAGACTTCAAAGGGATTTAGATTCTTGAGAATCCAGCCGATAGTGGTATACCATAGCCTGTACTGAGGAATGCTTAGGCCTGACTTGTGAATCCTTGAGTAGCTGATTGTAGTGGCACACCCTGGCTGGCAGGAGTGCAAAAGCTGAAATGTTAGCAAGCTGCTACTGTTTTTCCCTCATTACTCTTCTCTTAAAGCTGGCAGATTTCCCAATAAAGATGATTTTCAGGGAAAAAAAAAATGCTCCTCTGTTTAAACAATGAGTATAAACTGGCCTTTGGGAAGTTGTGCCCTGCTCTCCAGGTGCATTTGTGGTCATGGTTCTGGCACTGGCAGAGAAAACAGAGAGAAACAAAACATTTGAAGAACAAAGAACATCTTTGTCTGTACTTCAGCCTTAGTTCTTCATGAGCTCTCTGAAGTTAGATGTTATTCTTTAGACTTACTCATCTCACTATTTTCTCAAGACCCTTCCCTGCCTCCTCCCTTCTGTAGCACCTGACTACTGTCTGTCTTCACATTACATACCACCAGTACTACCCACAGACCCATACCTGCAACATTTGCTTACTTTTGAAGTCTTTAATCCCTTTCAGCAGGTGTGCAGAGCTTAGTGGAATGACAAAGCCACAGCATTCAGGTGTGGGAGGTGCTGCTTCAGGTACAGTGTCAGGCTAAAAGAAGCTCTGCTGGAAACTACCTTCCCCTCAATGTCTTGAGCTGTGATCCCCCCTAGAGTAAGTGACCCCATGTGCATGTGTGCCCCTTTGGCCACTTTCTGTAGCACAGAGGTACACACACCTCCTCTCCAACCCAGCCCTCACCTCACCTCATCACTTGACTCCATGTCTGGAGTCACACTCAGCTGGGAAGATGTGCGAAAGGATGGACAAGGAAAACCAGGCACCTTTAATCAAATAGGTCTGGTATTAAAATAAGTGGTTTTTTGAGTTGCCTAGAATTTCACACTCAGGGGAGGCTATACAAAATTCAAAGATGTAGTTTAACTGTTTGGCAGTATCTCTTTGACTGGTAACATCTCTTCTTCTGAAATTTTTGCCCCTGGCAGTCAATAAAACAAATTGAAGCTAATTGAATAGGAGCCATATGTGTGATAATTAATGGGGAGTGCATTCTGATTCAGTGCTCTGTTGTTCCCTGCCGAGTTAAAGATGCATTCACGACTCCGATTCACTGAATCATTCTAAGAGGACAGAGTAGAGACAGAAGGGAGACATCAGAAAGGGAATGCATGCTGAGATCAGGAGGAACACAAGTAGAGATCAAAACCATAAGCGGAATAAATGAAAAGGGAAAGGGGTGGGCAAAAAAGGAAAAGGCATGCAGTGAAAAATCTGAGAGGGTAATGCAACAGACATTGATAAGCAGGAACTCAGACCTACAGAGGAGAAGAAATCATGAGCATGATAGAGGAGGATTTTTAAAGATATTTGGAACGAAAGGCACCAAGAGGATATAAGAGAAAGATGAGAACAGACTGCAATCAGAAATAAGAAACATGTATTACTTTAAGGGCTTCTGTGGATATACAGTGGCACTAAAAATTTATAAGCTGTTCATCTAATGATTAGCTTTCAAATTATGTAAATCTAATGAGATCAATTTAACTCATGAAATTTCTGTCATGTTGAATATTGGAAACCTCTTGAAATGAGTTGACTGAATTTCCATAAGAATAAGTGTTCTCAGCAAGTGTTCAACCCACTCGCTTGGATAATGTAGATCTATGTCTTGTTTTAATGAGTCAAACATTGAGGGGCAAGCTGAGGTTCAGTGTACTAAACTCAAACCTTCCATTCAAGAAAATGCTTATTTGAGCCACTTGTGTCAAAATGTGAAAACTGGTAAAGCTAAGATCACAGAGGACATGTTTAGCAAGTGTAACTATCCTAACAGAGGTGATATGTAAGTTGCGTAGATAGCTGCAGGGAATGGTTCATGCTATAGCATGTTCAAGTCTTGGTTGTCTCCTGATATACAAGGCTATGCGCTGGACCCAGATTGCCTCGGGGCTTATAGGAGCAAAATGTAAACTATCTCTTGTTTCTTTCTGAGGTATGCAAAATGCAGAATTGTGTAAACCTTGACACTTAGAATTACCTCTGGAACTTTGTGCCGGTTGGGACTAGGTAAATGAATGTTTTTTCAAGTCCTTTGACTTAGAAGTGTTTGCTCTCAAAATACCAGAGGTGTTTTCAGTCTGAAGAGTACTGCGGAGACTACCATAACAACGTCTGTAAATTATTAACATTCTCAACAGTCCTTGAAATGAATAAAATGGGTAGTTTAAGGTAATCCTGTTTTAGATTGGATTTTGTGCAATGCACAATAGCAGTAAGATTTTTCTTGTTCTTCAGTGTAGTGTCACTGATGCTGTACTGGCAGGTTTACAGTACCGGAATGGCTTGGGTTAGCTTCCATTTTGCCTCCCTTCATCTTTTGGTGAGAAATATATATATGGAAAACCCTATAGTGAACTTAACTAGTATTTCTGATATAGTCTTTCTTTGAAAGGCATTGTTCATCAGTCTTTGTCGTAGTCTTGCGTTTCCTCATATTTTCTTGCCATCTCTACCTCCTAATTTTATTAAGCAGTCACTTTTAGTCTAAAGTGAGAATTAAATACCTTAAGTACATGCTGTTTTAGTATTGCACACTGAAAAAGCATGAAAGCACTTTATCAGCCGTAAAGAATATCAAGAATGAATTCTGAAATGCCTTATTATCCTTTCCTCCTTTTATGATGTTTAAACAATGTGTCTTTGTGTGGAGTCAGGGAGGAAAAACATCTTGGTCTCATTTGCTGAATCAGCTCCCAGCATTTGTTTTGTTTTGAGTTTTTTCCCCCTGTCTGTTCTCACTCTCTTTCTGGTGAAAACAGGATATTTCTCATCACCTCTTTTCTATTTTCCAGGTCCTTACAGTTTCTCAGGCTTCTGTCACTTCACTCAGGGGCCCAACAGCCCATACAGAGCCCAGGTGAATCAGTCCTGCAGAGCTCTTTGCCCAAAGCTGGGTACAGTGCAGTACCTTTCCTATGTTTTGGCTCATGATGGGACAATCAGAGAAATAATGCTCAACTGCACTATTTCAAGTGCATGTTTTTTGTAATGTAATTAACACATTTGCTTTTAAATTAAAACCACTTCTATCAATTGCAGACAGTGAGGTCCATCTTCACAGACCTTTTTCACTTATGCAAGAGTGAGCACAAACATCTCTGTGCAGTTGGCATAATCTTTCCACTTACAAAGCTTCTTGTGTTGCCTAGTATAAAATATCTGAAGATAGTGATTAAATGCCTTTTAAACCAAAAAGCATTCTTGGACAAGGGGAAAGAAATTAAGTAGCAAGGTAGCTAAATAAGACAAAGGCAGGAATATTGATGACATTTTGGTAAAGCATTAGTGAATATTTTAAAGTATACAGGTGTATGAATCACCTGGCTTACAAATAAGAGGTGAATTCCCCAGCTAAACCTTTGAATGTCAGAGCACTTAGGTGGGCTGTTTAGTCCATGTTTGGGCACTCAGCTTCTGATCTCAAATTCACATCTGGCATTTTCATCCCTATTGCTGCAAGAGCACAGAAACCTCATTTTCAGGAAAGGTGGCAGAATATACCAAATAAGCATGCTGAGTGGTATCTCAGCAAATGACCTCAATTCTGGTTTTAGCACCTACTTAAAAAAAAAACAAAAACAAATAAGAACAACAAAAAAACCCCAAAACATTAAAAAAACAAACCACAAGAAAACTCAAATAAACCCAAGAAGCTCACAGAATGAGTTACAAAAACCTTTTTAAGGAAGTAAAGAAACTCTGAGAGCAGGAAGAATTTATTGATAATAAGATCTTTCTGTGTTTTAAAAGGATGCTTCAACAGCACTGTCTTTAACAACTAGGACTTTTTATACCCTAGCCTTCCTCCAGTTTCCTGGTGTGGAATCAAAGCCACTTTTATTGTTGTTAGATGAAACACTGGCCCAGTCAGGAAAGGAGAGGAGTAAGGAAACACTAAAAATAAAAATCAGAGTGAGTGATCAGGAAGGAGAAATTGCTTTTAATTTTTAAGAGATGCTTCTTTATTAATGTGAGTTAAACCTTAGGTGTATCTTCCATGCAGCTGCCCAGAAAACCTGGGCATGGCTACACATGAAGGGACTGTCAGCCTTAGCTGTTACAATCACACTGAAATCATTCTGTGTTTTAGATGAAATTGATTTAAAACTACTTGGGTATCCTTAGGCTTCCAATTAATACCATCAGTTTTGCCTCTGGTGTCCTTCAAATATTCATGGGTGCCTGTTTATTTTGCCACGTCATTTTCCCCTGCCTCACATCGTAGCCTACTGCTACTGTGTTTTTAATGCTAAGTCTTCTGTTTATAGTGCTAGCAGCATCAGACATTCACATGAAATACTGAGGATTTTTTTTTCCCAGATTCCCATGAATAATCATAGGGCTGCAGCATAGTAAAGTTTCTATCTGATAGATTTGCCTGTTAGATGTCATGGAAAGATGGATTAAAATTCATTGGACACAGACAAAGAAAAACTTTGGATCGATGATAGAAAGGCATTTCTGCATCTCCCAGAGGGGAACTGCTTTTCTTTGTTTTGTTCTCTTTCAAAGTAGGGATCCTATTTTTCACAGCAGGAATCCTAGAAATCTTGAATTTGTGTTTTGGGGCAAAACTGAGCATCAGCAAGGCAGATAGAACAGCTGGAATTTTATTTTGATCTTCTGGAAATAAGCACAGCAATGACTTATTTATTTTTTCCCTCAGTTTGCCTGATTCTCACCATAAGCTATGTGTTCCCCAGACTGCATAAATCCCCCTCAGCCTTTTTCCTACCTTTCTGGGTAAGAAAGGAAACTGGGAGACTGAAGTGGGAGAAGACAATCATTCTAGGAAGTATTTTTGGATAAGGGATTGTAGAAAGTGACTTAATCTCTTTGCAAAGGGAAGTAATGGTTATAATGGCTTGAACAGTGCTACCCAAACCAGTGGGTTGTCTCAGTGTCCATGTAAATGGTGGATTAAATGGGCATGAAATAGATATTTCAGGGACTAAGCAGAATGTTGACTTTAAAATTGCTGAAGACTTAGCTGAAGACATTCAAACACAATCACTTGCTCTCTAGGGCAGTTGCCAAAAGACCTGCACTTGGTTTGCATAGAATAATGCAACTGAGGAAGAAATTCAATTACTGAACTAATTATCTCATTGGATCAGTGGTAAAGACCAAATTTAAAGTAAGAGGCCACTGGAGGAAAGCCCAAATCACCCACTAATTCCAAAAGTTCGCTTTGAAAGGTCCTTGTTGAGAGGGAAAAGCCCTGGAATGAAGGCGTTGCTGGTTTGATTGTTAAGGTCAGTGGATTATAGTTTAATCCTATGCAAATTCCCATGGCCTTCAAGAAGATACAAATATAGCTTTGGTTACTAATAATTGTAAGACACTTTTAAAATCCAAAATGGATTTCTTGACTACTTTTACTTCACTAAACTGAGTTTCAGGACAGAAGTTTGCTTTACAAATGGCCTGTATTACCCTTGATCTTGGAAGAATGAAATAAAATTATACTTCAAAATATCTGTATAAAGATTTGTGGGGTTTTGGTAGTGTTTTAAAAGGTAAGTCTTGTCTCATGTCCTGAGACTCATGTTTTAGCTGCTTAAACAGTTGTTACTGTGCTTGGAATGGCAGGTAAAGCCTCAATGGAGCCTGGTTTTGTTTTGTTTGTGAGAGCTGTTCTATTTCCTTACCTTCTTCCCAGTCAGGCTACATTATCTCTCTTGGAGTGACCTGAAGCACTTATGATTTTCCATGATTGTTTCATGCATTTTCTCTCTAAATAAAATAAAAAAGGGGGAAAGAAATTGAGCCAGACCTGCATGCTGGGGAAAAAGATTCCTACTTATTACAGATTAGAATTTTCTGAAGTATTGGTTGATTTGTATGGGACTCAGTGTGCCTCAAGAACAGAAATGCTTTATAGGTTGCTAAAAAATTGGGGTAAAGAATAGTTATTAGTATGTACTTCATAGTGCCACACTGATTTCAGAGGGACTGAAAGTTATTAAAGAGTCTCATAATGTTAAAACATACACATTTGGAAATCAGCAGTTTTTCTCTGCAGAGAATAGAAAATTGATTTAATTCCCTAACACAATGTTTATGCTTATTCTTGCATATGCAGCTGGGTGTATATGAGAGCGGATGAATTCTGACAACCTTTTGGAAGTAAAATAATTCTTTACATTCTGAACTGCTTAGAAAGCCCTTCCCCCATTGCCGTTTTTTGTTGCATAGGAAATGAAAATTGCAGTTACAATAAGCTGAACCAACCAGAAGCAGGAAGATAAATAATACATTAAATAAAATGTTGATCTATGTAGATAATATACTAATATTAATTACAAATAATTTTAATTAAGGCTCTTATTTTCTCCAGTCGTACTTTTTTGCAAAGTAGAGAACATGCCTTTTGAAAGCAAAAATCAGTTGGTTTTGTTAGGCAGTAGAACTAAACCAATTCTGTTCCTCTTCTGTCTACTAAATGGAACCTTATGTACAATTTTTCTGATAGTCAGTTTTCCACAGCTTTTTGAGAAAGACTGTAGGGTGTGGATGAAAAGGCTTTCTAACATTATGGACATCAGTGTCATCCTTCCCACAGCTGGATTCAGTGTGAGCTTCAGCTCAGAAACTTCCAGCCTTTTAAATAACCTGTGTATTGACACATGAAATCCTGGGAACCAGTACTAAGATAAGGTCATAAAGATGCTCAGAGAGCCTCTGCTGTGTTTTGGAGACATTATCTTGGGTTTACACCATCCTTTTTCAGTGTTATTTAAACTTTGAAAACCTTCCATGTAACTGATACCCTGGTTCACGCAGTCTCCTTGGGACATGTGTTAAGTTCTCGTAGTGAATAGCTAAATTCAGGCTTTGTAAGTTTGGCCAACCATCATCCTGTTCAACATCTCCACCATGCCCTGTGCTTCCCACCCTCATGAACCATTTCCCAAGAAATGGTAATATTTGCATATTTGATCGATGGATCTTCTTCTAAGGCTAGTGGTTGAGGCCAAAACTTTTGAGGCAATATTCTTAAAAAAGTGTCCTGAAATCCCTAAACACTCCTGTCAGAGCAGTATTTCAGGGAAATTTGTATTTTCTGTGGCATTTCAGTTAGCCAGACTTTCACTTATACCCCAAAGGCTTGGGAGATGCTTTGGACTTAAATAGCCACAGTCACCACGACAATCAATCCCTTCTGTTTAACACATGGTGGTCCACAGTGGTTTACTCGTTCCTTATTTTCAGACTTTATTAGTGCTGTTTGTTACAGGTAGTCATAAAAGCTCAATCCAATCAACCTTTGAATTGCTTTCTGATTTGTAACTGTTTTTCCTGTGGTATTTATGTTCCACTGCTACAATCAAAATACGGAGTAGGGAATGTGCCATTCATAAGGGAGACAGGGTTACTGTCCATATGGACTAAGGTCCTGTGATTTACTCTTTCTCAAGCAATAAGAATGACCAGGGACTCTCTCATTGCTGCCTGGCTAAATATGAAACTAAGTGAAGTGATTTTTTTGTTGTTGTTTTTCCATAGACATTATATGTCCACAGAAATATTTTCACACAAAGAAAACTCCTTGAGCCCAACTGTCTCCTTTAAGGCTTAGAAGGGAAGAAAAACCGATTAAATATTCTTTCTATTCACTGTATTGGTGGTACCTGGCTGATGTGTTTCTGCAGCCAGTTCAATTATTTAAGTACATAGTGTTGTGTATTATCACAGATGCCAAATTCTGAATGGACTGTGGCCCATATGAAGGAAAATGGGGAAGAAAGAGTTTGAGGAAAAGGAGAAGGGGACACAGACACTTTTGTGTGCTGATAAGCTACATTATCAATAACAATACTGACCTGAAATAACTATATATGCCTGATGAGTGGATTAGAGTGTGAACTGCATAATGAGTACAAAGTGTGGTGATACATTAAAAAGAAAACAAATGTGTTTATTATGAGAATTGTATTTTTTAAAAGAAGAATTGGCTGTACAGCATATCTTTATTTCCAGCACCAAAAGATCGGACCATTCCAACACCAGACTGGCAATTCAGATCGAAAAGGATGCAGGTATGGCCTGGGAGTTTGGATGTCTTGCTTGATTTGAAAAATGTCATGTGTTTACACTGGTGAGGCTTTGCTGGGGAAGCTGAAGAGATGCAAAGGGTTTAAATGTTATGTGAACAAACCAGAGCATTTTAAATGTAGCAGGGCACCAGTTTAAGTCATGTGACCTGACAAGTGAATTTGCTCCTCAGTTATATGTAGTTGATCAGATAATGCTGGTCTGCAAATTGCTTGGTTTATCATAATATTGCAGTTTGTGTGAAATATGCAGCAGACACCCTAGCTGGACTCAGAGGTCAGCTGTGGGCTTTGGAAAAAAGCAGCAAGTTAGTGGTGCTGAGCAGTTTAGGCTAACAGGTATCTCCTCTTCCCTGGAAAGAAACCTTTTTGGACAGGGGGGGAAGCTGAGCCAGTGGTTCCTGTGAGACTGGGAAGTGAGAGCAGTTTTTCGCAAGTCAGAGAGAGACTTGCCAAAGAGAGAGAGACAGAGAGTGTGTGGTACCTCACCTGACACTCTTCAGCAGCTGGTGGGACAGAACCCTTCTCAGGGGAAACTGATACCAGTCTCTCATACCAAATCCTAGTCCAAGTGAGAGAGGCCAAAGTTTCATACATTGGGTTTTTCTGCTTTAGTGTTCTGTGGCTGATTTTATTTTGCTACTGAGCTGGTGGGCCTTGTACTGTGAAGTTATAAATTTACATTTTAATTATTGCTGTTCTGCCCCTCCCCCTTTTATCCTTATCTGTTATATCAGTGGAATGAACAAATACCTGTCTGCAAGCAGAAATGGGTAAAATCCAGGGTGTCTTAAGAAGGCAAGAGAGGTATTAGTAATTTGAAGCATATATAGTGCTCTTTAATTATTTATCGTTTCAAGGCAGGAAGCTAGGATGTTTCCCAAAGCCATTTTGTCATCTGATAGCAATAACCTTTAGGATGATTATAAATGCACCAAGTTAGTTATGTTTTAAACCCTGTAGCTCAAGCAAAACATTACTTTTTCATGTGTTCTTAAAAGATTAATTTTATGACTTGTTTAAATGTTGACCACATATACTTCAGGAGATGTAGAGCTGAGTATATCTGCACAGGCATGCGCATGCACATGGACACACATACCAGGGCTGAATGACCAGGGGGTTGAAAAGCAGCATAATCACCTTCCCACTCCTCCTCTTGTATTGAAGAGCAATTTGTAGGGGAGCTATAGCCTCTGGAAGCCTCTTCCTCTGTTTTTTTTTTTTCGCTCCATGTTTGATCTGCTCCTAAATACACACAGACGTAAATATGCATGGTTACCTATACATATGTATCCATGCATACAAATAAACCTACAAGATGTTGGTTTATACATGTATTCATGCACCAGCATTGTAAAAGTATTGAAGGTTGAGACACTGATACATTATAGAAGAGAAAAGCGGTTTATATGTCAAGCATATATTATGTAAAATAGTGCAAACACAGGACAACCCCACCTTGGATTATGAGGCACAGTCTTGGCATTTGTGAAAGGTACAGTGCCTTTCACAAATCACCATCATAAAGTGATCCTTTTAGTTCAGTTAAATACCATAGACCTTTATGAGATGACACTTCCAGACTCTGACGGAGAGCTTTTCACCTGGACATTTGATCCAAGCAGTGTGTAATTGGACAGCTACTATTTTTAAAGTGGTAGCAATTTTAGTGGTGGATATTTTATTCTTAATTAAGAAAATTCTTTTAAAATAAGTATCCTCATCTAAAGAACCAACAACTACTTCGTCAACAAAGCCTTGGAAAATTCCTGGGGGACTAAAAGAAAAAAGTCTCAACAAAATCATGGGAAGCCCTGTGACTAAAGTCTTTAAAAATCTCAGAAAAAATATTCAAAGTTAAACATATGTACTGAAATAATAATGATTTCTCATTTCTTTAAATTAACAACGGTATATAAACATTAACATTGCAGAGACTTTGTGTAGTCAAAAAATTCTTGCTGTTGTAAAACATGGAGGTTATTTAAATGACTCTGAAATACGTGTTAGCAGTAATTTGATCTTTTGTTTACAATAGTGCTCATATTAAACAAAACATTCAGGCCTGATTCTCTGAAGGGACATCTAAGAAATGTAGATTGTTTAAAGTATCAGGAAGACATTAAGCAGGAATGAAAAAGAGCATGGAATTTTATGCAGAATGGCTTTGTATATTATTAATTTTATTCTTTACAAATGTGTGCTGCTCTGGTTGTAGGAAATGATGACAATAATCTCAACTCCATTTTTTATGAGCATTTGACAAGATCTCTGCAGGAGTGTCTTTGTGGTGATTTGATTCTGGGCCGCTGGGGAAACTACAACACAGGAGACTGTTTTATTCTGGCATCGGATTATTTAAATGCCTTTGTGCACTTGATCGAAATTGGAAATGGCCTTGTCACCTTTCAGCTCAGAGGGCTCGAATTTCGAGGTAAGGATCCCTGATAATTTAAATAACAAGAAAACCAGCAACAAATCCCCTCTGTATTTTTAATTTATCACAAGTCTGTAGTAGAGTTTGAGGACCTTTGTCTTTTTACAGATATTGGTCTGTCTAAAAGCTTGGTACTTCTTTCTATCATTATTTGAATGATGCTTTGAAATCTAGGTGTTACAAAATTTGGAGTCATGTTCTGTGGTATCTTGAGACTTTCAGAAAGAAGGCATGTTGAGTTGTTTGCTTGGTTCACAGATCTTTTGGGCAATAGTTATGTTTTCTTTTTCTTCATGGCTATGAAAGTCAAAGTTGATCTTAAAATTTTTCAACCACAAAAAGCTTGTCTTTGGGGAAAAAAAACAAACCAAAACAAAAAATAGAATAAGACTCCTTCCATGGAAAATATCCTGTGTCAGACCATGCAGGAAGTTGAGGTGTTGAGACCACCAGTGTCGAGGTGGTCACTGTCACAGTAGAACAGAAGAGAAGCAAGTTGAGCAGGTCTTCATATTTCTCTTGTTTAGGAAATGCTGTCCCTTCAGTTAAACAAGGGGCCTCACTTTCTCCCTGTTCAGTGTAATCCTCTTTAAGGAATGGCAATTGCATCCCCTTCCTCAGTGGTGTGGCTTTTGTGAGGCCAGTTGCTTGTAGTTTCACACTCCTGTTGTCATCCCTAGAGTATGAAGCGAGATGAAAGTAAAACCACAAAGCTTTTAAACAGCTGTTTAATTTTGCTCATGCTACACATGTTGTCTACGTGGGTTTGTTGCTTGGATTTGTAACCTTTCAAATTGCAGGTGATGGGAGTTTTGAAATACTGGAATAAGCAGCTTCTCAGGCTCAAGGACTGAGCAGCTAATGGTCAGTGTGTACAACAAGGTTCAGTGTGAGAAAATAGGTGACAGACTGGTTCTTTGAATGCACTTCGATGTGGGAGGATTAGACTTGATTCTGTGACAGGCTCCCTGTAGGATGTTGAACAGGTTGTAGTAAACACTTTACTTCCTATATGATGGAGATGAAGGTAATGCTCCTGTGTCCTAAGCAAAGTCATGCAGAAAGAAAATAGTAGTAAATACTTAAAACAGCTTGTTATTTAGTACCTGAAGAGATGCCTGTTCAGTAGAAAGGCAGATTGTAAGAAAAAACAGCTGGAACGGAAGAGAGGGAATTTGTTTATCAGCCTCATAATTTTGTGTTGTTGATGATGCTGATGATTGTTGAGGGGTACGTGATCACGTATGTGTGGTTCTGAGGCTTGCTTCAACTTCTAAGACATCTGTGCAAGTTGTATCTTCTCCTTTTATGCCTCCAGGGTGAGAAATGGTGCTGCTGTCAGAGATAGGTACTTGCATTCTACCTTCTGAAAATTATCCTTGATGACCATCCTTTTGTATTAAAATAGATCACTGTAGGATTTGAAACAAACAGAAGAAAGAAATCTCACTTTCCTGCTTAAATTATGTGAGTTTTGTGAGGGTTTTTTTCCTTTATGCTGTTGTCACCTACTGCTGGGTCCCTCTCTATCATCACCATCCTGAGGCAGTTGAATTAAATAAATCAAGGAAACAGATGAAACAATGTGAAAGGATGCTCAAGCCACATGCTAGCTGGATAAAAAGATCAGGAGCCTAGCAGACAGGCTTAATGAACTAGAAATTGAATGGGGAACAACTGAATAGTTTTGTTGCAAAGTGATTTGGGAAGACTTTCTTTGACTTTGAGCCAGGATCATTCACTGCCAATGAGTGTCATTTGGCATTTGGATCTGAGAGCAAAGCTCAAAAATTTCTGTGTGCCACCTGTCAAGGCATCTCTATATTCCCTAAAATCACAGTTTAAGTAGTTGAATGTGTCTGAAAATTGACCTTTCCGTGCAGACAGACAGAGTCTGTTCAGTGTTAATTAACTCCAGTCAATACTGTTTCACTTTGTGAATAGATCCAATGTGTCTGCTGGCTGCAGCAGGTCTTGAAGTTCAGCTGGGGCTGAACTCCACAGCCTCTCATGTCTTTCATGGGCTACGGCTTAGAGCCAGCTGTGTTCTCATGACGAATATCCTCTTTCCCAGCCTTTCTTGCTCTCCTCGGGAGGGGGCTGGCAGCCTGCAAAGCAGCACCTCTTACCTGAGTGTTCAGAGGGCCTGCTCATGAGAGAACTGGAAAGCACATTTCAGTTACCAGAGAAGGAGGAGAGGAGTGAAAAAATGGGACTTTCATCTAGGTTATCTCATCTTCAGTACAAATCTAGTCCCCTATAGCACCTTACCCTCAGAGTGTCACTGGGGGAGGAGATGGCTCAATACTAGAAGGAGAGGAAATAGATGGAAATGGGAGAAAAATGGACTCCCCCTCTTCTCTTCTCTTCTCTGAATCCCCTGGATGATGCTATTCCAAGAATAAGAGAAAATGTATAGTTATTTTATGTCCTCTCCAACATGATATGTAAGGAAGGTTTCTCCAGCTTTCAGAATATTTCAGAGGAGTGTGATTGTTGTTACTATGTTGTTTGGCCTGGAACAGAGAAGCCATGTAGGGTTGAATGAAGGCACTTATCTGAGAAAAGAAGAGGTCAAAGAAGTAGTATTTGACATACCATGTGAGAGCTGAAACCCACTGGACTGTGCAGAATGGGTGCCAGAGAAACCACATGAAGTACAAGCCTGTTTATTGGTGGAATAGGAGAAACAAAGGAGCCCAGTGGGGAGGCAGGCACAAGCCAGATAAGATGGATCTGCCTGATGCAGTCTGTAATAGCTTGATGGATGCCAAAATGTGAGCAGACAGTCTGCCCAGTGGAGACTTGCTGACATGGTGTGCTGACACCAGAGGCTTCTTTGTGTCTCCAGGTAACCCATGAGGGCTGCTGTGTTTTAGGTAAACTATTCTGCAGAGTCATGATCTTCCTGTAAGAGGTTTGGTCCTTGTATCAGCAAGGAGCTGGGCTGCTCTGGTGGGGCCATAGCCCCAAGGGTGCCCAGGCACTGAGTTTGAGTAAAAGGAGCCAGAAGAGCTGACCTGAACACAGAAGTTCCATAAGGGGAACCAAGGCTGTTCTAAGGAAACTCTGTGAAAGCTGAGTCTGAAACTCTTCCTTGCAAGGCATTCTTTGCTCCTTCGAGCAGGATTGCTGCCTGCAGGGGCTGGAAGGTAGAGCAGGCTTCCACCAAGCAGGACCAAGAGCCATCCCCTGTGCGAACTAGGCACGTTCTTCCCATTTTCGAATCTTGCAAATGGCTGGTGTGGACTATGACTGAATACAGTCAGATTTTTTTTTCTGCAGAAGTGGGAAACAGTTTATGGAATAGCCCTGGAAGGACCTGATGGTTTATAAAGTCAAATGGCATTTGTTAAGCACTAGGCTCATTTCCTCTGCTTTGGGCATCTTGCATTTCTATTTTTAGTTGTCTGGTCATGCACTGTTTTTTACACACGACCCTGATTCCTTTCATTGTACAGAATGGTTTCCCACAAGGGAAAAAATGGGCAAGAGGAGGAACTTGAAATCTGTAATTTCTGAGTTTTGGCTGCTTAACTTCAATTTCAAACAAGTAATTTTAATTGAGGGCCCTAAAAATCTGCTGTTCCTTAAATAGGAAATCTGTGTTTGCTTTGGAGTGAATCACAACAGTGTTCCCTGTGCCTGTGACTGTTTTTTGTTTATGACTAAACCAAAAGCAATATTTGCATTGTGGAGCCCTGGATTTTCCTACGGGTGTTTCTCATTGTGGTAGCTGAAAAGCTGTGCTGGCAATGCTGCTACAGTAGTGCCTGAAGAAGGGGTCTTTGAGTCTTCTGCATTTAAGGGTACTGGGACAGGACAGACTCCCTCCTCAGTTTGCAGTCTGACCTAACAGAGAGTTGGTGTTATAAGTGACTGATACAGATGCCTTTCTAGCTGTATGCAATAGAAACATTTGTCTCAGCTTTTAAATGAGAAAACAAACCCAACCAAGCACCTGCAGTCAGGGTAAGAAGGTACAGATTGAGCTGACTGAAAGAAGAGAGTCGGCAAAGCTGGAACTCCTTTCATCCATCTCTAGTCCTGTTCATATTAAGCACCCTGTATGAATTAGTTCTTCACTCTCCCATTCTACAGAGAGGGGATGTGCCTCCATTGTGTTATTCATCCTGAGTGTAAAGCAGAGGGGAGGCTCAAGACCTCCAGGCATTGACAGGAAATTCTTGGCTTCTCCTTTATGGACAACAAAGAGAAGGTAGTAATGAGCTGAGACTAGGGGAACACTTCCAAGGAGCTGCATGTTGGTGTGGGCGAATTGAGCCCTTCAGTAACTTAACTCTGCTGTCTGTGTTAGACCACAGCAGTATGCTAAAAGCAGCCTTCCAGAAGAAATACATAATGTATCATTTAATTTGAAAAGAAGAGATGGGAAAACCCACAATCAGGGAGCAATAGAAAGAATGTCAAAATATCGCATCCCACAAGCTCCCTGTAGAACAAGGAAGATTTAAAATGTTTTCCTGTTTAGTCTGTGTGTCTACAAAGTGTCTTTTGGAGACTATTTAGTTAGGCATTATATGTGTAATGAAGAAACTACTTACTGATGGTGTTCCTGAAGTCTTGAGGAGCTATTTTCTAACTCATGCCCAGTATTCTTCAGTCTTGTAGCGCACTTCTGAGTCTGTGCTGTGATCTTTTGTTACTGCATATTGCCCGTGCAATATTCATGCTTCACTTGGAACTTCATTAGATGGATCAAGACAAGAAGTGTGGATTAGCCACAGACGCAATTGTACATAGTGGAAGGCAGCTGTGGCAGCAGTATGGGATTGCCTGTGGGGCTTTCCGAGCATTAGCTAGCTTATTTCCCATGCAAAATGGTGTATGAAGGCAGCCAGTTTAGGGCATACACTTTAGGCACAGCAATTATGTCTAAGAAATAAGGACAGTTACTCATTCCTGCAGCATATGTGTATGCTGCATTGTTTTATTACAGTAGCAAGTACATTACCACTGTAAGAAGTATTTATTGGTGTTTGATTTTTGTGTCTGAAGGTGCTATAGCACTAACAAGAATCATTCTTTATTTAAAGAGTGCTTGTAACTTTTTTTGGTTTTGTTTTACAAATCACTTCTTGCTGTTGGGAAATAAAAGTGCCCACCTTTCATGTCTTTCCTGAGACCACAGTTGAGGTATGTTCAATGTATGTACCAGACCATTAAAAGGTATTGATAAATTACAAAGAGTTCAGAGAGAAACAGCCATTGTTAACACATCCTTTGGGAGAGAAGTTAAAAACCAAAAGCACATTGTTTGTGGGAAAGAACAAACACTGAGAGACACGATGCTTGGAAATACTAGAGGTATGGAGAAAAAGAATGCAAAGGGATTTCCTTGATTTTCATGATTTAATTGGGAAGAACGGCATGAAACAGGAAAGAGGACCCTTTTATGTTGAATGCAGGAAATCTGTGATGTATGAGCCTTTCTAGGTGTACAGTGATGCTCCAACAGTGGAAGCTGCCTATGAATTTCAAATAGGCTTAGAATAGTTTCTGTAACATACTAGAATAAATATTTCATGTCTTTTTTCCCTATCCTTCCTTCCACAATTTTATAGGTATATATGGGTGCACTGGAGAAGACTTCTGGAAGGAAGGAAAATGTTAGATGCACTGCAACTTTTTCATTGAGAAAATGTCTTTGCCAGAAACAAAATATTGCATCTGGATCGCTCTCCAAAAGACGTGACCTGAGAGGTTTTTTGGCATTTCATAGGTGCAAGTTTAACAACCAGCATCTTTGGAGAATGCTTTCTTCTACCTGGGCTTTCTTAATCTGTCTCTGTGGACCAAGAAAAGGAAAGGTTTCTGAGGAGAAAGGGCGCCTGTTATTATAGCAACTGATCTGGTTTGAAAAGCAGATTATTTTTCAGGCATATGAGTACATGAAGCAGTTGAAAACCAAACCACAGTTTTAAAACTAACAGCCTTGATGTTTGAGGAATTGATACTGTTTTTTAAATCCTGATATTTTCCTTTGAAACAAGCTGAGATTATCAGAGCCTATAAATTACTATTTTTAATCCCAATTCCACAAGCAAAAGAGCAGAAAGGAACCAAAAAAGTCACTGTTTCCCAGAATATGTTTAGTTCTGGGATTTGTGAGTTTCCATTTATGAGCTCAGTTCACTCCTTTTAGAAGTATTTATTTTTTTGTATTTCTAGAACAATATTTGATGCATGTTTCAGGAGAGGATGCCCAATCAATGGCTGGAATTATGATCTCGGTGCTTCTTTTGGGTGGTAACTTGTTGCTTATTAAGATGCTTTCCTAAGAAGAAAAGAAGTGAGAAGGAGCATTATCCATCAGAATTTGGGAATACTTGGATTTGCAGCAGAGTCACGTAATTCCACTGTAATGCATTTGTTTGTAAATATTCACATGTGGTTTTGCCAATGAATGGTGAGCAACCAGGCATTTTTGTGGGGTTGGCTGTGATGAGACCTCTGCGTGGCCTTCAAAAAGAGTTACTCTGGGCTTCAGTCCTTCTTCGTGGCTCTTGCCTCCATATCCAGCTCCACCTCTCAGACTTAGCCCCTAGTTAAATCCCCTAGTTCAAAACTGGTTGTTGGGGTCACAGAGTTTAAAGCTGGAAGTGCCTAGTGCAGGAGAGTGATTCATGATGATCTCAACCCCAGTGTGGTGAGGCTGTAGTTGCTTTTATGTCAGCAGTCCTCAGTGCTCAAGCTATCAGTGCCTTCAGCCACAATAATTAGTCCCCATTCTGGATGTGTTGTTAAACTGAAGTGTTCTATGAAAACTAAAACTGCTCCCGGAATTATGTAATTGTGTAACAGATTTTTCTTTCTGGCCCTTCAGAATTTGAAAAATGCTTTTCACTCACTGAGTTTTCAAAATTGAATTCAAAAGCACACTATGGTTTCAGCCTTAAATCCTAGAAGGTCATTCATTTAGGTGTATTTTATGTATCCTCTTGAAGCAAGATTACAGTCTTCAGTTTCAATTTTCTTATTTCCATTTAGGTCAGATCATTCTGGCAGAGCACAAGTCAGTCCTCAAATCCTGATGCATCAGGAAAATACAAAGAGCTCCAAGTTCTCAGCCTGATTTTCTCCTGAGCTGAGACAGGCTGATCTTGCTTTATTCAGCTGGCACATGTTTTTTACATTGTTGGATTTTTGGCAACCATCCAGTGTTAGATACCTTACAAATGAATTGGTCCCATCTATAGTAGCAAGGGGCAGAGTGAGTGACTGAACTTCAGTTTAGCATGAGCTTTTTTTCTTTCTACTGCAGAAAGAAATGTAAAAAAATGTTTTCCCTCAGATTTTGAAGTTACTAATTACCAGTGAAAACATTTTCCTATATTTTAATATTTAATTGTACTACACTTAATTATATTGCAGAACTGAAGTGCACGTTCTGTTCCCTGCTCTTTGGTATTATGAATAATTCTCTCAGAGTTGCTTGAACTTGATAATTTTTAGAGAAGCAATATAAAAAGCTGTCATTTAAATCATCAGCATATAACATGTACACAGAATTTAGGGTCATCCTTCTGTAAAAGATGTATAAAAATGCTTAACTTCATTTGATATGTCTTGTCCCTTCTGGCTCAATGCATAAAGCTGAGCACATGGTCTCAGTCTCTGCGGTACCAGAGTTTAGATTAATGAACCAAAAAGTATTCATGTAGGCACTGGTAAATGAAATTTTTCAGTAAAAAATGCCAATTCAATGCCAATCTGGCATTTGAAGTCCAGACAGTGCTTTATGGATTAAAGCAAGTCTCCATTAAACATGAGAGAAAATTACTAGCAGTCTTTCTAGAACTGACTGCAAGAGTTGGAGGGATTCAGCATGTACTTGAGCATCGTCTGAATGTTGTCTTTGCAGACGTGAGTCCCTTTACTAGATGTTTGGAAAGACTAATCATCAGATGATGCTAGGAGTGAGGATTTGGTGTTTTGTCAGAGCACTGGCCATGGCTCAGATTATACCTTTAAACTTAACAGGGATACCCCAAAGACACCAAATCCCCAAGTTGTACCCAAGTCCATCAAAGAAATTTGGTTAATCAAGTGCATGTTTGCCAGATGTTGAAGAGCACATTCTTTGGAATTAATTTGTAAAATGACCACATGAATTTGTTTGGTTAGTTCCTAGAGCTTTTGTAATAACACAGTCTGTGTTAGAATGTCTCTTGCTTCTCAAGTTCAAGTTGATTGCACCCACTGTAATATAATTTTAACTTTAGTTGATTAAAATTACCCAGCAGAGATTACTTGGAGACATTTTAACCTGTTGAATTAGCTGAGAATGCAAATATGTTCTGGCATCATCTTCCCTTTGTTATGCGTGTGATGACAGTTTCCTTTAAACATTGAGGGTCTCTTGAATTTGCTTTTTATTTGTCATGCAAGCCTCTTTAGGCCCTGTATTTTATAAAATATGTGCCCTAAGAAAACTAGTAATTACAGAATCTGCAGTAATAATATTTAGCATTTATTAATAGGGATAATACAGAGAGCACATAGAAAAAGCCACAGGAATAAAATATGATATTGCCAATCCAAAAGAAAAATAAATATTTAAGAATAGAGTTTCATAGACTAAGCAAAGCCATCTTTAATTCCTGTGGTTGTAAGGGGAATCAGTGGCAGTTGTTCATTAGGCTTCTGTTCTTCATTTTTCATCCCTTATAAATATTTGGCAATACTTAGCTTAGCACCTGGGATGAAGATGTGTCTTCTCTTAAATTCAGTGTAATACTGAGAGACCTTTAAACTTTCAAAAGTAAACGTAACAGCAATAGTAACAGCACCAGCATGGAGTAGTTATTTTACTCCTTTCAAGCAGTGTACAAAGGAGTATGATTTCCCTGTTTCAGTCTGAGTAAAATGTCTTTTGACTTGATTTCACAGAAGCATCCACTGACTCAGAACAGTTCTTGGGGTTTTTTTGCTGTGGCACAGTAAGTGTTAATTCATGTAGAAATCTGTGAAATATGAAACAGAAGCAGTCCAGTTCATGTCCAGTCCAACTGGAAATGTCAGCTTAATAGATCATGTTTTGTACTTTGTGTCAGTGTTGAAAGGAAAGATGTTTATATTTGGGTGACCTGAAGACATTTAATCATTTTTCATATTGTATATCCATGGAGTCTAAGGGGGAATGTGTATCAGCGTGTGAAAACCACTGGGTTCACAGTGTAAATTTTCATTCATAGCAAACTGGACAGAGGCCACTGGAATATACTGGATCTTTTTCCTCCATCTCTTAGGTCTACAATCCTGGGTTTTCTCACACATTTCCTTCAGGTTTTTCTATTCTTGTATGTTTTTGCTTCCTGCATACATTTTAGAAGGTGTACTGGCAAAAAAGAGAAGGTGATAGGCAGTACTCTAGCATATTTTGGTATATTTTGAAAGGTTTTTTTAATGAGGAGAAAGGAACATTCTGGATGCTGCTTCTCTTGGTACAAACTCAAGTTCACAGGTTATGGATCAGACAGTTATGATGGGACTGGGCTAGACAGTCGAGGGCACAGCAATTGTTATCATGCTCCACCCAAAGGCCTTTGTGTTGCTGCTTTGCTCCAGGCTGTCTCTTGGGGTGCTGGCAGATTGCAGGGAATTGGAGCTGGCACTGTGTTCTTTCCTGGTCCAACGTTCACATGATGAACATAGGTAAACTCTTCTCCCATTTACAGTGACACAACAGGTCCTTTGGTCCCAGTGTGGGGGGTGTCATAGCTGTTGAACTGCAGCAGTGTGCAGCATCGTCCTCTCCTGTTGAGTCTGTTTGGAGGCTGATGGAGTCAGCAGTCCATGGGGTGATACTCAACCTCTGGCAGAAGGCCTGTGCATGACATGTGTTACTTGCATCATAGGAGATGGTCTTGAAAGATGGTTTATGTACAAACTCAGTGGAGAGTAAGTTCTGCAACAGCCTACAGAGAGTCAATTTTAAAAAGATACATACATCAGGAACATAAAACTTGTGCATTTTGAGAGTACTGGGGGGAACATATGGCGGTCTGCCTCAGTTTTTATTAGTAGTGCTGTACATGGTATAGAAGCCACATTCATAGATTTCAAATCCCCAAGGGCTCAGCTTGACCATCTAGTGTGCACAGCACAAGCTAGAAATGCAGAGTCTGCATTATTGTTTCAGCATCTGCCTTACGACTTCTTTTTGAGGTAACATACCTTTTTTAAAAAAAATTTACTCTACTTTGATCTAAAGCCTGTATAATAGACTAATTAGAAAGCTGCTCTCTTCTCATGATGTACTGCCACTAGTGCTATTCATTAGAGATGTTGATCCAGCGTAGCTTTTACTCCAGTGGGAGAGAGCACAACCCAGTAGACATTATTTTCAGAACCTTCTTTCCAAGATAGCTTGCTAAAACCCAGATTTTACAAGTACTCTGACACATTGTAAAATCTTTCTTTGCGTCCTTTGTGTTAGTTGAAGAAGCAGACTGAGACTTGGATCAATTTGCTTAATGTGCCTTATGGAGCGAGACTCTTTAGTGTTGCTTCCTGGTGAGTTTTTATTTAAGGCAGAAGCTGCGGTCTGTAGTTTAGCTCAGCTCAGAACCCAACGCCCAGAACATTAGATCAGGCCCTTTTGGCTTTTATTAGGTAATAGTAAATAATTCACAGCTCTTTATTTGCTGCTGCACGTGGATCAATTAACACATCTAATTTGTTGCCATAGCTCTTTGTTTTAGGTTTTTGCTAAGTGCATAGAACCTTCAAACATACTTTGAATTTCAGCTTGGAAAAAGTCCTTTGTTTCCTCCTCCCCCAATAACTGGCAGTACACTCTCTTTTTCTCACTGCCAAGGGACATATTGCCAGCAGAGAGAAGTGGAAGCTATAACAGAAGGGGATGAAGACAACGAAGGCTGTTGCTGCTGTAAGCCTGGGCACTTGCCTCACTTGTTATCATGTAATGCAGCCTTTAACCTCCGATGGCTGACATGGGAAATAACACGCACCCAGTACATCCTGGAAGGATACAGCATCATTGATAACAACGCTGCAACAATGCTGCAAGTGTTCGACCTGCGGAGAATACTTATCAGATACTATATCAAGGTAAACTCTCTAGTAAAGTGTACTTTGTTCCTAGGCAGGCTTGTCAAATGGAAGGAATGCTGGCTGGCTGTTGAAGAAAGAGCATTTGAAGTTTTTTGCTTTATGTTTATTCATCTTCACTACAGTCTGGCAGTTGGACTGACTTGATGTTAGATCATAGAACCATAGAATCATTTGGGTTAATCGTTAAGATCTTTCAGTTTCAACCCCCCTGCCATGGGCAGGGTCACCTTCCACTAGAATAGGGATAATGAATCCATATCTCCCTTGCTAAATTTACTTGTGATCACTTACAGTCAGGACAGAAAATCTCAGGCATGCTTCAGCAGAAATCAAGGTGAGTTAACATCTAGTGATAAAGCGAGAGGAAGCGTTCCTTCTTACATTCTTATGGTCTAACAAAACTTTACTAACAGTTTGTTATTTCTTCTTGCCTTGGCCTTTCCACTGTTTTTTTAATCGTGGGAAATAAGAAAAAAAAAAAATACAAAAAGAGATTAACAAGCATAAAGTTCTTGGGAAACCTCTGAAGAGGTATTTCTCAAATGTACTTTTTTAGTAGCACAAACTCCCTTCTTACCTTCTGTTTTACATACATACCACAACACATTTGAAGTTGGTATATTCCATTGATTAAACAGCAGTTCATTTACATCACTTCTGTATTTGCACTGTTATTAAGATCACAATAACCACACAGATACTAATTTGTCAAGATAATTGAACCTTATAATCTGGCAAGACATCTTCATCCTCTGCCAAAACAATTCCCAGTCCAGCAAATGAAGAATTTGCTGAGCTTTATAGTCTTCTCCTGAAACAGCAAGAGCCAAATGCTGCTTTCTGTGCCACTGGTACTGCCATGAAGCCAGTTACTAAAATTCCCAAGCATCCCTGACATCTCCTTTCAACTTACATCTCTGCAACTGTAAAAATCTTCAACCTCAGAGAGAGAGACCTGTTATAAATAAGTTAATCACCATTTTTTGCAAATGAGCCAATGTAGTTAAAACCAGCTCATAACCTTACAAAGCTGCTTTGATCATGCAGTTGATTACTTTGTAAAATGCATACTGAGATTTCATAAATAATTTTCCAGGCAGTTTGGCCTGGTAACCAACCTGCTTTGTTTAATTCGCTAATTAGAAACAAAACTGCATGTGAGCATGATTTTTTCATTTTAGAAGTGGGTTTTGTGGCTATAAATTGTATTAAAGCAATGTATCTAAACTAAAAAAAACAAACCAGCCCTTCTTTAAACTGTAATGAGCATGTTGCTACAATTGCTTTGCTTTACTTTAAAAGGTAACCTGAATAACTGGAACACAAACTGATGCAAGCTGATATATGACTCAGCTTTTGATGGCAAATGGGGTTGAAAAAAAATCCCAGTCTAAGCTGCACTCAAATCAGCAACTTTTTAGTTGAAAGCAGTGAAGAATTGCGCTTTGTAAACTGAAACTTTTTTGTGCCTTTAAATCAATAAATATATAGAGGACTTGTGGAAAGTGTGAGGTTTATCACATGGGAAGTAAAGCTTAACTGATAGTTTAGGGCGTCTGGTTCTGGACACACCTGAAAAGCAGCTGACATAGGTCAGATGGCTTAGGCAAACTTTCATCCCATGTGATACAGGTGTGGTTAGTTGATGCTGTTTTGAGTAAAAGGAAGGTGGGTTAAATGATCTCCATGCCACTGAGGTGTGGCTCCATCTTCACTGTATGCAGATTTTATGTTTATCACTGAAAGTGTGAAAATTGAATCTCTTTTGGTTGGATTTAGTTGAGCCAGTACTATAACACTGCATTGACAGACCTTCTTTCTCAGAAAGGTGTTGATCCTTTAGTCTACCTATCTTCTTAGGGAAGGATGAAGAGAAGATAATCTGTTGGCAGCTTCAATATTAGCCTGGGCTGGGACTCCTTTCAGTGAAGAGAGAGTGCATTCAGGAGATCTCTTCTTTAGAATGATAATCACCAAAAGGAAGTTATATGGAGATTTTCTTCTCCTATTCTTAAAAGTAATTAGTTTCTTCCATAAACAGGAGCTTTAAAAAGATTTAGTAAAATCCTTAATACAGCTTTGGAAGGTGAGAAGATTGTCATGTATCAGATCAGCTTTTGTCCTTTTTCTTTAATGCTTGCCTCCAAATAAACAGTATTAGAAGCAGAGGTGAGAATTCATTCCTTCCCCAGCTCTTTCTTATGGGGGAGTCTTGAGTAAGACCCTGTGCAGTTTTGCTGTGACCATTTTAAAGCCCTGACACTTCCTTTTTATTGGCATAGGAAACTAATTGTAAGAACTATAGGTCATGCAGTATTCAGGTCACATAAATCACAAACTCTGAAAACACTTAGGCTGGAGTTTCTGCAGCAACTGCACTTCCATTGCACTGAGAATTTGGAGTGTTTCTGGTTTATTGTCTGTAGCTTACAATATTGTAAATATTTACCATATTATTTCTGAATGGCCATGTCGTTGAGGATGTACTCCTGCACAAAACGTATCTTGGAAGAGTTACCAAGAGCAGAATTTAATTAGGTGACAGAAGTTTTTGCTGGTTTTGTGTCTGAATGTGAGTCTGATTTTTTCCCCAGCTGAATCAGCTTCTTTGTAAACACAGATGAAAATAATAAAAAAAGCAAACTTTATCTTGAAAATCAACAAAGATAATGTATGCTTTGTTTCGCTTCTTTTATCCTTCAAGAATAATTACTGTATTGGTCTCACTTCTTCTATCTTTCAAGAATAATTACTGTATTAGTCTTTTATACAATGAGTTGCACTGAGTATCTTATTCCTAAGTCATATTTATTTCATTTGCAGTTTCATTGACAGCCTATAAATGCACATATTTCTTCTTACAGAAGGATTTTTATTCTGCACAAATAAAGTGGGTCAGCTCCTGTAGCCTTTTGCATATGTTTTGAAATCATTTCCTGCCCAGCTACTGTGATATTTTTCCCTTGTGCCTCCTCCATCTCTTCTCAATATATTCTTATTTAAACATCTTTTAGTATTCAAGAAGTCTGTATTCGCTGAGTGCTGTGTTTTCAGCTCTATTGTTTCTGCATGAATCTTTTTTAAATAGTGCATTTTCTCCAGATGCCAAGAATTTAAGGGTCCACCCTCAGTCTGTATCTGTCTGACTTGTCTTTCCTCTGAAGCTTAATTCTCTTACTTGTGTGGTTTTTGTATAATTTGAAAGTTAAACTATGAAGAGCATCTGGGTGTTTTAAAAAGGCTGGTAGTGCTGCTGCCATTTGTAATCCATCATTTTTTCATTTTATACATTTATTTTATTAGTAGTATTTCCATTGACTGGGTAAAGTAGAACTACATCATCTTCATTTGTGTACACTTGCTCCTTATTTGCTTTGGAATTCAATTCTAAATTAATATATTAATATTATACTCATAAAACATTAAAATGGGACTTTCCAGTTGATGGAAAGCATTGGAACAACTTCTTAAGCTTCATATTCTTTTGAAAACATGCTTTAACCTTTGTTTGGACAGGTTGTGTTTTTTTTAAATTACTATTTTATTTATTATTATATTAATGTCTCCAGACACAATGGTTAGAAGAAGTTAAACTTAGAAACTCAGTCACAGATATGAGATACAAGTGTTGCTGCTTTCTAATATTTATGCATTTGGTGAAATAGTTCCTGTTGAATGCTGCTCCTCCTTCAGTGCTTTAAAAGTAAACTCAATTACATCAGTTACCAGCTGTTTCACTTGACATATAAGAAAAAATCCATTATCCTTTACCAGCTGCATTGACAAATAACAAAAATAGTGCTACTAAATGCCAAGAGAAAACAGCAATTAAAACAGGGCATTTCAGACTTGTGTCATACACATCTGTGACATCTCGTCTTTATGGCTAAATTGTGGTGGAGCTGTTTTTGTTGAAGAATTAGGAAAGCAGTAAGTCCAATGAGGACAAAAGAGCCCTGCTTTGAGCATATGATCATCTATTACTGTTTTTTCAAAATATGCCTAAACTGTTATTGGTATCACCTTCTTGTCGACAGACTCTAGAACCCCACTAGTCTTCTGTAATTAACATGTTTGAATGCTGAAACTCTCTGTTCCTATCATTGTATTAATTTTCCTGTAAGGTAGAAACATTGAAAGTATGACTTCTTTTTCTGTTGTCTGCTATTTAGATATCAATTATTATCATCTTTCTAACTTGAACACTCTTCTGAAGCAGTCATGCCAAGCAGAAAAAAATAGGAAAAATATGTAGCATTATAGTGTGAATGTGGTCCTATTTGATTTAGGACCACATCTGATTTCTTCTCTTCTGTGTAAAATACATCTGTTTTAATGAGAGATAAGAGTGACTAATGTTTGCCCATTTTGTCGACAGAGTATAATATACTTTACAGCAACTTCTCCCAAAATCCTTGACTGGATAAAAGATGAATCCATGCAAAAGATACTGCAGCCTTATGCCAAATGGCATTATATTGAACGTGACCTCGCAATGTTTAACGTTAACATAGATGAAGATTATGTTCCGTGTCTCCAAGGAATAACAAGAGCTAGTTTCTGCAGTGTTTATCTGGACTGGATTCAGTTCTGTGCTAGAAAAAGAGTGGAGGTAAGTGTCAATTTTTATTTCTTTTTAGTAGTAGTAGTTTTAATTCATGGAATAGGAGTTAAATGATGCATGGTACTCTTTTGCTTGCTCAGAATTAATAGAATAAAATTTATTTCATTTATTTCATTAAGCAATCTTAATTTCATCAGCTCTAGAAAACATGGATATACCCAGTGCTTGCAGAAGTACTGCTAGAGCTGACTCCATTCAGAGAATGTCATCAGAGCATTGCTGTTTCTTCAGTGTTGCCAGTGATAGGGTACATTTGCCAAGCATTTGTGATGCCTGTGTATCCTTTAGAAAAATTTGCCTGTATTTGGGTACAGTCACAGAATGGTAGGGAAGTGCACAGCAAACTCACTGCTAGCATAGGTCCCCTCTGAGAGCTCATAACTCAAAGGTGGACCACACCACAAAACTGTGTGGAACTCAAAGGCCAAGGGCAGGTTTACAGCTGTGCATTTGCGTGCTTTGAGCCACTGAGGCTACTGATGGTCAGCAGTCATTTGTCAGAAATGCACTACTCTATTTCCATGGAATACTCAAAATAGTCCAAAGGGACAATACAGTTTCAAACAAGCATATTGCCTCCATCTAATTTTCTGATTATTGCTGATAGTGACAAAAATTGAGAAGTGCATCTTTCCTGGCCACCACGCACTGTGTTGGTGCATTTTTGACTCAGGATCACAGACTGCACATCCCATTTGCTGCCACTGACCTCAGCTGGTGTAACATTGCTGAATCTTTCTTGTAACATCACTGAATGTTTCTTCTCCACTTTGGTTCCTTCTCATGTCTCTAACACTGAATACCATTTTACCAGTTTCTCTGCATATCATTATATTGATATTGTTTTCACTGGATTGTCTTCTGAGCCCTTCCCCAACATCTCTTCCTACTGGGAATATTTCACCTCTTTTTTTTTCACCTCTGTCTCATGTCCCAAGTTCTGACACAGAAAGAATTGCACAGTGCAGGGAAAGCTGCTTTTAAATGATGCCTTTTCACTTGTTCTGTGGCTGAGACTTTCAAATACAATAACAGACAGGATGCCAATAGACTTGAACCGTGTAACTTAGAATTAAAAAGGCAAATGAATGCCAGCACTGGTGCACACACACACTGTTTTTTTTAATCTCTGTTTTTTAATTCAGTGACTATATAGACGTTCATATAGGAGATGAGATTAAAAAAAAAACAACTTCACTGTACACATAACCCTGAAAATCAATGTATTTTATAGAAGGAACTACATTCTCCATGATAATTGGCTTCAGTTTTAGAACCAAAGAAAGCTATAAGAAACCACTCATTGCATGGACCGAAATAATAATCTGCATCCTCCTAAAAATGAGCATGCATGAGTTGTTGTTTCCATTTTTTCCTCCTGCTTGATTGCAAAATTTTCTATGTGAAAATTCCAGTAAAAGAAACTCTCATGAGCTAGTAAATGTAAATGAAATGTTTTGACTGCTTTTGAAAATGTGAGGTCAGTATCGTCAATGGTATACAATTTAGGTAGATATTGTTACTCACTAAAAGTGTGTCCCTCCAAACTTTTCCAAATAGATTGTTCTTCTGGAATCTGGACGAGGTGTCGTAGAAACTGCATCCCATGAAAAAGGTTTTGGCCCTCTCGAGTTGCAGTGTCTCTCAACAATAAGGCACCTCCTGTGGTTTAGAATGTCCTGTCAGGGAGAAGTGGAATCAAACAAAAAACACCACAAGAAAATAACCCCTTCCCCTGCTAAAGCTCCCCTCCCTTGCGATCTCACCACCTGAGAATGAAATGTTCTGTTTCTAGCCAGTGGGCAAAATAAGCTTGCGTTTTGCAGAAAGCCTCTGATGGTGGTAATCTTCCTTCTTGTTCTGTTTAAGTGCAAAGAATGTTTTTGTGAGTAGGTCCAGCTACATGCAAATTTTATGAATATTACTATTTGTAGTATTGTGGTGCTCTTAAAGATGGTATTTGCTTTTAGAGTAACATGCTGATCTTAAAACTTTGTAGCATCTGGACAGCGATGAAGATTCTCCTCTAGTGACACTTTCCTTTGCCTTGTGTATATTGGGTCGAAGAGCTTTGGGAACTGCATCTCACAATATGGCCATAAGGTAATTTTTAGGAATCCTTTCTCCTCATGTTAAAACAAAGACCTGTTTGTCTTTTTTCATATGATGTGGAATCTCTTGAGATTATTATATTAGATCGAGGTAAAGTCTCATTCCTCCATAAAACATTTGTTTTCTGCCATTCTTGGCCATCTTTTACTTTGTAGTGGGCCAAAAAACTAATACCAGGTTTTATTTCATAGTGCAAAGCAGAATTTTTCGTTGAAGGAATGGATACCAATGGTTATTGCTCATGTTCCCTCATGTCAGCTATTGGAATGCTGGCTTCCTCCAGCATTCCAGTAAAAGGAAGAAACTTCCAGAAGAGGAAAAAACTGTTAGTTAGCTAAATAATAATAAATCCGTAAGGGTTCTCTATTCCTTAGGGCAGTATTCCTGTTCATTTGCCACTTCATTCTGGCAACTAAGGAAGGCAGAACCTTGCATCTCTTGAGACTACAGTTTTGTCTGTTCATGGTCTACCTTACTCATTTGTTCATCCATTCAAAACACTTCTTCCTAGGAAGTCTGGTTAATTAAAATATGTTTTGTTAAATTTCTGAATATCCTCTTCATCTTCTCTTTTCATTAGGGATTCTTCCATTTTCACTAGGAGTTCTGAGTTGTTTGGGTTTTATACAGTACAGTTTACACTGTTCTACAGATAAGTCATTTTATTAATGAAATAATCTTTATTTTAATAACATTTAATTTCTCACCTGGTTTTAAACTTTTATTAGATTTATTTGAACTCCCTGTGTTCCCAGGAGTTTAGTAACCATAGAGAAGCTGAGTAAATACAGTTTCCAAGTGACCTTGCTGTGTTGGCACAGAACTGTGAGCAAAAGTACCTAGACCTCTATCAATGTGCTCCTTAGAGAGGATTTGTCTTACTAACAAGCAAAGACAGCATGTGTGATTTTGAATGCATTTTGTTATAAGACAGTCCTTTTAAATATTCATTCTAGCTTTGTTATCTGTTGAAACATTTGTAACATTTTATGTCTTCCTCTTTCAGCGAGTCACACAAAATGTTTGTGGCCCACATGGCTCATTGCTTGGTATGCTGCTGATTTCTGCTTTCTAAAGTGGCTTTTGTCACCTCTTTTCTACTATTTCTTGCACATTCCCTTCCTCTTGTAGTTTTCCTCTGGATTGCATTTCCTCTCCCTTCATTTTTATTCACTCAAATCGGTGTGGTGTTTAGTAAGTCATTGATATTTCTGAAATTGTCCTATTTTTGTGATGATTCAGATTTTAGAATTTGGGGACTTGATGGAAAAGTTTATGTGCATTTAAGATTTTTGTTTGAGAAATGATTGAAGTAATTTTTGATCTGGTTCTGCAATAGGTAGGTCACAGGGATATTAGAAATGCATCTAAAAATATCACAAAGGCTTCCTCAAACTGTCATCATGTTGCATGTACTTTCCACTGGATCTTAAAATCTTCAGTACAATGTTTTGGCACTAGTACAGATACAATAACAATGTCACCTATTTATATTGGCTTACATAGTTAGCAGATAATGCAGAGGGATAATATTATCAGAGATTTTCCAAAGCTTAACATAGAAAGTATGAACGTTGAGGATAATTATTTGCAAAGTGTTCTGTAAAGATTTTAATAATAATTGCAGGAGGCAGCTATAACATGTCTTTTGAAAATCTGGCAAATTACCAATGAAGCAAATTAGTTCCTCTCTTTTGGTGAGTTGACACTCCATACTTAAAAAAACTTTTCTTGAGGAAAAAAGGTCTGTAGAAAGGCAAAAAATAGGGTAGTCATAGGAGGTGCACAGCTCTGTCCCTGTTTTTCTGAATCTATTCTATATAATCCTCTATCTTTAATTAAGTCCTGTTTTTTCTTTTATTAAACAAGTGCTCTGGGGCAGTATTGAATCATTGTATTTTTAAAATGTATTTTTTGACATAAAAGGGATTAAGTGAAACCTTCTGTCTGTATCTTTTTCAGTGCTACTTCACAAAAGCTTTCCCTAGAAAAGTTTCACTGTGGAAAAATCGTGTCACTTCCCCACCTGGTTAAATTACCTTTGAAACATTTCCACTGAAAGAAAGATTTGGAGAAAAAGAAAAGGAATTTGAGTAGCACAATTGAAGTTATAAATTGCTGCAGCATGACTTTAGCTTGGTGAAATACATTTATTCTTGTCTTACAGAATGTATATACCTATACAAAAGCAATTTAATAGAAATTATTAACTAAGAAGCAAGGTGGGTATGCTACCCCCAATATCAAGACCTTTCTCAACAGAAATCCCCCAAACAGTCACTTGAGCACAGAGGGAAGTTCTAACCCTACTTACTGTGTTTATGGCTTCATACAGATCTTCACAAGTAATTTAAACACAACAAAGCAGTAAGTCAGTGAGACTCCCATAGGAATACAATTATGCAGCATGCAGGGGGAAGGACGCTTTGTCCAACATGTGCAACACTGATGAGGCCAAAGGAGATGCTCCTGAGAATGAGCTTCAGGCACTGAAGTTAGGTCTCCCTCCCCTCTCTCTGTGTTTGACAGAGATACAGCAGCTCTCACCAGGGGTAATCTGGAGCATTATTGCTGGTCCTCGCGCCCAGATCTCAGGCTGCTTGCAGGACTGCATTTGGTCAGATGGGGGAGAAGTACTTAAGGTCCTCAGAAGCTGGAGGAACCATTCCTTAGGTGATGCTTCGCAGTCCTTTTCCTTAAAAAGGTGTCATGATATTCTGGGGACCTTTTTGGAACTTGCCGCTGCTGAGTTTTAGTTTTCTTCAGGAATGGTCAGAGCAGGCAGACCCACAGCCAGCTGTGTGCATGAGTGAGGGGGATGTACTGCAACTATGGGGGGTGAAACTAGATGATCTTTAAGGTCCCTTCCAACCCAGGCTATTCTATGATTCTATGGCCATCAGGAGCTGGCTCATTTTGTCAGAGGTCAGGTCTTCTAACACACACTTTATCATGCTGGAATGCTGGATTGCAAAACCATAGATTTAGATTACTCTGGTAAGCACTGAGAAATCACCTTGAATTATCTCAGGGCTTTCTATTAATTCTGGCTGCAAAGCATCTTGTGTACAACATCGCTAGAGGTTTCACGATAAGCTGAAGATGTAATGCCCAGATAGGCAATGCACCCTTCTCCTCTTCTTTATATGAAGCTTTTCAGGTATTCAACATGAGCAAACTAACCAAGAATCTGTGCTCTGTGGTTTGTGTTTCATTCTCAGAGGTGACTATGCAGGTAGTAGGAAACTTTTTCTACTAATTTTTTGAACTAAGTCTGGCCCTTTCTGTGTCTTGGAGGAGAGACAGTCATCCAACTGCTGTGCAGAAATAGTCAAGCAAGGGTAATGTTACACTGAGCTGTGCACTGCAGAATTGAGAGTCAAGTTTACATTCTGTATGTAAACTATCAATTTGCACTCATTTACACATGATTTTGTCTAATCTATTAATCAGTAAATGTCACTGTGTAAACCAAGATTTTAAATGCTCTTATATAATGTATGTAAATAATTGTTCAGTGTACCTGTTCATGTAAATGTCAGTAGAAACCTAACATTAACACTAGATTACACAATAAATGCATTCATTAAGAAGGCAGAACATTGCTATGCAAATCATTTGCTCTTTTAAACTGTCATTAGGAGGCACCCTGCACAAAATGCAATTTGAAGAATAACATGACATTACCATTCATTTATTCAAGTGTGAGTGATATGTTTAGGTGTGTATTTGTAAAAAAATTACAGAATAATTCTATTCAGCCACTAAATCTACCAGTAAATAAATGTTTAGTACACATTTCTGAAAAAATATATAAATCTCTCATCAGATAAATCCAACACTACCGAGCCTGGCTGCTCAGGTTCCATGAGCTCCCTCTGGGTTTTTATCACTCAGAGGGGACAGAGGCTTATTCCAAGGAATGCCTCTGCCTGGAGGAGCTGCTGTGCTGAAGCGCATGGAAGCAGCTTCTCCCACTTGCTCCTTCCCTTTTGGGCATCCCGTTGCACTGTGCAGATTCTGAGGAGTGAGAAGGAGGTAGAGGGCATAGGACATGGTGCCACGGTGTTGCTGGTGATGCTGCACTGCTAGTGGGAGTTCAAGCAGAAAGTGCAGCTTGCTGTCTGCCACAGGTGAGCAGAGCAGCAGGGAAGGAAAGTTTGACTCTCAGCTCACAACCACTATCATCTAAAATATGAAATTAGAAGGGCTACCACTAAAAATATTTCAGGTCATTACCGGCTCAAATCGACGTGTGTTTCTTTATTCCTTAAACAGACTTACAGTTAACATTGGAGAAGCTCTACAAACTGCAGACAGAGGATGGGTTTTGGTGTGCAAAATACACACAGAGATATTCACCGGCTTGTTAGTCTTCATCCTGTTTTCAGGTTTGCATCAAATGCTTTCAGTTTCAGCAATGTAAGGGGTGCAGTAGGAGGGAGTATTTGCTTTGGCACTGTTCTCCTCCCTCTGGTATTTATGGCACTACTTAATCCCCTCTCTTCTGCACGTTCAAGGGGCCGATGGTTCCCATGCACCTACTAGTCTTGTTCTGAAATAGCTCACAGTTGTGACAGCAGCTTTTCAGGTTGTTAGCTCAAACGGTTAGAAATGTTGCCAGAAATAGTAGTTACGTCTCTTACAGATTAATGTTGTTTCCTTGACATGTGATTTTACCTTAACTAGTTTTTAAAATATTTTGAATGAGCCTGTAACTGCAGCAGATTACTAATTTGGGTATGTTAAAGCTGGGCAAAGAAAGCAGCAACAACCTTTAGTTAGGCCTGAGATCAAAGCAGTTGATTTTACAGCTTCGTTGTAATCTCATTAGTGTCTTCAGGAGAGAGCGTAACAATGGGAAGAATAATGAGAACTGTATCTTGTGTGGATTAAGGGCTGCATGTTACAGAAGTAATGGCTTGAGATAGTGTCACATTATAGGCAGAATGTACCCAAAAGCCTCATTACAATTGGCAGGAGAATAAAAGATGCCCATGGTTTTGTGAATACAGCAATCTCCTCCAGACTGCTCTGGTGGAAAATACAATACATTAAATAATTGACTCTCAGCCTCTCGCAACTGCTGCCACCACTGATTTGCTCCTTCTAGCAGTCATGTTTGTTCTTAAAAATGCTGGCTAGAGAACTTATTATGCAGAGGGATGAGAAATGGATCACCCTCCCCTAACTAAGCCCAGTGAGAGCTGTACATGCTTCCCTCTGCTGATGCTCGGCTGCAGTTTGCGCAGTTGTCCTAGTCCTGGCTGTGCTTCCAGCACATACTGCTATTCACAGCAGCCTGTTTAGCGTGTGCTGATGACTGTAAGACACGTTCATGTGAATGCAAACTCTTTGTCTGCTTTGGTGCTCAGATTTGGCACTGAGAGCCTCTAATGATGTAAAAACCAGTTCTCTCTCCTGCCTACTTCTCCCTTCATCCCAGCCAACTTTTCAGAGCAAATACAGGGAGTGTAATGTGGGGAAAAACTATACTATAGCATCATCATTAGGTGCAGAGTTCAAGGTACTTTTTGCAGTTTCATCCTGGGAAGAATATTTTGGTACAGAATTGTTTTTTCCAGACAAGAATTCAGTTGTGTATGCTGATGTTGTCTAGTGGGTGGGCAAGTGAACGGACCATTCCTGATGTCTAGCCTTTTCAAAGGAGATGATAGTCACGTATTTCACCAGACTGGCTGCACCCACCACTTCTTCCCTCCGCCCCCCACCCCTCCCCAGTTGATTTATTCTAGGGTTTTCCTAGTTATTAAGCAGGGTTTGAGTATATCATCATCTTCTGAACTGTGGAGATGATTGATTGAAAATCAGTGGGGATCAGGACCCACTCCTTGAAGACACATAATAACTCCCACTGAAATCAGTGCTTGAACATTTTGAAGATCTCAGTGTAAGTGCCTGTCTCACATTGGCATGTTTTAATACGTAACATGGTACTAATAAATGCAAATCAGTTAAGAATTCACAAGAGCTTCCCTGTACTCCTCATGTTCCCAGCAGCAACAGCAGCCCTGCCTTCCTGACTGGCCTTGGTCTCACTGATTAGTTGATTTGTATTACAGAGTACCTTTTGCAGAGAAAATTGGTATCCAGCTGTTTTTCTGGGAACAACATATATATTTGCATTTTAATTTTTAAAACATGCTACCCATCAAGAGCAAAATAAGAATGCCTTTGAGCTGAAGATAGGCCAAACAGTCTTCTAATCTCTCTTCTCCCTCTCTCAGAGAAAATATTTAAAAGATTTTTTTCTTTTTCTAAAATAAGAAAGCTCAATTATGTAGAAAGATTATGTGTTCTCTAGAGAATGGCTGCGCAGTAATGAAAACCACTAACATCTTAATGCAGCTTCTCCTCAGAGCCTTTACAATCCAAAAAAGAACTGTTGTAAAACTAAGTAAAATCTTGGCAGGTAGATGAAACCATGTCCTGTGGGTTTGCAAGAGATGCCTGTTTTTAACAGATGGGTCTGTTTTCTTCTATTTTGAGATCACTTCTTCAGAGTAGCATTAGGACAGCAGTCCTGCCACAGGCATTATACAAGTGGCTGTGGTGGTGGCGTAGGAAGCTCATAATTCAGGGTGTAGCTTGAAACTGAAGGCTGGTCGTTTCCCTTCACAAAGTCCTCATGCAACCATTTTCTAGTAACTACTTGATTTTAACCTTTCACCCCATGCTTAAGTCTCAGGTCCAGGCAAACCATCATCCAAAGTCAGGCGGAACTAGTTACATCTCATTTCTTAGGTTGGAAAAGAGAAAGCTAGTGCGTATTTGCTTTAGGGCTCGTTGTTTCAGTATGAAACTGTTGTTTGATTTGTGCTCTCATCTGGTTTGCTGAACATTTCCTGAAACTGTATTCTCAGTACATCTGCTTTAATGTTCACATTTTGGTTTGAGTTTCATTGCAAAGGTCTTAGTCTTGCTGAAAATATCTTCCACAGCTTTTTTTTTTTTTAATTATTTTTCACCTTACAAGGAGAACTGCTAACAGAACTGATCAATAAACTTTCAAATAAGGGAACAGCTCGTGCTGCCTGCATAGGGAGTGCAGCTGGCACTCTTTGACCTGGTGTCTTTGGCACAGCTGTAGAGAAACAGTGCCCTGAGGCACTCTGTGACTCAGTCACCCATCCTGAGGCCATCCTTCATTCCAGGTGTCTCATTCATTTCATGGCCAGTTATTTGCAGCACAAGCAGAAGGAAAACCACCTACCCAAGGAATGTTTTCTCCTTAGAAATAAGTGATGCAACCCCTGTTTTATGCCCACCACGAGCACTCACCCTGTACCAGAGGACCATCGGCCACCGCACAGGTCAGCACGTGGCCAGCAGCTGACAGAGATCCAGCTTGGTGAGACAGGAATGACTTCTGGGAGTGACTGCTACCTTTCTCTTACAGCTTGGACTCTTTTCTTTATGGGCTCCATGCACTGTTCAAAGGAGACTTTCGGATAGCAGCAAAAGATGAGTGGGTCTTCGCAGACATGGATCTACTGCATAAGGTTGTTGCCCCAGCAATCCGAATGTCACTGAAGCTACACCAGGTAGGGTCTTTATTTATTTGCTTATTTATAACTTTTACTATCATATCTGTATTCTTAGGAAGACACAGGAAACCTTAGCAACTGTCCTAAGGAGGAGGGAAAAAAAAAATAAAAAAAAGTGGGAAATGGAGTACTTGTTGCATTTTCTGAGAAACATTCCTCACCAAGATGGAAAAGCTTGGCATTTATTTTGCGTTCACTTGTTCTTCTCTTCTGTATCCCCTGACTGCCCATTTGAAACCATTCATTTTGCAGATCTTGACCCTGCATTTTTCATCAAAACAAAGCTGACAGTCTTATGTTTTACTTGCATGGATAAATACAGTTGTTTGTAAATTGAAAGGAAATATATTGTTTATACTGATTTCATTGTTGATTTCAGGTCAGGCCCTGCGTAGCCAAAGAGTTGACTTTGTTCTTACTCTGGCATGTTATGATTTAGTATCATATGCTTTTATAATGACTTGTATTTGTAATTGTTCTGTTACTGAACTGCTGGGAATTCCTATCTGATACTTTGACACAATAATTTTACGATGTTATCGCTGGCCGTGGTGCTGCTGGATAGCTGAAGTTACAATACTGTGGTATCTGCTGATGGATTCCCAGTCCCAGCTATTGTTGGTGGTCATTTGTGAATAAAAAAAAGGATTTCCGCAAGAACTGTGGAATATCTCAGTGATTCCAATCATCCTCCAATTTACCCAAAAGCTCTGCCTCCCATGGTTTCACACCGCATAAAAAAAAGTGGGTAAGCTGGCATTCTCCAAGTGTTTTTATCCAGTGGGGACATGAGAGCAGAACAGGTTACAATAAAGCAAACATCCTGCCATTCTATATTACTATTAAATTAATTGTTCTACCTCACAAAGACACGCTCCATCAAATGGCAAGTCAGTGTGGGGGGGCAGCTGGCAACTGTTTGAAAAACAGGATTTTGTTTATTATTAATAGTTTTTGTATTTTCACTGATATACCTGACCTTTTTGATACTCTTTCCTGTACTACCAGGACCAGTTCACCTGCCCAGATGAGTACGAGGACCCAGCAGTTTTGTATGAAGCGATCCAATGCTTTGAAGAAAAGGTGGTGATTTGTCACGAAGGGGACCCAGCCTGGCGCAGCGCTGTGCTCTCCAACCGAGAGGAGCTGCTCACCCTGAGACATGTGGTAGATGAAGGAGCAGATGAATATAAGGTTATCATGCTCCACAAAAGCTACCTGAGCTTCAAGGTGATCAAGGTACATGTAAAATCTTTCTAATATTGCAGTAATGTAGGGCTGTGGTAGCTAATATTATTTCTGAGTCACCTGGTCAAAAGGAGAAGTCAATTGCAGTTGTTGGAGTAGTGACTGGAGGCTAAAAGAGCTCTTTTCCGTTCACTTCCATTTTGTACCCACATGTTTGTGTATCTGAAATAACATTCCAGGCTCTACCAGGGAGTAGCTGCAAAAGTTGTTGGTGCAAGGACATGAGGTGTTTGTACACACAACCACTGCCGTTCTACCTGGCTACTGTAGTTCTGCATCTTAAGTAGAAAATGTTTTTGCATGATCTGAATGTTTTTAACTTTCCTGTAGGTCAACAAGGAGTGCGTCAGAGGGCTTTGGGCTGGGCAGCAGCAGGAACTGATTTTCTTACGCAATTGTAACCCGGAGAGAGGAAGCATCCAGAACAATAAACAGGTCTTGCGGAACTTAATTAATTCTTCATGTGATCAGCCACTGGGATATCCAATGTATGTTTCCCCTTTAACCACTTCGTACCTTGGGACACACAGCCAACTGAGGAACATTTGGGGGGGACCTGTCAGTTTGGACAACATTAAAAAGTGGTTCAAATCCAAATGGTTAAGGTAGGTGTTAAATTTTGGCTATGCCCATAGACACCCTGCAAGTCTTGGTTTCACTGTATTTTCTGTTAAGAGACAGTAATTCTATATTGTTATCTATGAATAAAAAAATTTAATTGCAAATATCTCAGAGTATAACAAAACAGCACTGCAGATAGAGCAGGAAAAAACATTCATTAACTCATTCACGGCAAAGCTTTCTACATGGTCAACATGATTCATTCAGATCACTTAGCACTACAGACATTTCCCTTATTCCATGGAATTTTACTGTTTATGCCTTCTAAATATGTTTTCTGTAACTGACATGTCAGAACATGAGTAAATGTGCCAGTGGGTAATGCTCCAAAGCTTTGGCAGTATAATCATCCCCAAGTCATTGGTCTTGACCAAAACACATCTAAAAACATACTTGCTGTTCACCAAAACTGCCTGATTTCCCAGGCGTGCCTGATCAGTATCTGACACACTGCATCTTTCATTGCTACATGCACTTTTCATACAGCAAAAAACTCCCTTGTCTCATTTCCTCCACCTGCCCTATTACCACCAGAGCTGAGGAGAGGCAGGGCACCATGGAGAGACTATGGGAGCCAGCTTGAATGTCAAGACCTACCTTAAAACGTCATCTCATTAAATCTCATTACCATGCTAATTTCCCACCATGCTGGTCATCCCTTCGAGCTCCCTCCAGCCCATTCCTCTTTGCTACTTGGTTACCTCATGCAGAAGTTGATCTTCAGAGACCACTGTAACATTGGATAAAGAACCCTAAGGTCTTGCAGGGTTACAAAGCCACTTAATGCAGAAAAGGAAAGATTTGGTTTGTGTTGTATAGGAAAGATTTGGTTTGTGTTGTATGCCGTTTTGTTCCGAGTAAGCTTACCACATCATCATCTTTGTCATCTCATAAAATGTCAGAAGACCTACAGTGGTGTGAGAGAGAACAATTACACGTTTTGAGGGCATGTAACACTGGTGACTCAAATTTGCATGTGCAACAAGTGGCTGACCACACGTGTGTTCCCGCAAACAGAATGCGGAAGGACTGCCACGCAGCAGCTCACCACGAGAGAGGTAACGCAGAGGAGGTGGATAGTGGAGGGGGGTCTTCGGCCAGCAACAATTCCACAGGCAATTCAAGCCAGAGCAGTAGCTCGCAGCCCACCAGAGATGGAACCCCTCAGTTACAAGCTTCATCTCAAGAGGTGCACCAGCGGGCAGGTATGTGCAAAACTTACTTGTCTTTGCCTGTATCTTTCTCCTGAGGGGCTGCATACGCAGATGCTTTTGGGGTGTGCTCAAACCCAGAGGAAAACCAATTTTAATAAGAGAGCACTTTGTCTTTCCTAATGACCAAGAACATGTAGGAGATGGCTTCCTGATGCTATTCCAAGTCCTTATTGGGAAAGTATAAGACAAATGTGACTCACCAAAACTTCCCTGTCATAAGTCCATAATGTGTAATTTTTGGACTAGCAGGTGCCACTAAGAATGCCAGACTGAGAAATGCAGATGGGAGAGAGTGTGCATGAGAGATGCAGGGAGCCCATATCACAGTGAACCTCTGCTTATTGTTGGCTGGGAACAGCAGAATGAAAGTATGCAAAAATCTTAATTATCTTGGAAGGACCATGACAATTTATTTGAGGAATTGGTTTGGCTGTTCATCAGCGCGTGTGGAAAACAAACAAATGGAAAATAGCTTCTTCTGTCTATACAGCAGTTACCAAGAGAAAATTAAATGTTGCCAATCATTCTGTCAACTAACAGCTGAGCCCTTCTCAAATTATGGATTCAAAAGGACTTCAGACATATTCACAGGGTAGAACTACTGGCCTTCACATTGTAGAAGTAAGGATAAGGAATTGGTTGAGCTGTCACATTCAAAGGATCAATGGCTTGGAGTCCCAATGGTCATCAATGACAAATGATGTGCCTCAGGAGTCCATATTAGGACCAGTGTTGTTCATTAATGACACAGACAAAGGGATCAAGTGCACCCTCAGCAAATTTGCAGATGACACCAAGCTGTGTGGTGTGTTTGAAACACCTGAAGTACAGGGTGCCATCCAGAGGGGCCTGGACAAGCTCGAGAAGTGGTCCCAAGGTGCTGCAAGGTGCTGCATCTGGGTCAGGGCAACCCCCAGTACCAGTATAGGCTGGGGGATGGACACATCCAGAGCAGCTGTGTCAAGAAGGACTTAGGAGTGCTGGTGGACAAGAGGCTGGGCATGACCTGGTAATGTGCAGCTGCAGCCCAGAAAGCCAGTTGTGTTCTGGGCTGCATCAAAAGGAGTGTGGCCACCGAGAGAAGTGATTCTGCCTCTATGCTCTGGTGAGACCCCACCTGAAGTTCTGCATCCAGCTCTGGGGTTTCCAGCATAGGAAGGACATTGACCCCTTAGAGCAGGTCCACAGGAGGGCCACCAAGATTATCAAAGGGAGGGAGCACCTCTCCTATGAGGAAAGGTGAAGAGAATAGGGTTTGTTTAGCCTGGAGAAGAGAAGGCTTTGGAGTGACCTAATTCTGGCCTTCCAGTATCTGAAGGAAGTCCATGAGAAAGATGGAGGGAGACTTTTTACAAGGGCATGTAGTGAAAGGACAAGGGGGAATGGCTTTACACTGAGAGTAGTTTTAGATTGGATATTAGGAAAAATTCTTTACTGTGAGGATGGTAAGGCACTGGAACAGGTTGCCAAAAGAAGGTGTGGATGCCCCATCCTGGGAAGTGTTCAAGGCCAGGCTGGATGGGGCTTTAAGCAACATGGTCTAGTGAAAGGTGTCTCCATGCATGGCAGGAGAGTTGGAACTAGATGATCTTTAAGGTCCCTTCCAACCCAAGGTATTCTATGATGCTAAGTTTGTCAGTGAGTCACTGTGAAATCTATCACTCTGGGATCAGAAATTGTAATGTAAAGCCAATTAGCTCTACCTTTCAAGAGGTTTGTGCTATTGCTGTATAAATTAAAGCAGAGAACTAGAGGGGTATGACACTTGTTTGTCTCCCGTTAATCATTTTGACCTATCATTAAAGATAATGGACAAGACTGGAAAAAACCATGCCCTGAATATAAATCATGTTGGAAGAATAAAATAACTGCTGCTTTTAACTGAGTCTAGTGTTAGAGGAATTCCCATGCACATACTCATAACTTGACACTACAATAATCAGAGCAGCAAAGTTAATTGTGAAATAATTATCCTGAGCATGCCATACAATAAAGTAAGTTAATTGTGAGTTGTTTAAAAGAACATATTGGGTGCCCAGAAAACCACTATCAAGAGAGAAAGTTAAGAGAAGCAACTTGACTTCTGGTAAAATGAAGAAATGCATACCACAAGGAAGTGGAAAACAGCAAATGCAAAAAAAGATAATGTTGAGAGAGAATGAAACAAGAAGGTTTTGGCTAGGACCATTAGGGACAAAAAGATGAAAGTGGGTTTGTGACTGTTTGTCTTTAAAGAGTATTAAGAAGCAAAAGAAATCCTAACAGTGGTCTTGATCTGTCACTAGATCAAGAAAGGCAGAGTTGCCAATGTGCAGAAATGAGAAAATAAATGTCTGGTTTATATTGGGAAAAATGCGGATAATCTGTTTCTATGATCTGATCATGAAACCATTCCATCCATCCTAACAACTACAAACAACATGAAAGAGTGGCTATCAAAGCTTAATTGAGCAAATCCAAATGACTAATTCAAGAAGGTTTTTAAGAGAGCTGGTTAAAAAGCAAGTTCTGTTTGACCTTCAGTAAGCATCAGGACACTAAGGCAATACCAGAGCGCTGGGAAAGAATTTAAACTGTGCCTGTTGTTAGAAACCAGAATGACTGGGGTGACCTGCACAGTGCCTGTCTGTCAGTCTGACTTTGGTTCAGGACAGTGTTGGCCTACCATGCACACTTCTAGTGCCCTAATTTAAGAAGGACATTTTTAGTTTGGAAAATTCAAAGAAGAGCTGAAAAATGATCAAAGATCTGGGAAATAAGTCCTGTAGTGAAAGATTCATTGCTTTCAAACAACTGGTATTGTAAGAGATGCCTTGATCACAGTCTCTAAGTACTTACCTGGGCAATGAAAGGTGACCACAGACTATTGATCTGAGCAGATTTGGATATAACAAAGCTAAACAAATTCAGATTTGAAATTAAGAGCACATTTTTAATATCAAGAGAGTAAATAAACAGTAAAACAAGTGACTAAGAGTTAAGGTTGATTCTCCGTGACTGGAGATACTTGGATGCATTTTTAAAAATCACAGTAGTAATTAGTAATACCACAGAGGAATTAATTCCAGGAAGTTCTCTGGTCCACGCTATATAGGACAGTAGACTAGATGATCGTAGACGAATTCCTTCTAGACTTATAAGCTATGAATCAAGTGCATTTAATTTTTTCCTATTTTGTATTTTGTTTTGCAGCCTGGTGCCACTGAGTCTGCAAAATGCAATGAAAGCCCTTTATAAAAGTGCGAGTGAGATCAGGAACACTGGAAACGTGTAGGGTTCTCCCTGAAAGTGTCCTTATTTCATAATGCAGTTTACAGAACAGTCTTTGTTTTTCATAAGTGTTTGCAGGGACAGAGTTATTTATGTGTAGACGCGGGTGGTCTCCTGTCCACTGCTGTAACCACTGCATTTGGGATGAATATAGAATACTTTTGGACAGGGGTCAGCTTGGCAGTTTAAATCACAAACAGATGTTTGGCCACATTAGATCCTGCACAAACTTAACACACCGCAGCCCCTCTGTTCCCAATTCCAGTCCGTTCTTTTTATTTAAAAAAGGTAACGTATTAAAATAACCATCAGATGTAGAAACCAAAGCAGTTAAACCAAATCCCAGGGTTTGAAGAAACCTGAATCCCTGCAGAGGCCAGACGTGTGCACAGCTGCCAGCACGGCAGCCAGGCCTGACCCCCATCACAGCACGTGCCCTCCCTGTTGATCACAGCTGAAGGGCAGAGGACACTGGCAGAGTGGTACACAGGAGCCACAGGACCATAGAATATCCTGAGCTGGAAGGGACCCACAAGGACCATCAAAGTCCAGCTCCTGGCTGTGCACAAGACCACCCCAAGAATCACATCACGTGTCTGAGAGCATTGTCCAGGTGCTTCCAAGAGCCATGTGCATCTATCCTACTGCTCTCAAGCAGAGATCTTGGGGCTCTTATTACAGAGAATGCTGCTTTGCATGCCATCTTAGGAAAATTATTTTTTTATTGGCTGGAGTATAAAAATGGGATTAAAGATACATTGTAAATGAGGTGTGAAAGTGTCCAATACTTGCCAAACCAACTGGGTTTTAGTCCAGCTAAAGAGCTCCAGTTATGTTGTAGCCCAGCTCTGCTTATCTGACTCTGTGCCAAGTTACCTAAATTCTCTTTGCTTCAGCATCTGAAAAATGGGGGTAAAGATACCAGCTCCCGAAAATCAGGTCTGTGGTTTCAGCTGTGTAATGTAAATAGTTTGGATATGAAATTCTGCATTGCTGGAACCTCCATGAATTCAGCAGGAATGTTTCTACGAGATAGTGTGAGATTTATATTCCTTTATGCCAGCAAAAATTCAGTGTTTGGAGGAGTTCAGGTATTGGGGAAAACCAAAGCAAAAAAAAAGTATTACCAACAGCTTGGAAATGCCTGCCAGGAAAACTTGTTTCTGTGTTGATGGATCTCGACAGATTTTCTGGCATCAACTCTCTACCCCCCAGCTATAGCTAGGAAACCAAAATGCCAGCTTGTGTGAAATGTTTGGAGTTTCCTGGAAAGCAAAAAAGCCAAGCAGGCACTCGCGTGACTGGGTATTTGCTGTGTAAGCCTGGGTTAGAGCCTGCCTGCAGAAACAGTAAATTCTTCTGGGGCCTGTGGCACATGCCAGCCCACTGCCTGCCATTTGCAGAATGCTTGGGTACAGGCAGGTATCTGGTTGTAGGTTCACTGGACAGTATTTTATGATTTTTCATTCTATGGTGATTTAAATATGCAAGCGTAAGAAATACAGAATTATTTGCTTAAATGACATAAGGTGTTGATATAAATGTTAACTATGGAGATGTATACATACAGGAAGAATTTGTCTAGGCATGTCAGAATAGCATAGCAGATCTACTCTCTGTATCCAGTAGTGGTTGTATTGAGATGCTTCACAGAATGGGACAAGGATCTTACGTGGGTCTCATTCAGACCTCCAGTAGTCTACCCTAACTGGAAGCATTCACGTCTTTTCAATCTGTGATGTACTGTAAATATCTCTCTTGGAACTCAGACAGAGTTTACTACTAGTCTTAAAAACTCTCTTGTGGCTCGAATGCTGTATTCTTCCAGTTGGTTGAATTTTAAAATTCCGTCTCCCCATATGCAAGAATAATTCTGCTTAATGTGCCACTGTTTTAACTTACAAGTTTTTTTGTTGCATTGTTGCATTTAATTACACAAAGCCATTTAAGGTAGCTATTCAACATCCCCTACATTAGTGTGGTTGTCAAAAGGAAACAGTTACAGTGACGTTCTGCATAATCATTCACTGGGCTGATTAAAATGTATGTGGCAGAATAGGTCATTAGAGCACTTTCCCTGGGATCTTTTCTCATGTCCCTCTCTTTTGACTCAGTACAGAACCATTAGGGCTATTTTGACCAAAACTCAGAACCCTGTAGTGGAAAACACAAAAATTCATAGATGTGGCAGCGTTACTCTTGTTATTCTCAGGATTCTTACGCTAGTAAAACCAGTGGTAATATACCAACAGTAATATGTACACATGGGACACTGTCAATAGCATGGAGTTCATCAGAATGCCACTTACTTAAATATATTAATCTTTCTTTTACAGGCAGGAGAAAACCCAGGAGTCAGTCTGTCCAGGCACACACTGCTTTAAACCAAAGGCCCCCAGCTTCGAGTCACTCTGGACCAATTGTAGAAAGCCGCCAGCCTTTCATCCAAACATCTACATCTGCTCACGAAATTGCCCAAAGGCTTTCTAGTAGTCAGCTGTCATTCCACAACTCAGCAACATCTGTGTTTTCCCAGTCCCCTGCTGTTCCTGTTGCTGGCCAGCTGACTGTACAGGACCGAGCTGCAGCAATGCTCAGGTCCAGTCTGGCCTCTTCCACCAGCTCAACTCTCAGCCTGCTGTTCGGCAAGAGAAGTTTTTCAAGTGCTTTGGTGATTTCTGGGCTCTCGGCTGCAGATGGAGGTAACACCAGTGACACCCAGTCATCCAGCAGTATGAATATTGCCATGGGTCCTTCTGCTAGAGCAGCAAGTCAGGCAAATCGGGTAAGGCTGAAGCCAAAACAGCAGCACTAAGCGTGAACTCCTGTATTGCTCTCCCACCCTGTTCTTGAAGTGTCCTCACCACCATTTGGTTTCTTCCTTTTCACTGCTCAGAAAATAGGTTTTTTTCTGAAACAATGCCAGTATTTTGGTATTTGCTTTGGATTTTGCTGCATCACAATGAAAATGAGACAGTTTCCTATTAGTCTGTATATGAGAGTGAAAGCATTTATAAGTAACTGACGGGTTGGCTGTTACTCACACAGCTGCAATTGCAAACTGGGCCAAAGTCGCCCTTTCTTTCACTCAAACCAGGGCTTTAAGTCTCCATTTTCTGCAGCCCAGGTGATGAGTACCATCATAAGCAGGCTAAATAGCTCCCTCCTTCCTGCTTATGCAGGAATTAAAATTATTTGTAGGAAGAGGAACGGTTCCCCTGAATAGAGCATTTGTTCTGTCCCCCTCTCTGACCAGAAATTCAATCCAGGACCTGAAACCTTGTTGCTGAAAGGAATCTTATAGGAAATATTTACCAAAGGAAACCCACATTCCCTGTGATTCAGCATTTTCTAACACAAAAAGAACTTCCAGACTTCTTCCCAGTAGGCTCCCAGTTCCATTCCCATCTTCCCTGGAAAATTCAATGCACATAGTAGTGTTATCCTTTTACTGTCTATGTAAGTATATTCATTTAACTTTAGATGCCATCAGTTGATATCCTGAACTTTGAAAATTTGACCTCAGCACCAGAGAAGAGAAGAATGAGAAGATAGGCTAGAGAATGAAGGGTGATTGTGACCAGACACCATAATCAGAAACTTTCACATTTGGCCTATCAAAATGGAAACCAAATTGGCAAACAAGGAAGAGTGTGGATATGGAAAGTCCAAACCACTTTTCTATTACTGTCATTCTGGACTGTGTATAACTTCCATAGTTTCCAAAGAACTCTCCAAACCTCAAGTGAACAAAGCTCCTTATGCTTTGTGTACTTTGTTCTCAACCCAAAAATACCATGTATAGTACAGTTCCCTAGAGTTTTGCCATGACCTTCAACAGGAGTTGACTGAATATTACTCATCGGAGTCCAGTCCTGCTTTGTGACTGTAATGAGTATTAATACTATTTCTACACATACATACATTTGAACGTATCAAATGACAAGGCATAATTCCAGCCTAATTTGCAAGAACTCAGCCAGCCTGAGATACTCAGTACTAATGGTAGGATTCACCTTGTCTAACTTTAAGCCATATAAAATTCGGGCATGAAGTCTCAGGAGATTGTTAGTGAGGCTCCTGTATTCAATGGAGAGGCCAACCCACTTCATCCTCACAGCTATTAGGAAGAAATTTTCCCCTGGGAGACTTGATATCTCTCTACCTAAACGACACACTAAAATTACATGGTTAAATTTAGATGAGGTGAATCCTGGCCAAAGTAACTGCTCAGAGTCCAGGTGCCTGTTTGATTTAAAGCAGTAATGAGGAGGTGTTTTATTTAAACGTGAACACAGCACAGTTCTGGAATGCTTTGATATCAATGGACTCCTTACGGTGGGGTGGCACTGCGCTTAACATTTTAGGACTGATAATTGCATTCCAGTTTTGATGAAAAGGTTTCTTTGTAAGTTGAATTTAAAATCTGGTGTATAAAGCTAGCCCTAGAGCAACCCAATTTAACAATTCAGAAGTCAGCCCTGCTTGGAGCAGCAGTTTAGACTGGATGACCTCCAGAAGTCCTTTTCAATCCAAATTATTTTACAGCTCTCTATACATGTACATCTGTGGTACTAAACCTCTAGCTCCTGGTCTGGTTTTCCTTCCAAATTTATGCGTTACACAAAGTGTGACAAGTACCTCTTCAGAAGTCCCTTGTGAATAATGCATGTTAAGAATCCCATGGAGTTTCACAGAATGACATTTCTACATCAATTTTTAACTTTTTTTCACCTGTCACTTCAAAAAATAGCTGAAGTGTTACTTAGAAATTTCATAAACTAGTTGACTTTTTCTTTCTTTCTTCCCAGCAACTTGCTGAGACCTGTGAAGCAAGCGATGCTGCAGAATCCAGACCACAGCGAGAGGCAGGTCCAGCCCATGCCATATTCATGAGTCGGAACCTGGAGTGCAGAAGGGCCAGCCAAGAAGACATGGCCCTGGAAGACACTGCTTCTCAGCAAAGCCTGTCTGAGGAGCAGTAAGGAGCACTCCTAGCACAGGGGCCACGCACTTCTGAGAATTAAATAAAGACAGAGTTAGGTGAGGAAGCTGCACATGGGTTTAGGTTCTTTCAAATGTAATAAGCAACCTTCAAATGTTTATTTTTCTAACTTCTACACAAGAATACTACAGGGCAGGTGTTCTTCAGCTAATGGCCTTCGCATGGGTAGGGTTGGAAGATATCCTAAAAAACACACAGTGCCACTTCATCTCAGGTTCTTGTAAATCCTATAACAATGAATACAACCTGTTTAATGTTCCTTCCCCTGGAACGGTTAGAATCACAAATGAATACAGTAGGAAATATTAATACAACTCAGTGAAAAGCACACAAGACATCTCTTTCCTGCCATAACTAAACAGCTGATTGCATGCAAACTAACTGAAATTTGATATATAACATATAGCAAAAGGTAATTATGAACAGAACTAATGAATACATAAAAGGACAGTGCCACATGCTGTAACATTAGAGCTAAATTTGATTTTTTTTCCCAACAAGTCTCTTATTTTTCTTTAACATGTTATGCAGGTGCTAATGCTCAACAGCAACATAGCATCACAGACTTATATACTGCATGCAGCCATACTGAAATACTCTGTGAATAAGCCATGCTACACAGATTAACAAAAGTGTGAGAAAAGAAAGTATCCAGTGCATGGAAAGTCTTCAAAGCATATGGTGCACCTTATTTGCAAAGCAGCTTCGCATAAATTAGGTATTATCCCGTGTTCCTGTTTGATTTACAGGAGTGTTTCTCAAATTCCAGGCAACAGTACCCTTAGGAGTTGCAAGAGGGCCCAGGGGAATCCTTGAGGAGGACATAAAAGTGCAAAGCGGGCTGTAATTATTGTCTGGAAGTATTTGTGTTAGGAAGGGAACAGCTAAATACCTTTAATTGCTGGACACAGCTCAGTGTCCATAAACGCAGCCAGTAATTACAGAACCTTCCGATTTCCCTCCCCCAGAGAAACTGAGCTGCTGTCAATTTAATAGTTGCAGAAAGACAGATGATGCAAAAAGAGAGGCCACACTTTCACAAGGTTTGAGAAACACTGATTTTCAGGAATGCATGACTACTTTGGAAGGCAAAAGGGTGTAACAAATCCTTCCTCTACTACAGAGTCTAAACACACACATGTGTGTTCTCATTTTTAATTAAAAAAATTGCAGCTATCAGTGTCTTGCTGTTCCTCCTTACTGTAACTACCATAGATTGTTTCTAAATCTCAACACGATGATGTGCAGCCAGGCTGTCTTGTCCCAATTAACAAGAAAGATTTAACAAGAGATGCTGTAGCTAAGTCTCATTACTGTTAGGCATTACTCAGTTGCATTCTGATCTTCCTACTGTGCCACACTTCAGATCTGAGTAGTAGAACTAAATAACACTGAGTGAAAATAAAATGATTCAAGTACATTTTGTGTGGCAGCAGTTTTTGGGTCTTCTTTTCTCTTTGGAATTATTTTCTCTTTCTGCCTTACCAAGTTAAGAAATCTATTGGTTTTTTTCACTTCAGATCTTGATGAGTTGATTATTTATAAAGCTCAGCACAACCTAGGAAAAATTCTGACCATTCTCTCAAGGGCAAAAGCAGAGTATTCATGTACAGCCTTCTGAGACACGTGGACACTTTGCACAGTTCAGGCCCTACTACTGTCTCCTAGAGCATCCAGGTGTGATGTGGGAGAGGCAACTGAATTCAACTGCTCCCTTCTCACCAGTTCTGGCAGATCCTGTCTCCCACCACCCTGTTCGTGAAGTGCTTCATTACAAATGACGGATGGAGGTTATACAGGTAGGTGGAGGGCTCTTACTAACAGTAGCCAGCCCCATTTCTGCCTTGGATGCTTTTGCATGGCAGTCCACAGCACAAACCATCATCTCTTTGTCTTCCTGCATGGAGGCAGGGCGAACAGGTGGCTGTGGAAAGCAGTAAGGACTTTCCCATGTTCACTTGGTCTAACTTAGGCCTCCAATTTTCACATCTCTAAGTTTGAATTAATTTCCATCAAAAATAAGTAATGCCAGTAGCCCAAATCAACCTGAATTATTCTGTGTATCCAACTCAAGCATACTAAACCAGAAGTGGCTCCACAAATCCTTTCAGCAGCCAGCCACTGCATCTGCTTGCACGGACTGAGGCCCAGCAACACCACCTGCCTCCTGCACCACATTTTCTGAAAGTCTCTACCATCTCCTTGGTTCTGGTACTGTATCCTAAAATAATGCAGCTGCCTCACAGTTCCTGACCTAGTTCAAGCCACCAGCACCCAGAGCCCCCACTCCTTGGGGACAGCAGTGTGGCATGAAGTCCAGCCTCCTGCCGCACAGGGTGACTGCCAGGAAAGGCAGGTTCTAACTCCTTTGTTGAGACACTGTGCAAGCAGAGCAAAGCAGGAGTCAAGGTAAGATTCAAAAATTAGTTTCTTTTGTAGCCATGTCCTACACAGCTTCTATTTTGCCTTAAAGTTGTTATTGTAGCTTAGTGGGTTGAAAAAAAAACACACAAGTGACCACTAACAAGCATAATAAAGACAGGAAATAAAACCAAAATAAGCACAACCTTTCCCATGTTATGTTCCTCTGTATTTTTGGAGATAGTCTGCTGATATATGCAGTGGTTTTAAATATGAGCCAACCCTACAGAATAATCAGACATGATGATTAGAAATAAAACCTGCAGCTAGGAATGAGGTGATATTGATTAAACACATTTGACCTCCCCCGTTTTTGCATGACGTAGAGATACACCCAGTTACTCTCCACATAGCAGAAGATGCATTTAAGACTCTGGTGCAGACAAAGCTAAGAAACAGGAACCTAATCTTTACACAAGACCTAATTTCAACAGTGAGCTGTTCTGAACAGCTCTGCAGAGCACCAAGGAATGCTGCTCTCAGCACCAGTGCCTACATACACATAAAGGCTTTCTGTCATGTTCCTGAAATACCCAAGCAGCTTGATACTTAACCTCACACTCAAGGTGTCTCAGAGTTGCAAGATGGAGGTACCTGCGACCTCAGGACCCCACTTGTTGGGCAGTTTTGGCCTCTGATTGAAAAGCAAAGGTAAGTTTCACTGCTTTTATGTCATCTGTGACACTGCTGATGTGTTTCACAATGCTGAACGCTGTTAAAACTTTGGCCCTGAAGTTGCTTAGGCTTCACAGTTTGCCTGTATGGCTGATCTCTTACTACAGCTGCAGTGCAGGAAGGAGGGCCACCACCAACACGTAAGTACCTTTTCTAAGGAAGTCCACAAGGGTTTTTTGCATCAGGTGCTATGCTTGATTTTTCCAGAGCTGCAGAGGCCACTTAGCTCATTCAGGCAGCCCAGAACATTCTTGTTTCTACAACATGATAAAGGTGACATTCCTATCTCATTAGCAAGGAAATCAAGTACTCAATCCAAAACAGCATTTGGTACATGCAGTTTTTTTCAGAGAAATGAAGAGATGGAGGCTTCATCTGCTTCCCCCCAGCTTAAATTCACCATTATGAAAAGAATTCACCATTATTAAAATCACCATTGCTGAAAAGAAACACTGAGAGTGATTTTATCCAGACTGGCTCAGCAGGGCCCTCCCAGCCAGCGAGGAACACTGACAACACAGCAGGTTACTGAATGGAGGATAATAAGGTAAAACAAGCACAGACACAGTACTTCAGCCCTTGCACTAATAAACATGAGATACTTACCTCCCTCCCATTTTTTTTTTTTTCCCTAAACATTCCTTTCACTAACAGGCTCTTGTTGACATCCTACAGTAAAAGCCAGGTACTACACTCCTAACCATGAAACATGGCCTGAAGGTCTGGTAAAAAGACTTTAAGTAACTTTTTACCAAAGCTAACCACAGGCTGCTGAACTGCTCACATCCACCAGGTACACTGGCGATACCCCAGCCTGGCTGTTTCTCACCACAGGAAGCAAGTAGGAACCAGTGATAAGCATGGTCTACAAAGTTCATTCCTGCTGATCCTAAAATAAAAGCCAGAGATCCTGGCTGTTCCCTCCATTTTGCAGCATCATGTGAACTTCTCTGCAAGGAACTGAAGCTCTCATTGCAAAGTCTCACCTCATTCCCATAGGCAGAAAATCTTGGCATTCACTGCATTTAAGACAAATCTCAATGAAAAGAACAGTGTGAGTCCTTTTCCCTTGACATGATGACCAGATACTCTCAATATCGATGACAGACATTCTGACACTATTAAGTACTTATGACTCTGTGATGTCATTCACAGCTTTTTATAAAAACTATTAGAATAAGACAAGAAATGTAATTTGCATTTGTCTCCAGCCCACCAGGCTCTTCTCTTGATGGAGAATATAAGTTAAAGACTAGTTGAATTTTGTGCAGCTCATTTTAAAAGATTAAAATTACCAGTGAGATTCTCCAGCATGTAATAATCATCTTCTCATCAATGCATTCTTTTCAACTACCCAATTACTGCCATATTTAGATTACTCCCTGGATTGGGAGCTGGTACTTAATTACCATGTTTCACTAGTGCTTGTACATCCTTAAATCTGCAACACAGACATATTACTTATAATTAACTTTGCAGTAGGTCCAGTGTCAAAGATTCACCTCTCTCAGCTTCTCAGAGTTTTACAAGTCAAAAATTGCCTAATGCATGATAAATAATGCAGGCCCTGTTTATTCCATGCTGCGTGCAATTTTATGATGGAATTACAAGCCTACTTGCCAAAAAAATCCTTGATTCGTGGGCTTCGAGAGTAATTGGTACCTCACATTCTCCCCTTTTTTACACCAATTAAAACCTGCAGGTGCACTAATGTTGTCATTTGGAATGTAGCTGGTATATCAGAGGTTCTTTTCACCAAATGTGTGCTATTAGTAAAATCAGCCCATCAGGGGAATTGTGAATGCTGTTTGCTGTTACAGTGCTCTCAAGGCCTTCCAAATATTTTACTAGTGCAAGACCAGACAACAAATTTTTATCTTTAAAGTAAACACGGGTTGTCATAAAAACTTACATTCAGTTGGAAATACTACTTATTTACTGTAAGTATATTTGAAACTGGCAAATCATATCTTTGAGACTGCCAAAGATTTAAAGGCCAGACATGACTGTTAAGGTCATCTACAATCTCCTGCTGAACACAGGCTACAAAATTTCTCTTTATTTCTCTGGAAAAGCACTCTAGCTCAGAGAGAAAATTGGCTTAAAAACCAAAAAACCCCAACAACAAATAAAGACTCTCACCAGTCTTGAGATAGGAAGCAGAAAACAAGAGACATTGATGTCAGTAGCAAAAATATGCTTTGGTTTAAAAGGGTTGACATTTCACTCACAGTTCCAGTGAAAGAAAAAATCCACGTGCATTTTCCAGTGACCATTGAGCCTCAATACAAAATGTCTTCCTTGCACCATGAGGCAATGGCTTAAAAGTACTATAAGCACATTGGTCAAAAGCTTCCCAAACCTGTTCCAATTGTTTGGGGGCTTTTTCCCCACTCTATTATATGAAGAGACTACAGTAGGCACCATGGCACTATATGCAGGGCAGTATATCTGCTTTCATGGGGATCAAATACCACTTAAAGTGATCTCCCAACATTACTGGCTGAACTGGAATTTGGAAAACTCAGCTCTGCCATCACTCCTAAGGGAACTCCGCTCCCCAGCCTCCAACAGAGAAGAGTGAAATCTCTCCCCTTTATTTAGCTTTAAAGGTCAGTCCTCATTTAAGACTCCACAGCAGTCCCACTAAAACCTTGCTACACTTTGGGTCATTATTTAATCATTGAAAGAACTGTTCTTTCACAGCTTATTTTACAGTTTAAGAGACTTGACATTGAAAGAGGAGGACATCCAATACTTAAGTGCAGAGAGGTTTCTGTTCAAAAATCTATGGCATACAGCCCTGAAAAAGGTTACAGTGCTCCCAAGTCCCTCACCTCTAAAAAAGGTCTTTTGTCTGAATAAGATGCCTGAAATAATTAAGGGATTAGTGGTATCTTCAGGACACAACCTTATTTTGCAAAAAGCAGCCAGGAGCTGTACATTCTCAAAGGAGTGGGACGCTAAGAGGAATTTTCTTTTTCCCAAATATGATGAAGATGACACTATCATCCAGAGGGATTTGGGCAGAAGGGTAGTTCTAACAGGGCAGTCAGGGAATGATGGCCATAGCATCTTGTAATGTAGCATGTGCCTCCTACCATGTGTGGAGGGGGAATGTTTGTACCAGACCCTCTCATTCTGAATATGGGAAACAGAAAGGACATTCCCTCTATGCCCCCAGCTGTTTGCAGGACACCTCTAAAAATGCCTGTCCCCATCCAACCCTATAAAACTGTGAGTGTCAGTTTTACAGAAATAAATAAGTAAAATTATATTTGAAAATGCCTTTAATATAGTTTGCTGGGTTTAACAGTCACTGAACTGAACAGAAAAATGTTAAGAAATTACTGAATTCTTAACAACTTTCTACAACCAGAGATGATTATAAATTGTACAATGAACAGTGTGCACCTGGGAGGGAATTCTGTTTTCACAAAACGCAAAACTGATGAAGTGGTGGCACTTTTCCTGAACACATCTGTACACCTCATAGGGAAACACATTGTCTAATACTCTCCAACACTTCTTATTTCACCATTAAGCATATATAAAATTGGGTAAGGGAAAAAACCCAAACAAACAAAAGATATCAATAAATATAACAGATTGTAAAACAAATATAGACAACTGCAGTATTAAGTACATCCTGACTTAACAAACTCTGCATGAAAAACACAAGTCAACATTTGACTGAACTCCATGGACTTGAAGATTTATATATGTAATTTTTAAGGGGATGTGGGACAGGATTGCCATCAGAAAATTGAAAATAAACTCAAAATGCAACCCTCTTATCAACTACTACCTGGGCCACATAGGGGAGGGTAGAGCTGGTTATTTTCCCTCCCAAACTGGAAATCTGTAAATGTCACTTGGGACTACAGGAAATTTTCTTGAAACTCTAGCTAACCCTTCTTATACTGCAACTGCAGAGAGGGGTGTCTGGGGGTAGAGGGAGAGAGAGCATCTCCTTATTCCTTCTGCTTCATGATTTCTCAGCATCCATGCTGAAACACCCCTGGACGCACCTAAACTGAGTTACCAAGAGTAAAGATATTTCTACATAAACCAGGCAAAACACACATTTTGGACAGGGTTCTGTTCTGTTACACCAAGGCTAACTTCCAGATACTAAATTGCTCTCTAGGCAGAACGGTCCAAACACACTCAGAAAGACTAAAATCTCAAACAGATTTTACAGTTAATTGTTTTTACATGGGGTAACTTGGATCAGTTAGACCACCTAACTTCCAAACACCAATATTATAACTGGATGTTAGCTATTCAATTTTTTTAATTCGGTGAACTGAGTAAATAAGAATCCTGTTATCTCATTTTCACATTTTAGAGTATTACCAGCTTTACCTTGCTTACTCTGAAGGCTCCAGTAAAGCCTCCAGGGGCTAAAGCGGGAAGGACAGACTCTAAAACATCCGCAAAATGTTGTAATGTTTTGTTGAAATAAAAACTTCACTGTTTATAGGAACGAGAAGGTCTTCATTTTCTGCAGGATTCCACAGCTGCCAAGATGTCTTGCAAAATGCTGTTTCTGTTTTCCTTACTAACCTAGAGAAAGATAAATTAAAACTTATGTAATTTGATGAACAGCCTCTATACCAGGGTTTACTTCAAAAACTATCAAAGCAGAAATTCAAATGCATTTCTTTCTCAGTGCAGGAATGTTGAGTGTCAAACACCTGCTTTCTTCTGCTACTGAGAACACAATATGCTAAACCCACAAACATACATAATTGAATATTCAGTGATCTTTTTGATTTAATTACCCATGGCATTTTGCAGTATTATTCAGGGTTTGAATAACTAACAAGAATCACTCAAAGAACCAGCATGTACTTTTGTCATTACTAGAAATCCTTTTCAACCACCAAATTTAACTTTCCTACTATAAAGTGTTCTTACGCTTTCATCACTTGAAAGGGTTGTATTTATTAAGATGAGAGACCTAGTCAAAAATATCTGCAAAGAAAAGAAATTAAAACAGGCTTAGCAGCATACCTCTGTTCTCTGAGAAACCTTACCACTGCAGGATAGAAACACCTTGAAAAAAAATAGAGTACTTGAAAAAGCTGGGCTCTTCTGTAGCGCACTGAGGGACAGATTCAGTCAAACACTTCATGAAATGCTGGGCTTTAAGACCAATATATGTGGAAAATCCACGTAGTCCAGTGCCCTGTCTTTTGCTGGGTCCATCTGCATCCCAGCCCATCCAGATTAGTGTAAACTGCCAAGCAAATGCTAGCATTTGCTAGTCAGCTCAGCTCCCAGAGGCACAGAGCTGGGGGGAGCTCTGTGTGTGTAAATTACCCCTTTCTGACAGACCACGTCCTGATCCAGAGCCCAGTGACCCCCAGTGCCACACATTACTAACTCAAACAAAGCCTGGGGAGATGACTGGGGTGGTAAAGGGTTAAGAAGCAATTGCAAAGCATCAGCAAAAGCCTCATTTAAAAAAGTCTAAGAAATTTTCCCCACTATTCAGACCCCTGCAGAGAGGGCAGGAAGAAATCAGACAAAGACAGATGAGCCAAAAATAAAACAAAAGGAGTTCATATAAAGTTGGAGAAAAGCTGTTTGATGAGGAAGGAGAGACAACACTATGCACAGCATAAAACCCTCTACCAGAAAGGTTTCACTGCACTCCCTGTACCTGCATTTAAGATCTGAGCACAAGAGTTTGTATCCCTTCCAGTATTACAACCAATAATGAACAAAGTATTGTTATTATTATTCAATAGTTGACAATCCTACCTGAAGAATTTGGCCCTAGGAGCCTACCACTATTTACAGTCACAGACATCCTATCCAAATGCTGGAAAACAATACTGTAAAACCTACAGACAGTGGTCTCACCTACCCCACTTGAATTCAAGACAGCAGATCAACATGGGACTAATGAAAAAGTAACATTAAAAAAAAAAAAAAAAGAACAAAAGGGGGCTGGGCGCTGGGGGGAGAATAAGGTAAGGGAAGATCTGCCTGAAAATGTCACTGGTTTTATTGAGAATCATTACAAGCCTGTTCTAAGATAAACAAAAAACTCAACAATAACAAAGGGAGCAAGACAACAAAGAACGCTCTTCAGTAAGGCTATTGAGAGACCCCAAGGTAAACAATACACAGCACATAGGAGCCAAACTCTAAATTTCACAGCAAGTGTACTGATATCCTGACTTTCAAAGGACCTTCTTCACATTTAATAGCTCTTCCCACTCTCTCACAGCCAACAGAAACAATACTACATTTTATCTATCCCTTTTCCAACCTACATGCCAGAAATCCAGTGAGAGCAACAGAGAAAAAATGCCAAGCACTGGGAAATTTTCACAACTGTTTTACAAAGGCTGCTTGATAGATATAAGTCTCCTCTTTAGATCTGGAGACAGTCTGTGCAGGCAGCTTTCCCAGAAAGAACAAATCTAGTATCTGTACTGAATGTACAAACAGATGGGTAAGTTTTTAGAGAGTTAAAAATAACTGTAGATGCTGCTTATTACCTAAGCATTTAGGTAATTTGGAGGAAATTACCACCTAGACTACAAGCAGGCAACCGCAGTGGACAAAAGCTTTCTTCCCCTGTTAAAAGTATTGTCAAGGTAAGTGCTCGTCTACAATCTGTTCAAACAGAACCTTTTCTTCTGATCCATTTAGCTATTTTCTTTCTTAATAGGCATATGCAACCAAACTTCACTAATGGGTTTCAGAGAAGCAAAATTAATAGATGGGAGAATGGGAAAAAATTAGTATCTGCCAGCTGCTAAGGATAACCTGATCTTATTCATGACACCGTGTCTGCAAAACTGCACAGACACTGCAAAAAGAGTCTCTGTAGTTTCACTGTAAACTTTAGTTCTCAGCAAAATGGAATTGGGCAGTAATGGAAAGAAATGTGTTAGATATCAGAGCTCCTATCGTTAAGAGCCCTAAACATAATAAATTAAACATTTGGGACCAAATGCTCAACTGCTTTTAGGGCATCTGGGCCCATTTACACCAACAAAATATGCTTTCAAGACAGAAGGGACTGTAAAACCCCAAACAGCTGTCTCTGTGCTCTTGGCGTCAAACAGCACAACTGTCCTTGTGACACTAAGAGAAGGATGAAAAAACTTTGCTGGGCTACTTGAATTCAGCCTATGTCTGTAGGAAGTGATAAAACAGCCAGCACATCTTTGGAAGGTAGTCACCTACTTCTGCATACTTCCAGGCACAATAAAAGTTAGAAAGGAATTACTGACCACGAGCTATTTGGGCACTCCAGATTCTCCCCATGCCACAGTCCTCAAAGAACATGTGAGCTGGTGATCCAGTGTTCCCTTCAGCTACTAACACCTCTGACTCCTCACGGGCCAGTTCTGTTCCTGGTCAGGCACATGTTTTAACCAGCTGGGAAAGAGTGTATAGTGTGTCACTGGAGCAAGAGAGGCAGATGCTCTCTTGCACAAGACTTCGGCAAAGTAGGTGTGTGTCACCAGGGAATGACTGCAGTCTATCACACATTTCACATGTGTGCTTTTGGCTAACGGATTCGCAGAGAACTCTGTTTAATAGAAGAAACCTGCATGTCCCAATCTCAGCAACATGAACAGGATGGGCCATTTTTTTAGTAAAGATTTTTTCGCTAAAGGAAACGCTGCTTGGATTGAACTCAAAGAAAGGCTTTAGCTGGCTGCTGTCAGTACTTGAGAGAAGGATGTGTTGGCAGACTGGCACAGCTAAAACCATGGGGTTGAGTAGCAGATGCCCTCATATCACCTGATAAAAAGAGACAACAGGAGCCTCAAAAGCTTCCTTGAAAAGCCAAATGCTGTTTTCTAGCACCCTGTTTCCTCCCCTGAGAGGATCAAATGCACACACTACTCTGCGGTTGTGATTGCAGCCTAAGCACTGACTGTTACTTTCAGTAAGGCTTCCTCATTCCCTCTTCCCCAGTCCAACTCATAAGTGAATAGCCCCTGTGGGGATCAAATCCACAGCCTTGGCATTATTAGTACTGTGCTCTAACCAGCTGAGCTAATCTTCATGTGCATCTCTGTTGAAATGCCCAAAAACAAACACACATTAGCTTGGTAGTGGAAAACCGGGGGCTTTACCTCTGAAAGGAACAGTAGGAGCTGAATGCTTATATAAAGAGAGGAACAGTCTCTCATCTTTGCTCCAACAATTACTTTAACACTTAATTAAACCAGCATTTAATCTGAAAACAGAAACTGCAGATGATGGTGGGATCCTCAACTAAAAGCTGTGGAACATTTCTGAACACTGCAGTTTTTTCAACCTAACTCTGAAGAGGAAACATAAATCAGAGTGGGGAATGCATTTAGCTTGGGTTTGTGAAGCACCCAGGACACTTAGAGATATTAAGGAGAACTCATGCCTGTATTCCTATGAACAGGCTATGTTTTATTGTGGGAAGTTTGAGACATCCCCCCCCAACTGATCAGAAATGCACTTAGAGGCCCTAATATTCTGAAAATTATGTCTGTAAAAATACCATAATGAATTCCAAAATTGGTTCACTGACTCCAGAGAAAGTATACTCCATTTACAAGCATCTTTCTTCTATAAATCATTTCTGCAAACTCCACTGCTGCCTTTTTTTTTTTTTCCCCTTTTTTTTTAGTTTCTTGAATATGATTACTGGTAATATTTCTGCAAGCCAGTCTGGGAAAAAAAACGGCTTAAAAATCTGACTGTACTTTAAAAGATTTAACTCTTAGGAATAATGAATACTTATGCAGCAATAATACTACAGCAAGAAAACCTTTTAAAACAACTATATCATTACTTCTGCAGCTCCTCACAAGCAAAGCCAGCTGTGTGAGCCTGCTATATCAAGTGCCAAATTTTTTTTAATAATGTGAACACCTGCCCATTAAGAATAAAATGGAAACTAAAAAACTTATTTCATACAAACTACCCACAGCTATCAGTTGTTTAAACAGAGCCAAATACAAACCAGTAACGTAGAACAGAAGGCTCTTTAAGGATATTAAATACTACTCACATTGAACACTTTAACATCTTTCCTACTTCTTATTTCTTCAACAAGATCCAGAGGCTTTCCCTTAGGTATTGGAATAGTTCCAAGCACCACAGTCCCTGAGCCAGTGAGAGTTTGACGAACAGCTTGAATAAAAGCCTGGCTGAAGAGTTCCATTTTACCAATCTCATCTATGACACAAATTCTTTTCTCTGCATCACCACCACGGTTTACCTGTGGAAAAGCATATCAAGAGATTGTAAACAACCAAGAACTTAGAACAAGCAACAGAAATAATTTCTATGCCGATAAAAGAAATATCTCAAAAAAAAAATTCAATTGTAATACTGGGGAAAGTGGAAGAGTCAAAGCTACTGCTGGCAAATGACAGACTTAGAAACTATCATTTCTATTTCACGAGAGATTTTTGGAAGGATGAAAATATACGTGCAGTACAAATATGAACTACAATAGGAAATATCCATAATACCAGATTTCCTTCAAAGCAGAATTCTCACAAGTCCCATATGAGCTACTTGAAAATTAAGAACTGTACTTGGCCAACTAGCAGCTCTCAATCATTTTGAGGGCCACTGATTTTTAAAAACTCTTCCCATCAAATTATGACTTTAGAATAAACCAACAGTCACACAAAAAAAAAAGTATTTAAATAAAAAGACTTCCCTTAAGTCTAGATTTTGCAGTTTCTCCTTTTTCAGCTGGGTTGAAGGAGGATCAAAACTAGCACTTCTCTCAGAACAACTGGTCTTCTTCAAAGCTGTCTTGGTAACAACCACGTCATTTCAAGCCTCTCTCACATCAGAAGAGTCATCTTCCATTTGTTTGTTGAGATATACCTTATTCTTTAGTCCTAGCCACCTTCCTGGATCTTAGGAGAGACATCATACTAACAATTAACCACATTTGTCATTTGTTTGCTTTTCTCATGAAGCGAATACTGTGACAAACCGTATTCGTAGACTGTAAAGTCTACGAAAAAACACAGGTGACTGCTACTGAGGAAAAGGCAGCCCATGAAGTGGAGGATCGCTTCAACAGAAAAAGGAAGCGCAATGCCTACCCTCTTTTGGTAAAAGTAACTGAAAAGCACACTCCATTATTTACAGAAGTGAGATGGAAATCAACTCAATTCAAAACCTCACTACAGATCCACAAGTATGTAGCAAACCAAGCCATATTATACAGAACATTAAAAAAAAAAAAATCGAAACACTATCCCTTGTGAAGGTAAAGTATTTGCTTCTGGGAAAGTAAAAGAACTGTATAACATGCATCCTAAAATCTTTTTGAGCTGAGTCCCTACTGAGTAGCTGTTTTATCTTAAATCCTTTCATAGATCAGTGAGCCAAAAAGCCAATACTAGTCACTAGGTCACACACTGAGAAACAGAGCATTTAGCTTTGAAAAAAATTGAAAAAACTTTATCAGTCCTGCCTGGTAAAGTCTGCAGAACCACAGATCTGCCATTGCAGGATCTACCCCATTCTAACTGGACTGAATAAAGCCTTAAGAGCTGTCATCAAGACTAAATGGGCATGTGCCCATTTCATGCTGCTCTCTGATCAAACCAGACCGTAACTATGACTCTCCTGACCTCATTCTTCACTTGTCTCTTCTTGTTTCAGTTCTGGGATCTTCCTCACTCTCCTCTTCCATTTTGGGCCACTTACACGCATGACCAATTCCCACAAAACTGATAATCAGTGCTTTCTACGAGCATTGGATCATGCAATGTGTAATTCTGCTGGCTCCAGTTCTCTTCACCTTCTTGTAGTTGCAGAAAGCTATAGAAGAAACTGAAAAATTCAACACTGCTAACACTTTCCTAATAAGACCTCTCGCGGACTTCATATTAATTCAATAATAAAAGGATTTCAAGTCCAGCACTGGCTTAATGAAGTATTTTTATTAAACCATCCTTTCATTTACTAACATCATAAATATAGTTGCAGTGAAATGAAACAGATACAAATCATTCCATTTTATTTATATTTCCTTTCTCCCTTATCCCAACATCTCTGTTTTCCTACTGTCGGACTTTAATGTACCTTGATAAAAATCAAGAATTAGATCCTCAATCTTATTTTTGCTCCTTCCACCTCTTTGGTTTCTTGTTCTAAGTTCATCAAAAAAGTCCCTTCTTTCTTGTCCCCTTGAGCTTTGGTAATGTAGAAAAATCACAATAGGCTTTTTTTTAGTAGCACAGTTCAGCAGCTGCTGCACACTGTCATGTTATTGCCAAAATCAGATCTGTTCTTGTTTAATTTGGGAAAGGGGAAAGGTTGGAGGGAGAGGAAGGAGAAGGAAAAAGGCAGTAACAGAATATTAGCAGAGGAAAGGAAAAAGTCTATGTGGAAAGTCTTGTCACAGTCAGAGCACTCCATATGCAGCTGGCTAAATCCCAAATAGCCAGGCTGCTATTATCAGTATGCAGGTACTTAGACAGTAGCAACCAAAAACACCCACCGGATTCAAGAAACAAATGCTTCTCCTGGAAGAAGACAGGAATCAGAGGAAGAGGGGGAAAGGGCCCTAAAGAAGAGCAGCAGGAAAAGCCCTTTTCTTGAACCACTGATTCCACCCAATTCTCCATGTTAAGCCACTCATACATTTTGTTTGCTTTCCAATATGTGAGACAGTAGCATAGGAAGAAACTTCCTACCAGCTGCCTCTTTAGGCCAAAGAGGTCCTGCTTGCAGGATGATCAGATCAAGAAAATGAGGAGATTCTAATCTCTCCAAACCCACAATAATGATAAGAGAACAAGCCAGATTTGCACCTCCAGCTTCTTCATCCTGAAGTCAATCAGAATCAGTAAAGCCCAAGAAACAAGCCACTTATTAATAGCAAAAACTAGTGCTGAAAAAGGGCCTTCCAGTAACATCAATTATCATAAAACATACATTTTTCAGCAGCTTTCACAGAATACTCACATTTCTTAGCATAGGAAGAACCAACTGCTCAAAGGAAACAAGGTCTACAACATATTGTCCAACTCGATATTCACGTCTTGAAGTAGAAGAATCAGAACTGGAGTTGAAAAAGAGACACACAATTCCTTCTCAGTACTGAGTTTAGTGAGAATTCACTGTAGTCATTTGAAGTGGATTTATGAGAAGTTATCCAAATAAAACAAATCCCTTTAATTCTTCTAAGAAAGGAAGGGAAATAAACTCTGCAGACCATGCACTAAGTCATATTGGAGTTAGCTTGCTTTCAGATAATATTTATACCATAAGCTACCTTCACAACTATGCAAGCTCAACTTTAAAGAGCGTATGGAAGGATAATGGCATCTAAAAGTCAGCAGGTATATTTATACTGAAATCAAAATTTATGTCTGCAGTTCAGACCTTTGAATTTGGTAAAGTGACACTACCGACAGCATCACAGCAGTAGCCCAAATCTCAGTGTAGGCTGCAAAACCCTGAAACAATCTCGGAAAAATGCTCAGTTTGCATGTGCTGCACCACAATATCCTGGGGGAACCTCCATTGTTAGCAGAATGCAAATTATTTAGTCAGATCAACTCTGTATGAACGAGGTGCTAAGGACACACCTGGGCCTTGACTAAGTTTTGTACAAAGTGGGAAAATCGGAAAATCTAGTCTACAGTCAATCAGGAGAGACTGTAAGCTACTCTGCACTTCAGAGACCCCTCTCTTAGTGGTGCTCTGAAACCCTCCTTTTCTTAAAATTCACATATGAGTTTTGAGGACCAGTCAGTGGCTCATTAAAACAATGTTATATGTGATTTCCCTTTTTATTTTCCACTTCTGCCTCCACAGATTAGCTGATAGAAACACAAAAATCTTCCTCCCTGCCCACAACAAGCTACTTACTGTATCCCAAAGAGACTTAACCTCGTTAATAAAAGGCTCATCGGTGCTTTATCTGTTGTGAAATAGGCAGTAAGAGAGAACATCCCTCCCTAGCACATTTTCAATATTTAAGTATGCAATAGAGACACTGCCTACACACAGAATATAGGTATCAGCCAGGACACAAGAACTAAACAATGACCCTGACCAAGAAAGCCGTGTGTGCTGAAAATCACCTTCTGGAAGAGCATTTAACATGCCAATGGACTGGAGCAGACACATAAAAACAATAAGCCACTTACAGTTATTAAAAACTCAGTACCTGACTCTAGATAAAGGTCCTCGGTTTCCAGACAAAGTGACAACATCAAATCCTGTTCTCCTGCCACCTTCTCTAACTTCCTCCGTGTAAAATCCATCAATGGGAATGCCTGAGGATTTCAGAGCTTGAGTGACTTTCTGGATCAAAGTAGTCTTTCCAACCCCTAAAAACAAAGAATTAAAAAAAGCACACAGGGTTAATCTTCTTCTACACTAAAAGCCAGTTTTTAAATACAACAGTAATGATTCTGTTCAGCAGGAACACTGATTACTGTGGAAGTTTGCAAATTACTTTTTTCAAATGGTAGGAAAGAACAGAAGCACCTTTTAAAGTTCATTCTGTACTGAAACTGTAAAGTTTTATTAGCATTTAAGAAGTCACAACAGAATGGTAAAAATATCCCACGTGACCACTGAACTTATTAGCTAGGTAGTGCACAGGCAGGCCACAAAACTTACCCCAAGGCAGGTAAATACACAAGACCCATGCTGTTACACGACTGATACCCAAGCTTACTGAAGACTGAGTGACAAATCTCTCTTTCTACCACTGATATTCACTACTTTTTAAGAACAGAGCTAAGTTTACCCCCCTTTTAGACCAAAAGGTCAAAGCTGACTTCTACTACCAGAAGCCTAACTGGCACAAAGAACACACTTTCACTGATGTACGAGAAACCAGAAGCACTCGACACTCCTGAGATACCAGGTCCTATATGGCAAAAAGTATTCCCAACAACAGAAAAATGCATCTTCTGGTAACTGAATTGAGAGACATTTTGACTATATATGGGGAGAAGATTTTTACTGTGAGGCCAATGAAGCCCTGAAACAGGCTACCCAGAGAGGCTATACAGTCTTTATGTTCTTCAAGGATTTTAAGGTGTGACTGAATAAAACCTTGAGCAACCTGGTCTGGCCTCACAGCTGACCCTCTTTTACACCTCCTAAAGTTCCTTTTTACATGAATTATCCTGTGACCCTATAATCCAATTTCTTACCCTAAGACTTGCCCTTAAAACCCTCGCTACCTGATGTCTCCTTGCACAGTCTAATGTACCTTTTACAGTATGAACACTGGTCATGTTCCAGACATGGTTTCAAGTCCCACAAGGGAGCTATTTCTTCTCATTTGCCATTGTACAAGTACATCCCTTGACAATCTCCTTTTACATTCATCTTTATCACCTCTCACAAAATTCAGTGTTACCACTTAATTTTTAAAAAAATCATAAGATGGAAAATAATCCTGTAGAATAAACCTTCAAATTCCTGGAGATAAGGAACACAGACCAAATGTGACATGACTGAAGATGCCAACAGAAATCATTTCAACGTGCACACACCAAACTTCTTTAGATTTTAAGCAGCTTTAGAAACTATTTTCCTAACAGTTAATACTAATGACAAAATACACTGTGGCTTCAAGGGCATCTAGTCAAAACTGAAGGAAAGGGCTTTCTGGCAGTTGAACAATAAAATGACAAATGTGGCACCCTCAGTATCTAACATCTTTCCAAGGCCTTGTCTCTATAAGCGAATTTATACTAATTTGTATAAGTGGATTTGCTATCTCTAATTTGGTTACCATCATTCAGTAAATTGACAAAGTAAGCTAGAACAACTCAAACTAAGTTTAAGAAAGCTTGAAGTTATACATTTAGCTAATCAAACTGTACATTCAATTACAGATAAATTAAGAGAGACAAGGCCTAAGCAGACCTAACCTCTGTGTCTCCTGCAGGGCTGCTTTTATTCAAGTGGATGGAAATACAGAGTGAAAGATGGGGAATATACTCCTATCTCAGCCTAGCAGCATCATTTTAGACTCATTCCAGACAGGACAGGCACCTGGAGGAGATTCACAAAAAGGAGAACTAGGCCCACTGCTTTACTCCCACACCACAAAAGAAGTTTTGCAATCCTAATAACTGGTTAATCTATCTACTATGTATTTTGGCCCTCATACTCTATCCCACTCCGCCTCCACAATAATCTGATTCCCCTACCATGATAAACTACTCCAATCGAGGCCTGCCCATCTGGGACACCAATTACTACCTCTACCTGCACATCACTGAGGCTGGAAGTGCTAAATCACTACAATTAAGTCACAGATGAGCTCTCAGAAATTATTACCGGATGCAGCTTATACTGGAGCAGGATTAGTTATCCAGGACATGGCTGGGTTTTTTTCCCCAACACCGGAAAGGGGAAAGGCTGGAGCCTGGGACACCCCAGTGCCGTCTGCAGGAGTACAAGGCACAGTGGGCTGGCCGGAGACACAGGAGGGCCCTTCATGAGGAGCCAAGTGACCAGGGCAGGACAGGGGGTCCCTCTGGGCCGCGGCTGTCGGGGAGGCGCCCCCTGAGCGCGGCCCGGCGGGACGGCCCTGCCCCGGCTCCCACCGCCCCACGGCACCGAGGCCGGGCCGGGCCGGGCCGGGCCGGGCCCCAGGGCAGCCGCTGGGGCAGCGCCGCCTCCCCAGCCCCGCTGCCCAGGCTCCTCCCGCCCCCCTTACCTGGGGGTCCCGTCAGAAACACGTGTTTGGACATGGCGAGGGCCGCGCTCCGCCTTCCCCCTCCCTCCCTCCCTCCTTCCCTCCCTCCCTCCTTCCCCGCCTCCTTCCCCGGCGCCGCCCCGCCCCGCGGCCCGCCCACAGCCCCGGCCCCGCCGCCCCGGCCCCGCCGCCCCGGCCCCGCC
>JAWWEE010000105.1:43806681-43884321 GCA_035221455.1 Xenops minutus | reverse complement strand
CCGCCCCGGCCCCGCCGCCCCGGCCCCGCCGCCCCGGCCCCGCCGCCCCGGCCCCGCCGCCCCGGCCGGCACTGCCGCAAACCGCAGGGCCCAAATGCCAGCCCGACACCCCAAATGCCAATCCCACACCCCAAACCCCGGGCAGGCGGTGCCCCCCGAGGGTGGCAGGGTGGGCACTGGGCCACGATGGGCCGCGCTGCTGCGGCGGGGTGGGGCCGGAATAGGGGCGCTGCTGGGGGTTAGGCTGGAGACATGATTAGACTCCTTTCTCCAGTCAGCCTCACCTGTTACGTTTCTGAGGGTGTCAATAGAATCACGGGATGCTAATGGGCCTTAAGGCGGTCTCGTCCCAGCACGGCTGCCGTGGGCGGGGGCACCTCCAGGGCATGTCCAGCCTGGCCTTGGAGGCTGCCAGGGGTGGGGTGTCCACAGCCTCCCTGCGCAGCCTGTGCCAGTGTCCCACCGCCCTCACAGCAAAGAATGTCTCTCCAAGATCTAACCTAAATTTCCCCTCTTTCAATTTGTAGCCACCGCCCCTTGTCCGGTCACTGCCGCTCCAGATGAAGTCCCTCTCTGCCTTCCCTGTAGGCCCCTTCGGATACTGGAAGGTTGCTATGGAGCCTCCACACAACCCGCTCTTCTCCAGGCTGTACAGCCCCAACTTTCTCAGCCTCTTGTTGTAGTCGAGGTGCTTCAGTCCCCTCACCAACTTTGTGACCCTCCTCTGGACACACTCCAACAATTCCATATCCTTCTTATGCTGGGGGCACCAGAACTGCACACAGTGCTCCAGGTGGGGTCTTGCAGGAGCAGAGTTAAAATAATGAATTCTCCCTAGAGCTTTTTACCTGTTACAGGTAATCAACATGATCCAGGGTGCAGCAAACCCGTCACTTAAAGGAGGAATGGTTTGTCTGATACCTCAGTGCACACAGCAAATGTAACAGTGGGGGGTTAATATACAGCTGGGTGTTGTTACAAAGCTGAGCAAACTGGGTCACAAATGAAAAGGTCTGGCAGGTGTAACTAAGACACTGATAGACATCTGCATCCCAAAATGCTGGATGCATGTGGCCTCCATATTTGGTTAGACTTGGGCATGGGGAGTGGTAAGAGAGCAGGGAAAAAGATTTTTGTGGAGAGGACTGTGGTACACAGGCTTCTGTCTGGGGGAAGTGATGACTGCCACCAAGATGTACTGATCTCTGCCTGGCCATGGGCACCAAAATGGTTGCACGAAAATACTGGGCTATGAAAACGATACATCCCATTTTCTGCTTGCTTCAGCTAGAATGGGTCTCTTCAGGTTCAGCACATCTCTGTCTGGCTTTCATTTTCAGTAATTTCCTGAGGAGTTAAAGGTTATTCATCATTTTCACAGTGATGATGAGTATCCTTGACAGTCAAATGACACGTGCAGATCAGCAGCTAGACTGCACATAACAGACGGGTATTTCCATAAATTGAGCAAAATATCAGTCAGTGCTCTTGTGAGGTAGAAATTATCATCACCACCTTCAAAAGGAGAAATTGCAACAAAGAGATGTTAATTAATTATGCATTTGGTCCCTTGGGTGGTATGCAGAACCAAAGCTGATGCCTAGGATCCCAAGACTGTGGAGGGAAAGGAAACTTCCTGGTAAGAAACTTTGTTACTTAAGATGCTTACTCCTAAATCTGGTGCAATGTTTCAGAGTGGTAGAGGAATATTTCTCTTTAGCTGGGAGTTATAAATCAGAACCTTTTACAGCTGCTCTATAATTGTAGGTGAAGTATTTCTGCTTTATGTAGTAGACTAGCATTTAGCCACATATTGAGAAACACACATCCTTTTCAACTGTGGCCTCAAAAGAGTTGAAATCCATGTTGTCCATTTATCAAGAGAATATCCTTATAACCAGATTCATAGAGTTTTCCTATTAAGGCTGAGACACAGTACAACCACATATTCAAGCTGATTGGGCCAAATAAAGCACAGTTAAGATGTTAATGTAGAGGAAGGAAGACCTAGTTTCTGCCCTCATTAGCATTGCACAGCCATTGGATATATTACATATAATCAGTTCACTGGATATGTTAGATACAATCACTACACTTCTCTTTTACATAAAATTTGGGGAGTCATCAGAAGCAAAACTCAAGTGTCTCTTCTGAGCAGACCAGGGAATTTTCTTACCATAGTTTAGAATATCTGTACCTTTCTTTGGCCTAACTGATTCACTGGATGTGGCCAGAGGTCATTTCAGAGGGGAGATTGTAACTCCAAATTCTTGTTTGCCTCTTCTCTGCTTTCAGCAATGATCCAATTTAGTTAATTTGACTTAAACATAATGACTTTTATTGCTCATTTTATATGAGTGATGTTGGACATGTTTCACACTTAAATACTTAATTAAAAAAAACAGGACAACTCTGACATGCCTCTTGTGGGGTTGTAAGGTCAAGAGATAATAAAGACAGCTTCCCTTGTCATCCAAAATGAAAACTGTATTTTCGTAGTTTACATTCCAGTATTTTGTTTTGTGGGTTTTTTAGAATCAATGAAATTGTGATGTTAACTTACGGCTTCCTGCAGTGTCTGTCAGGCATCTTTAATCTAAAGAAAGAACCACAGAGGAGAACGGCATGTTTAATAGACTATTAACACAAGGACAACACTTTATAACTGGCTACTTCACCCTTGCCCTGAACTTCTTGTGCAGAGCTTATTCTGATTGATTTCACAGGTAGGTTTTCTGTATAATATTAAACTATTTCAGTCTATTGGCTGGTCGCCCAGGCAGGCCACATAAAGAGACCCAGACAATGTTGTTTTGTTTGACATGGAATTTTACAAGGTTTTGCAAATCAACCTTTCGTTTTCAGAAGTGCGTAGAGAGAATTTTAAGGCTATCACTACTATTTGACAGAACCCTTGTTTCTGGAACCTTATTCTAGGAACTATTTCATCCTGTTTTCAGATGTGGACACTCAGAGTTATTTTACTGTGTGGTTGAGACCTTCGCCTTGCAAACAAATGTTTAAGTGAAGTAGTCGCAGCACCAGGGCTTAAATTAGTTAGCATTTCACTTTGATTTCAGTAGTAATTTCTACCATGAAAGATTTTCTCCTTCTGGATGCTCTGTCTAGGTCAAAGCAATTTAAAAGCACCAAAACCAGGAAGTAGTTATGCCAGTTGTACTTTTGTAAAGTTTTGCTGTTAAAAGGAGCTTGTATTTGCTAAATGAATTGGAATTTTTATGTATATTCTGTCAAAGAGTTGCTTTTTTTTTTTCCCTTTGATATATTTATTCTATAATCCAGTGTCTCAGTTACAGCAGCCAGGACCAGTTTATCATTGTGTGGGTATAACCAAAACTGTGTATTCTACAGCCTCAATGTAATTTCTGATGAACTGTTAATGGATCATTTGCAGCAGCTGCCCAGGGCACACCTGACGCCTCAGGCTCCAAGCTGGACCTTAAGGAAACCTGTGAGATAGGGAAATGTTCCTGTCTTCACACCAATGACTCAGCTGTGATAACTCTCCTCTGGGGAGGCACTGGCACCTTCACACCCAACCTGAGGGGTCATGTCTGCTAATAGGCCGTCAAAGATTCAAAAAATATCCCATGATGAACAGAGTTAAATTACCCTTGTGAAACTCCTTGCCCTGGGGGAGGTACTAGGCATTCCCACCTGGACCTGAGCATGTATAATTTTCAGGTTTTGGAATTTCTGGTACCACTCGTTGGATCCAGAGGAGGACCAGAACCTCAACAGGACTCTGACTGCCACTCTCAACACAACTGCGACCATCATCCTCGCCAACAGGTTTTCCTTTCCTTTTCCTTTGCACTCAGGGGGACCACGTGGTGCTCAGCACAGGGGCTAATGAACACCATTCTGTTCATGCCCCAGGGTGCTGGGTTATATGTCTGTTTTTGTGGGTTAAAACCAATTTTTTTCTTTATATCATTGTATTTATTGTAATCTTTTTAAGGAAAATGTAGCTCTGACTTGCAATCTCTCTTGAGTTGGGTTCATTTCTCCTGCTGGTTTATCTTTAAACCAGCATATCCAGCAACTTAATAGAAGATGCATGTTGTTCAAGAAGCATGAGCTGCAGGGTGCAAGTTGTCTTCTCTGTAGCTATATGCTGTGACCAGTAGTCTTTGGAGTCAGCCTGTGTGCTTTCCCGATCTTGGGATTTTTGCATTCTTGGCTGGAGATAGTTAGCTGAAATAAGTAGAAGAAGCACATACCCTAGCAGTGTAGATAGCTCTAAAAGAAAATAGGTAAGTAGGTTTTACTCCTTCCAGGATGAGGAGAGAAAAACCTGTCTTTTCCTCTGCCAGTATGGGTAAGTTAGTTAGTAGTTATTTATTCTTGACAAGTTCCCAGCTCAAAATATTTTCCCGACCAACTATGTAGACTCTGGTTTTGCTAGGTGAGGGCAAGTAAAGTTCAACTCATGTTGAATTAAATTTTGTGATTGGACAAGACCATGAAAAAAAAGACCCCCCCGGGGGCAGGCTGTGATTCTGGGTGACTGTGGAGACTTTGGGAGGACCTGCCAATCATTGTTATGAACTGCTAGCTAAGCTTGATGAAGTTTGCATTTATTGCTGGATGTTCACTAAAAAAAAACTGGATAGAGTCCTAGACATTTTGTGTTGAATGGGGTAAAATTAATTAACTGCAAGTTTCCAGACCAATGACTAAGAAAAGAGGTCATTTATGATATTTATGATATTCCCTAGAGTAGAAGCTGGAAGGAGTGAGAGTGTAATCTACCATCTCTGACCTGCCTCAATAGGCAGGAGTTTACATTTCAGCACTCTGCCTCAAGAAAGACACAGTACCTTGTTATAGTTTTAGTCCTTGGTTTATTTTGTATTAGGTTTTGAAGATTTTTCCCCTGATGAAAGAGAGAATGGTTAAGTTGAAACCCTTTTCTTTCTCTTCAATAGAACTTGTCTTTTTGATTCACAGTACCTCAAGTTTGTACAGCATTTTGCTTATGTCAGGATAGGAAAGTACACTTTTTTAAAAATAAGATTTCATTTTAGAGAGTTCCTTATTTTGTCCTTGTTCTCACCTGCAGAGAATGTTTGGGTTTATAGATAGTGGGTCTAGCTGTATGCCACTGGCCATCTGATGATATTAGTGATGGTGTTTCTGAGTTGTCTTTTGTTTTGCCTGTGGAGTAATCATGGCATCAGCAGGTGTCTGAGAAAACATTGAGCATCCACAGCCTGCCAGTCTTTAATCTTAAACTGCACAGAGAGATAAGCCATTAGCTACATGCAGGGCTTCCTCTAGATAAAAACTTTGGTACTCTCTCTATGAAAGATTTACCTATAAAACTTCTTTTGTGTGGGTCATGCAGTAGAAATCCTTTGTGTTCCACCAATGCCTGTGTTCCCTAAAACAGAAGAAATTCCTGAAAGTATTTCCTGAAAACAACCATAAGAAATAAATTGTATCAAATGTTATAAATACCCTCTATATGAGGTATATTTGTAAAACTGAATTTACTCTTGTAAATGGAGAGCAACCAACCTTCAAAGAATGTAGTCCTTTGTCTCTACCAGTGCAGCATGTTGAACCTTCTGGGCAACTGCAGCCAGAGAAGAAAAACATAATGACTTTAATTATATAAGTTGCTATACATTCTTTTAAATGTACATGTCTGGATGTAAGAGGAAGACCCTTTTAATGATCTGTGAGGAATTATGCAGCATAAACAGAATTCTTATTAGGCAGGAGAGAAGTCACATATAGCTTAACCCACCATGCAAATCCATAGGAAACCAGGTGTCATTGTTTCCATTCTCAATGAAATAGTTGCTTGTTTGCTCTTTCAATTGTCCACCTCATACTTCTTGAAAAAGAAAATGGTGTCCCTGAAACAGCATGACATTTTCTATAGTATTCTTGTATTTTTAGTAGAAATAGCAAGATGCATTCACTTTGAAAAAAGGGGATGATAAAAGCAAATTTACTGTTAATGTTATTGTGACAGAGATCCTGACCTGAACATTTAAAATTTGAGCTGAATTCTGCTGTATGTCAGATGTCAGTGGAATAATCTGTAATTGAGAAAGAACTTAATTGCAACAGACAATACATTTGATCATGTTGCTAAATTTTCCAATTGCTGTTTTTTAAGGTGTAACAGTTTTGTCAAGCAAATGTCATTCTTGTGATTGTTGGTTTAAATAGGCAGGAACATGAGTTAATATCTGTACTACTTTGAGTGACAGTTGGCACAAGCTGCTATATTACAACAAGTGCATTAGGCAGTAGTTCAGGCTGAACATCAGGAAGAATTTCCTCATGGAAGGGGTTGTCAGGAATTGAAACGGGCTGCCAGGTGGAGTCATCATCCCTGAAAGTGTCCAAAAAACATGACTTGAAGACATGGCTTAATGGTGAACATGGTGGTAGCACCAGGTTGCCAGTTGGACTAGATGATCAAAAAGGTCTTTTCAACATTAATTATTCTGTGATTCTGTGGTTCTGTAATTTTTGCTGTTCAGCTTTTCTTCTATATTGAATAATTTAGCATCAGCAGCATGTCTTGTTACTTTACTCTCCCCTCTTCTCTATATAATTTGTGATGAAGTTGAATAAAATAGCCCCTAGTGTAGATGCAGATGGTCATCTGGTGATGAACTTATTTCATGGCAGTTTGGCTCTTCAAAGACCTTAGGTGAGTGACCTTTCAAAGGCCTGTTGGGAATCCAAATGAAGTTTGTCATTTGCATAATCTATTTCCACATGCTCTAACAAAATCTAGAAGATCTGTGAAATATGACTGGCTTCTTGTCAGGACCAGACACTACCTTCTTGTAGTAAGTTTCCACACATGGTTGTGTCAGTAGGTTGATTCTTGCAGGCAATGAAGAAAAGCAAATTATCTTCCTGGTCCATGAGCTTGAGGAATTTAATTTCTCAGACACTTATTGTCCCATTTGTTTTTTAAATTAGTTATTACTTTCAAAAGTTATTAAGTCTGAAGAAATGGAGAGACAGCATAACTACAAAATCTAATTTTCATAAAACAGGAAGTTCCCTCTTTTTTGAGCCTTACTCACACTAGTGATGCCTTGAAATTATTTCAGTTAGATTTTATTATCCAGTAAGATACTAATCAGCATAAATGAAGCTGTTGGAGAGCTGCATAAAGTACCCTCATAAATAATTTTCTTGTTCTTTTGTCTATTCAGTTTAGGTTAAAGCTTTTGATCATTCATGGTCAGCAGAGAACATTATGTACATCTACTCACATCTGTGTTATATCAGAAGCCAGGATATAGTACCCACTTATTCTGCATGAAGTCTAATGCATTGTTGTCATTTGAGGGTTTATCTTACAGAAAGCTATCCCAGTGGGATGCTGAGGAATCTGCCAATGCATTTCAATAAAATATTCCAGTAGTTTATTATCTTAATTTAAAATTTGCATTTCTCTTTCTGGTCAGATTTTTCTAGTTTTGGTTTTCAACCAGTGAATCTTGTTATGTCTTTGTCTGTTTTAGAATGGGAATGCTGTTCTACTAGTCCAATACTATGTGTACTCACATTTGTACCAGTATTAAAGAAAAGCCTGTACCTTTCTCTTGTCACATCTTCCTCCTCACCCTAGCTGTTAGTTTCAGGGACCCATACCCTTGCTCTTGTTATAAGAACAAACATATTTTCTCAAGAAATTCAGTCAGTGGTAGTTACTTTTCTATTCCTTCTTTGTCTACCAAGAGAAGAAACAAAGGAAAGAAATTCTGCCTGGTAAATAAATTCCTCTTAGTGCCACCTGTGGTTCTGCCCTGCCACAATGAGGAAAGTCACGGAGAGTAAATAAACAGTCTCTCCTGTGCCTAAATCTATACAAACTCTGGTATGGCTGTCAATCATTTATTGCCTGATGTGGAAAACAAATCACTATTTCAGCATTGGCAGTTAATGGTATTGACATTGCTGAATGGCCAATTCAGCTCAGTATTACTGGGAGAAAAATGTAATTTGAGCAATCAAATGGATGAAATTAATTTTTTAAATGATAAAACCATCTTCATGTTTACCATTTGCTTTAGTTACCATTTTTTATCATGTGTTTTCTAGCCTAGCTGCATTTGTCATGTTACTGGTAATGTAGTTAGGTTTAATTTCCCCTATAAACCCTTGTAGGGAGCTGTGTATAATTCTGTTTCTGTCATTATGAACTCTGGTTCATCAGCTTAGATTGTTGTTCTGAAGTCTTGGTTGCTGGAAACAGTGGTTTGCCTCCTTGCCAGGAATTGAGGATTTGTTTTCTTCCCAGAAGAAAAGCTTGTTATTTACTTGTTTGTAATATGTGCTTTGTTTGCCTGACTGATACTTGGAGTCCATTTGTAGTTTACGAGTTTTCAAGTGAAAATCCTTCATGAGTGAAGCAAGTGGATCAACTCCAAGTGGGTAGATTTAGCACGACAATACATTTAACATTTTAAAATGTAAAAAAGAATGAATCTTTGGCTCATGACCTTGTGTTAGAGGTTGGTCATCATTCTGAAAGCACTTAGGTTTGTATTCAGCCTTGCCACTGTTAGTTGTCCATGGACCAGCAATGTCATGGCCTGTTCCTAGGGATGGTGGAAACCTCCTTCCTTCCAATTTAATTTGAAAATACTCTTGCACTAGGAAAGCTTTCCCCATTAATATTATTCCTATTCCCTGGAGGCGAAAATCTAGGTTAACCTTAAGTTTAATTGTTGGAAAGTACATTTTGAAACGTAACATCTAAAGATCACCGGAGCAATCTGGTGTCAAAAGGAGAGCTGACTGTTCTGACTTTTTAAGTTAATGGGAGGTTATGTGACAAAAGTACTTTCTTAACTGAGGAGACCATGAAAGGAAGAAAATATGGAGGTGGGGGAAACAGTTAAGGCTCATTAATATGCTTTCTTTTCCCTCAGTCATAAGTCTCTTGACTAACATTCTTAAATAAAGACATCAATGGTTATATTATTTATTTGGATTGTGCTGTAGACTAGTGTTGTGCTGAAAGAATAGCAAGAACTGTTCTTTCTGTGCTCTTGTCCTGAATTCCTGACCTGAGAGCAGGACCTTTATAAATAGGTTGGTTGGTTGGAAGGATATAGTCCTAGATTGCTTGGACCCAAGTCCAGAAAAGCTTTGTTGTGACTTTGCCTCCCTCTTGTATGAAAATAGAACACTTCCCTCTGTTGGAAACTGGGCAAAAGAAGCTCAGACTGGGTTTGGGCTTTTTGCCTCCTCCTTATTCTCCCATGAAGTTGGTTGCTGTATGGCAAAGTGAGGAGTTCAGTCTCTGCTTTATGCACTAAGAGGGCCCTGGCCCCAGCCCATACCCATTCCCACGAAGTCTCACTGCACCTTGCCAAGTGAAAATTTACCCCAGCCTTAATTACAATGTTGCAGTCAATGTTTTCGTATTATCTTTCCTCTGTTGCAGAGTTCTGAGTTTGCTTCTGTTATCTCTATGGGCAGTCCTGTTCTTTTCCACCTTTGTGGGGCCAAGTCAGAAACACATTGCATTAAAGAGTAATTGAACCTAGTGAGAACTATCTTAATGCATTTAAAATATAAATGTTATTCTAGAAATGCTTTTTGTTCATGTTATTTGATTTGAAATCCTTTTTGTTTTACATTGAATGCAATTAAAACACTATGTAATATTTTTGAAACAGCCCTGTCAGGCCTGGCTGATTGGTTGCTAATGTTTCAGAGAGCAGCCTGTATAAATGTACATAGAGAGAAACTAAGTGAGAACCAAAAGGTCCAGTGGGGATTTAAAAGCAAAAGTTTGATGATTGGTACCATGATACATTTTGGAAGTTAATCTCAGCATCCTGAGCAGAACATGATTTTGATTATTTATGTTCTGATTTTTCAAATTTCCCACTACATTTTGTATTTGATTGTTGTAGCACTTGGCATTCCCTGTCCTAATCCATTTTGGTTGTGATGTAGCAATTCACATAGCACAGCATTTTCCTGCAGAGGTGTAAACAGAATTTCATTGCATAAGTTGGCAGAAGGGAGGACAGTTATTCCCATGTTATGCACACAGTCCATAAATGAATCCTTCTGGATGAAAGATGCTCCATAAGTGTAAGATCATTATTGTAACTGTTATAAAAACCTGAATGCATCTTGGAGGGTCTTAAATATACTTCTGACACCCTTTCCTCAATGATACTGCTAGTTCTTCAGGGCTTTCCCTGCTATTCTTTAATCCTAATGTTTTTGGGTGTTTATTTAAAGAGAATAAAACAGAATCCTGGCTCCCACAACTAACCATTTTTCAGCACAAACTGGTCTCAGTGCCTATTCCAGTAGGTGCTATTAGCGGTTATAAAGCCTGTATCAATCAAAGCTGCATATGAAGAATATACCACTATTTAAAGTAATTTCCTTTTTAAGTTTGGCATATAATTCCTCAAGGGATGGAATGACATTTAGGCATCATGCCTAGTTAACAGTGATACTAAACACCCCCTGAGAATACCAGTCACTGATGTCTCAAATTATCATGATCAACAGTAAGCCAAGTTCTGGCATGTATCTAAGCCTCATGGGAAGGGCTAGTACTGCACAGGCACTGACACACACATACATATATATCCTGTATGCTGTCCTCCTACTAACTTGCTATGTTGTCTCTTGGCTCCTATTGCCCTCTTCTGTGGTTTTTAAATTTATATTCTAGGGATTTTTTGTTGGTTTTGTTCCTTCCTGCCTTGTACATAAAACTGCAGGAAACTCGCTCCTTCCTGGCAACTGGAATCAAACCAAAGGCTTTACTTCAGACTCAAGCTGCTTGCCTCAAGAACTGGAAACTGTGGGTGATTGCAGTTACATCCCATCAGCGTGAGAGACAGCAGGCTTGCTGTCCCTGTGCTTGCAAGACTGAGCCCCTGTGTGCTCCAAACAGGCTGTTTTGGTTGCGGGCCTTGGAAGGGGAAGGGCTCTTTAGACCAGAAGTGTGCTCTCTCCCCTTCTCACCTGTACTGACTCAGATCTTATAGTTTTAGCAGGACCCACTGATCTCAATAAATGAAATGATCTTCAGGTCAATTCCTGCTATGTCATCCATGAATTCTGCTTCCACTGTTTTCTTCCAAAATTTTGTGCAGAACTCTAGCTGGAGGCAAAACCTGGTGGTCAGATAATTGTGGATGTTTAGAGCTTAACACTGTATGTTCTTAGTGCTTTTCTTTCAAGTGCTATTCATTATACAATCCTTTGTACTTTACAGTGCTTTCCTTTGAAGTTCTAGGTCTGATTTACACATATTAGTGTAGCTGGAGTGAGCCTGCTCTGGTGGAGCAGGTAGAAAGTTTCTACTACAGTTTTACAGATAGTAACAGAATAGCATAGTTGCACAGCCTGGGACATGAACTAGCTTTGAGTCACATGCTTTTTACTGTAGGGCTAAGAGCAGTGTCTCTATGTCTCTTAGGAAAGAGATGTCATTTTTAACTTGGCTGCTGCCTTTATCTTGTGTAGTGTCAATTTCAAATAGCTTAATTTAGTGTCTTCGATGGTCTTCTGATGTTTTGTTGTAATTGTCACAGTTCTCAGGTTTCTCTGTTATGATGTAGTTTTTAAGTAGGCTTCTTCTATTATCTATTTTATACCCCAAGAAGGGATTGCTTTTCCAAAAGCTTATTCAAGTTTTTCAAAAAGATGTACCTGTTGGTCTAATAAAATAAGTTACATTGACCCACAATCTTTGTCTTGTCCTTAGCTGTAGAATTCTTTATGTATTTTGTGTTCATTGAATGCTGAACAGGGAGTTTCAAACTGGGCCATGAAGTTTCTATTAAATGCATAATGATGGAAGCATGTTAGTAGTCAGTATCTGGCAGCTGGTTTTATGTTTCAGACTTAGGTTTTGGAGAGAGGACAAGGTAGACCAGTTTTTCTGGTGATAATGAGAATGTCTTCTTATCCAGTCTAGTCTCCAGTTACAGTAATTTTGGACCTTTCACAAGTAGCAAATTTGGGGGAGAAAAAGAAAGATAAGAAAAACAGAATATAAAGTAAATAGTGTTTTTGTTCCTGCAGTCTTTAAGCTGGTGATAGATGGACCTCCAGATGTATAAAATTCAGTCCAAATGAGCATCCAACACTTTAGATTTTTATTATATGAACAAGTCAAATTTAGGGGCATGCTACATAAGTTTACTATCCTGTGCTGTTACAATGAGCTAGCATGAGGATAAATTTCTTCATTACATCTCACCATTTGTTGTATCAGAACAGAAATTGGAAGTAAACCATTTGAACATGGAGTGTTTCTTTAAACGCTGGGCTGCATTTCAGTTTACAGAGACAGAAAAGACAGAAATGTCATCTTCAAATTATTTTTTTCCTTTCCCACTTAATATGTTGGCTTGGACAAAAATCCAAAACTTAAATACCTGACTGTGTTTATATGTGCACATGTATATGTGCTTCTGTCTAATATACATTATTTGTACACACATCTATGTTATAAGAGTGCTGAGAGTCAAAATGACAACCATTTCCAGTATACTGTTATTTCCACTTGTGCATAAAGATCAACCAAATGTTAACACTGCAACCATTTTACATCTATTTGCAGAACATGAATTATTTCTTCTCACTTCAATGTGTCATTGTAATTAATTCACATTGGAGAATAACATTCCATTTTTAATTTAACTAGTTCCATTTAATTCTGAGTCCTTGTTAGAATGTAGCTTAGACAATGACCGCATCTTATGAAAATATACAAGAAGAAAATAACATCTGCTGCACTATATTGGCAAACACCAGGGCTTAATGAATGGTTGTCAGTATCAAAACAGATGTCTGTTTACAGTTTAAACAATATTCTTACTAGTCTAAGTAAACTCCTAAATTAATTTAACTCTTGTTTGCAGTGTGTGGCTCAAGCTGCTTTGGCATGATGGAAATGTTGGTAGACTGAAACGTTTCTGTTCCCCTTAAGAAGTCTGACTTTATTGTGACACCCTAGGTGGCTTGTGGAATCCATAAGAACAATTTGATTTCATGAGGATTATCTTGTTAGTAGGAGAAAATTTTCCTAATATGCTGAATATAATTATCTGCATAGGAGTATTACAGTTTAGAATGCTGCAGGGTTTTGCTTGAAGTGGAAAAGGAATAAAGGAATGAATGCAGATACTCATATCCTACAATCAGGTGAAATAAAATGGAAACAATGTCAGTGCTCTCCATACATCATCTTGGGTCTTTTTAGATCTATCCCACTTCCCAGTGTTAACAGTGTAGGCACCAGTCCTCAAAACAATGAACAAACTGCATACAAGGTCCATAGGCCACTCTTCCATTTGTCTTTCCTCACTGAAGACTCGTTAAATTCAGTTCCTTATTTCTCTTGGGATAATAAGTTGCTTTAAACTTTTCTTGGTTATCCAGGTCAGTATTAGGAAAGTAAATCTTCTAGTGAAGAGTTTTATTTTTTCAGCTGAGACATTCAGTGTACAGTCTGAGGTTTGCAGGTCAGGACTGAGCCAGCAGTGCAGGTTCTAAATGATTGCCTTGGATATATAGAATATTTTAACCATTTAACCATGTCTCTAGCCAGTCAAGTTTCATAGCTCTAGGTGCACTGTCATGCAGATGTGGGCATTAGACAATATTATTTGACCATTTTTTTTCATAATGATGTCACTAATACTTGAGTAACCTCATCATGACGTTATTCTCTTTCCTGGTCCCTTTTTTCTCCAAAGAAAACAGCATTTAAGAAGATTGATTTTTGAGAATGGGTCAGCAAATTGCATGTGTGTTCTCTTTTTTGTACACAGAAAATTACTGCTACAGCATGTCAGTAAGTCACAATGACATATAAACTGGGCAGAATACAGAACAGGTCACAGAGTGGTGAACAGTGGTCATTATTCAATTTAGTTTTATGGACATCAAGAATAATTAAAAAGGAATCTGTAGGTGTTACTGAGGCTTTTGCTGTTTTGCCAGAATAATCCCTAAATATTGCACATACTTAAATAATTAGAGGTTACGAATAGCGCTCAAGCTCAGTGCCACTCAGTGTAAACAGTCTTCTACCCCCATGCACTGATAAAACTTGCTGGATTGCTGTATTTTCCTTACTGAAAGGTGCAATCCTTAATTTTGTACCTGAAGTTTTAGGTGTATCTTCCTGTGCATTGTAGGTATTGGCTTCTTATCATTGAGGATTTTCAGTAAAATGCTGAACCCCACAAAATGCAATAAAACCCATGGGGAAAAAGTTTTTCCAAATGATTTTCTGTCTTCACAAAGTAACTTTTTCTGAACTACTTACCACTTGAAAACTATGGATTTGGGTTTTGGTTTTTCTTTAATCCTCTCATCTTAGTTTCTAGCAAGTATGATGCACTAATTACCTTGTAGAAGCCACTGAACTATGACTTCTTATTCCTTTGATGCTTCTTGCATTCAACTGCTTCTCCCACTACATCTCCCAGCCAACAGCAGGAGTAAGGCAAGAGAGAGAAGATGGTACAAGTAGAGCTTAGAAATTAACCAAGCCATGAATTATAATTTATTACACAATTACAGGTGATGGTGAACTGAATGTATGTGGAATCCCAGAATAATTATGGTGTGTGAAAAGTTGGTTTCCTTGGTTTCTCTTTGTTCTTCTTTTCGCACAGAATCAGCTTTAAAATTTCTTCTCTTACACCTGGTAATAGCCCATGCATTTTACAACATTCCTAAAGCCAAAAATAAGAGGCAGAATATGGCCTCTGTAGTGAAACTGAACAGAAAGTTTGGCTCTCTGTGTTCTGACAGGATGGCAGAACATCCTCTTCTATTTCCTGCTTTTTATTCATGTAGACTTGGAAGAAATTTTCTTCTGTGTATTTTGGCCTGTGAAATGAAAGAACAGATTTAGGCAGACTGAGGACCTACAAGATTGTATCCCAACTTCTGTTCTCTCCTTGCATCTGACACAATGGGCACTTAGGGTCATACGGTATAGGATATATCTGGACTATTGTGCTACCTCCTGCTCTGCATTGAGGCTGCACCAGTATATGAGTATGTTGAACATGAACATATACTGAAGTGCCAAGAAAAACTGGAAAGCAATGAGTCACCAGGAACTATAGTATTGGTCTGATTCTGGAGGAACCTGACAACAGATTGACTGAGTTGCTAACAAAATGTCTAGAACTGTCTGGAAAATAGTGTTGTCCTTGAGGCTGGAGAAGAATGATTTAAGAGGCATGTAAGGAAAATAATTATCTGGAGAAAAACAGCCTTTAGAAAATTAATCTGCTTGAAGTGTTCATATTGAGGGGATTGCAAATCAGTGAAACCTTTTCTTCAGGATAATCAGTCTATTTCATTCTACTCCTCCAGTCTTCTTCATGTGTCATGGGACATAGTTTGAAAGAGATACACTTAAAATAATGGCAGATGGACAATAAATTCTATACAGCTGTTTGTATTTTCCTATCATAAAAATACAGATCAACTTGGACTTTCCTGTGGAACTTTCTGCCAAAAGGATTTGCTAAATGCATGTTAAAACAAATGAACAAAACCCAACCACAACAAAAGCACAACAGAAATAGTAACATTCCTCTTTTTTATAAGCTCACATGATTTTGAAAAGACTGTACCTATAGAAGAGCTATTTCAGAGCATAATTCATAATAAAGATGATAGTAATTTTTCTGCCCTTACCTCTTTCCTAGATATCTTGTGGTCCTAATAAATACCACAGAAAGCATAACTCCAAATCTTAAACTCTATAATTAAAATCTGCTAGGAATTTTTTATGCTTACTGCAGGTTGTAGCCACCAAATACCACTTTTGGCAGTCCTCAGTCAAATGAATAACTGTGAGGCTTGGGTTTAAAACTATATAAATTGAAATGAGCTATGAGGGTGAATGGAGGAAAAACCTTTTGTACTGTGTTTGATATCTTAGTGGAACTGTGGTATGTCTGTGTCAATAGAAACACTGATGCTGCTGGCCATCTCTTGTACAGGAAAGGTACCAGTCTTGCTTGCAGTTTTTTGAGATTAGGAAAGTACTAATGCCTTATCTAGAGAATTACTTTTCATCCGTAGCATGAAGAAAATATAAGGCCATTGCATGGAAGTTTGCAGATGATAAAAACTGCTGGAGTGAAATACATGAACAAGGTAAAGGTATTGCATTATGAACCGGGTGCATTTACGTGTGACAAACAGAAGGCTTCATGTTTCAGAAGCACAAAGATGTAGATTCCCACTTACCTAGTGGGGGCTGCATCTTGAGAAAGAAAGCTTCAAAAATAACAGGGAGGGGCCAGGGGTTGAGGGGTAATTGGTTGAACACATACTCCTACTTTTATGCTGAGGCTGAGTAGTCCTTGGCAGTGTAGCAGAAGGAATCCAAACTGGGGATGGAGAAGTACATTCTGCCATTATACAGCATTAGTGCGCCTGTTACTGAGCTTCCGTGTCCTGTGCTGGTGTTAATACACTTAGGAAGGGAGAGACAAGAGAACAATGGTGTAGAAAACTCATTAAGTCTCCCAGAATAAAAGGTAAGCTCTCAAATTCACCCACTGAGGTGACTTGAGGTGATATATCAATCTTAATACACAGAGGAAGATTTGTAGTATGGCAGTTTTAATGAGCTGTAATAGGGGAATTGGACCAACTCATATTAGAAATAAAGTGCCAGATTTTCTAATGGGATGGTAATTAGCTCCTGGGTCATAGCAGACATGATGGATTTTGCATCACTTCCTAGACTTTAAATCCAATTGTGCACTTCTCCATACAATTAGTTTTGACTGCAGGTTATTAAAGTGACTTGGGAACTGTTGTGTGAGGGTGTCTGCTCTGGCTAGATGAGTGTTTTCTGTTCTAAACTTACTTGTAGTTGATGTACAGTTCTAGTCTGCATAAAGTTCCAAGGTTCAGTTTTACTGAAAGTACAAAACTCCTTTAAAGCTTTTAAAACTGCAGATCAGTGTGTTGGCAGGAACAGAAACATTTCTCCCTCATTGTGGTTTGTCTCTCAGGCAGCACTATTTTTTTTTAGATTTGTCTCTGCTCATGCTCATCATCTGTATCCTCCTGGATCCCCTGTGATGCCTGGCAGATCACCAGGTTCTTGCTACTACTTTTCAGCAACACTTGGCCACATAGATTGACACCCTGGACTGTTACTTAGCCCTTGTGGAGAATTCTGTAAATTCCACTGAATGCTGCTATGCTACTTGTAATGTAACAGACTGGGAGATCAAATCCAAACGTCTTAAACTGTGCAGCTGTGGAAACTGGAAGAATTTGATGCCGCTAATTCAGGAGAGGTTGCTCAGCTCTTCTGTACTACTCAGAGGTTGTTCTGACTCTTCTCGTTCTTTAAATCTTCTGTAGCTGTAGCTTTCAATCCATTTCTGTTCAGTGTAGAGCCAATTACTTTCAAAGCAGGCTATAACAAACTGAAAGCAAGTGTTGCAGTTTCTTCAGCACACAGAACTTGCAGCAGTGAGGGGAGAGTAACCCCTTTCATCCCAAAAGAGATGGATGTCTATGGGACAAATTCTGCTCTGTGATACCTTTGTTACTTGCATAGGATTTTACTTGTGCAAGGGTACAATATATCCCCTGGTGTTCTTCCCACAGACAGGTTTGTATTTGATAAGAGTGGCCTGTCTCACATCTCAGTGGTGCAAGAGGGAGCTCCAGGAAAATAAAAAATCCTGCTCAGTTTTACAAGAGGGAATGTGTCTGGTAGTGGCTACTGTTTTTCTCCCCCTCCTCCCTTCTCCCCTCCCCTCCCCTCCCACCCCCTGCTTTGTTTTTACTAGTACTCTCTCCACATCTGCTTCACTTATGCCTGCTGTGCTGGAGAGATGCCATCCATAAGAAAATCCCACATCAATTCACTGGGCAAAGAAAAGGTTCTGGTAGGGTCAGCTTGAACCCAGCCTTGGATGAACTGGTCACCTAAAGATACCAAAGTATCCATTATTGTAGCAGCTTTAGTTGCATCTGTTCCACTCAGAAAAAAAATACCTGTAAGTGAAATGATTTTATTAGCTGTAATTTTAGCTAAGCACTTTACTCCCTGTCAGAGTAATCTCTCCTACTTTTATGAATTACTATACTAGCATAAATATTTTAATATTGTGGTTTCTGGGCTAACTTGCTCGTGGTTCGTCACAGCAAAGTTTTTGTTTGTTTGGGTTGTAAAACCAGTGCTTTTTCAGTCAGTTTGATTTGGAGGAAATTGTTTCTGGTAAGGTCCCTGTGAGAAAAATCTCTTTTATTCAATTTAGTTATGATACAAATATCTGTGAGATAAAGAAGTTTATCAGAAAAAGATAGTTTCTGTTTCAGGATGTGCTGGGTGCCCTGGCCACAGAGGTCCAAAAAGCACACCCCCACCCCAAAAATCATGCTTTTTATGTGTCCCCAGAGTCCTGCCTTGTTAGTATAAAGAGGGGAGTGGGCCTCTTCTTCTGATTGGATTTGGCATGTCCCCCTCTACAGGGAGATGGGGGCTCCTGGTCAGAATGACCACTTTCCTTTGCACACAAAGGGCCTGCCATGTGGCAGGGGCCCATTTCAGTCATATCTTTATCTACTTTCATGATTCCCTATTGCTGAATGCAAATTGTCCCTGGCACCAGTTCCAGACAGGACCTGGTACCTTACAACTCCCATGGTACACCTAAAGAAAATAATTCCTGAGTTAATGAACTATTTACTTGTAATAAACCCATATTCTTTTATTTCCCACAGTCCCCAACACAGGGAAGGGCATTAATTTTCAAAGGTGTCTGAGATAGCTTCCCCAGGCTGCCCAGAATTACAGAAGAGAGTGGTGCAGTAAAAAAGGTCACTTTTCCCCCTTTAAAAATTTGGAATGAATGGGTTCAGAGAGGGTCTCAAAGAGACTCCTGCCCTTTTTTTAATACAATCCTGTTCAGTGTTGTGTTCAGTTAAAATTTGAATCTTCATTAAAGACTGAAGTGACATGAAGACTCTGAGATTAACTCAGTTGGTTAGAGCATTGTCTAATAATGCCAAGGGTTCAGGTTTGATCTCTGTGTGGACCATTTGCTTAAGAGTTGGACTCAATGATCCCTGTGGGTCCCTTCCAGCTCAGCCTATTCTGTCATTCTCTGATGCAGGAGAGGAGGAAATCATCCATTCAGCTTCATGAGTGTACTGATATATGTTGTAGTTTCTAAGTTACTTGCATCTCTGACTTCCCAGTGGTCCCATCTGCAGTCAAAGAATGAGGTCTCCCTTGCTGGACAGTCTTGCTCTTCTGTCTCCACTGTGTCTTCCTAGGCTGAGCCCGTTTGAGAATTGAGCAGCTCTCAGAGAATGCATTTCTACAATTGCAACAGAGTATGGCATGGACTTGATTTGGTATTATCTTCTCTGTCCATGTGCAGATTATAGTTCTTGAAGGGAGAAACAGCACAGTCTGTATTGCAAAAGGGTTTAAATTGCAGGGAGGTATCTTGCACTGCACCTGGATACAGAGCATGTGAGGCCTCTGCTCTCTCTTCAACATCTCTGCCCGCTACTTCCAGTGTGTTTTGTGGACATGTGCCCTGACTACCTTGAGAGGTCTAATTTTGTTAAAAAACCCACAAGCTAAAGCAACAGTATTGCTCATGACCTGTCAGGACTCATAAACCAAATATTAGCTCTTCAGAACTCCCCCTTCCCTGTTGTTTTAAGCATCCATAGCTAAACAGTCCCCAGGCTTTCACCAGTGTTCTTCAAAGGGCAACACTACAGAGCACTACACACCGCTGGCTCTGCTTGGCTGTGAGCTCACAGTAATAGAGACTGATTGTCCTCAAACCAATAGGTGTTATCAAGAGAGTCAAAGTATTCCATGCTTTTTCTTATAAGGTGAGGATGTGAAACAAAAAAAACTTGTTATCTTCTCTATTCTGGTACAGAGGATTTACATTAACTGGTTCTCACTGTCTGTGAAAGTCATTTTTATCTTGCCTTTCTACCTCTGTAGACAAAAAGTCCTTGCCTATACACACAGCTGTCAGAAAGTTCCTATAATGCTTTCTGAGTTTTCCACAAGTATGGGGTCAGTGTCACAGAGTACATATTGATTTACTGTATTGTATGATAGAGACCTTCCACCAATTCATTTAATACTGACCATTTAGGGTTCAATTTTTATTGCACTAGCAAGCTTTGGAAGAACAGGATGATGCAGAAATATTTCCTGCCCCTTCGGCCAGGGAAGGAATTCTTTAAGTAAAATCAAAGATGGGCGCCTGTAGATAGCAAGGAAAAGGTCAGATAAATTACAGAAACTGCAAGTCCTCCAGTTAATTGAGAAATAACAATTCAATCCTGCTGTAAAAGTCTAGTGGTTTGGGGATGAGGGTGGATGTGGGTGTTTTGCTTTTTGACTCTGTGAGGTGGTTTGCCAGTTCTGACTCCTCAGTATCTCACAGCAGCCACAAAACACAACCACAAATCCCATGAATGGCGTAGCTGTAGGAAAATCTACAGAGAGTATTCTCATCTGAGAACACAAGTGCTGTGTCATGATGTTTTCTCAGAATGTATTTTGAAAATGTTTCTGGTGTTGGATTTTTTTTTTACATCTCTCTCAGTGCAATGTGAAGGAGTACAAGAGCATCTTAATGAAGCTGCAAAAATAGCTGTCTAGTCTTCTTACAGCATTTTCTCTAAGTCAAGCAGGTTTTTGGGATCATAACCACTGCTCCATGAGCAACTTTTGAGATAGACCAATAGATTCAGACAGATTGCCAGGAGGGCAGTCTCAGAGGTGTTACAATCCTACAGGCTTCAGGAGAAAGCCAAGGTGGAGGGGAGAGAGAACCTTTATTAGTGCCTTTACAAGAAAAATAACAACTGTGTTACAAATTTATGCCATTTCAGACACAAGAGTGTACACTTAGGAGAAAAACAGTATAATGCCCTAATGGCAAAAGACTGTATAAACAGCTCTTCCATCCTATTAAATATCAACAAACCTGATCACAAAAACTAGCACATAATAAAATAGATTTCATTAACTTTGCTACCCATAGAACTTCTTGTTTACATGGAGACAGTTGTAGTAATTTCCTTGACAAGACACATCTGATGCTTTGATTTTTCATCTCACATATTTAGATGATGTGGATTGCTCCTCTGTTCCTCTGCTTTGATGGAACTATCCAATTTTCTATGCTGGGTCCCCTTGTTAACAGGGATTTGCCACCTTTACAGAGTGGTGAGCTCAATAGGACAGCAGGGAACTGTGAAGTACCACCCAATACTATGTGCTAAAATATATGCCTTCAAGAAGTCTGACTGACCAGATATTTTATATTTAATATTTAGTATTTATTATTAATATGAATATTTACTTTAAATTCTTGTACAGGCATTTACATAAAGCAGTAGTGCAACTGTGGAATGACACACCTGGGAGAAGAAGGAACTCTGTATGGTACTTTGTACTTGGATGGCATAGGCCCTCCCAGAGATTCCCAGGGAATGACACAGAGAGAAACAAAGGGAAGAGAACAGAGGGGAGATAATAGCATAACCTAGTGTCCTCCCTTACTCCTGGTCCTAACAGCAGATTGTCTCCATGGTTGCCTCCAGGCTTCAAGCAGAGATCAGGAGACCCATCAAGAGTGTTTATGTGGAAGCCCCTGCTTTGTGTCATCAGTGGTACCTGACAATCAACCAACCATAAACTGAGGTCTGGTTTCAAAAGGTGTGCCTTGGATTTGTTTCTTGTGATTGAGCTGCAATTGAAGTTAAGACTTTCCCCTGGCTGGAGCACTAAGAACTTCTCTACTTTCCCACGTGCCTTCCGTGGTGGCCATTAAGATGTGAGATTGCTTGACATCCTTCCCTCAGTCATCACACTGTTGGTGGTCTTCTTCCCTTACCCAGTGGCCTGTTTTGTTTTTTTTGTCAGCATCTATGTCAAAATTTGTTTAAACTGTCCAAGGCATTGAAAAGATATGTTGAGGACGTACATAGGGTACATATGTAAAGCCTGACTCAAAACATAAACTAGATGGCTCTTTAAACTGGCAGTGGATAGTGCAAACTTCCCATGTGTCAACAGTTAAAAAATAAAGAACAAAGAGAGGGAAATAACTATCCAACATTTCTACAGAAAAGTGGGTTTAGAGAGAGGCAGTACTCTCAGCACCGTTGAGACCAATATGATTTTGTGCCCTGTTTTTTTTCTTGCTGTTTCATGTGTTATCTCTCTGGGACAGCACCATACTGTTTCAGCTTGTAGCTTCAGCACAGTGGAGCTCCTCCCAGAGGTGCTGCTCCCTAGAGCAGGTTGCGTAATATTGTGCAGTGTTTGTCCTCCTTGTTTTTAACCACCTTTATCATATCCCTGCTCTGGACCTTTTCTGCAGCAGTTTCAAATCACCACAAGGGTCATTCAAGGGTATTTGAATGATGTGTGTGGGGTGTGAGTTCTTGCAGGAAGTGATGTCTGCTCTCAGTATATGAAGGGGGACATTATGTAAAGCTCAAGCCACTGAAAGGACAATAGATGTGGTTTGGATTCCAATTTATTATCCAAAGAGTGCCATTTAGTCCTAGGTGGGAAACAATTTGAAAGTGTTAGTTCAAATGTCCAACCAACCAGCAGTTTCTCCACTTCCTGGCACCCTTGTAGACAATTTCTTCATTCAGTCTTTCTGCTTAGGAACAGAAGCACTTCTCAGGGTTATTGCCATTAACCACAGGTGTGGACGCTGCTCATATTGTACCTGTTGAGTAGAAAGGGACTGTCATCTTCCTTAAACTAACACAACAGTCACTTCTGTTTTAATGGAAAGAAAATAATTCAGTGAACTTTTTAGTTTGATTGCTCATCAAAACCAATGGCATGTTTGGTATCTATGCAGAATTTCTTGTGACAATCCAGCAATCCAGAATTTTGTATGAAAAAGAAAATGTGAATTCTTTTTCTCTAAGAATTGGCACAGGAAATAGCATTTTCTGATTGTGCATATGAGAAAAACAGGCTTAGATATTACCTAAGCAATTCTTTTGCAGGTTATAGTTTCTGGAAATATGCTTACTTTATTATCTGTAGTTCTGGTCTGCCAGCTTAATGTAATATAAACTGCTGTTCTGATGACTGTCAGTGCTATTGCAAATATAATCCTGGATTTGTGGGAGTTCTTACTGAAAGTTTATTTGCAGTTTAATACCAAAGGTTCAACTTGAAGCATTTTGTATTAAAAATCCCCTTTGTTTCTTAATATCATACCAAAATAAAAGCCAGTATTTTTTTTCTTCCAACTTAATTTTGATATAGGAATACTACGTCCGAATGTCTGCCATTCATGGTACCTTTTCCTTTTAGTTGTCTTTGGGTATTCTGGATGTAAGTGCTGTGCTTTGGCCTGGGTGTGTCAAATGGTTCCTTAAGGCTGGTAAGTTCCATCACTTCACACACACATTCCTAACCACCTTGAAAAGACAATAAATATCAGCTCAGAAATTAATTATTTGCATCTGCCTGCTAATATTACAGCCAGTGTGGAAGAAGCCACCTGTGGGATATTTTTATTCTTTTCTGGTACGTGACAAATATGGATAGATAATCCAAGATGCTTCAAAGAATTGGTCAGGGAATTGCTTATTTTCCTCATGAAAAGATTTTGATAAATGTAAATGCTTGATTTTTATGAAAATCAAACAACCCTAAAAGGTCACAAGTCCCAAAATTGTGTAGGGATTTTCTTTGAGGTAAAAACCAGATCTTTTAATTAAAAGTTTTGTATTTTTTCCTTCCAATGCAGTTTCTTTTTGTTGTTGTTGTTGTTGTTGTTGTTTTTGTGGTGAGTTCCAGTAACTTCAGTTTCTGATTTCCTTTATTTGAAAACAATAAATTGAAATTTGTTTACTGGGACATGTTTTATAAGATTATAGTACCGAGGCTTTTTTAACTGAAGCATTTTAAACATTTTTTTAAAGATCTGAAGGCAATTTGACCAAGTTGTTCAAGAAAAATACCCTGTACTGTCAGAAACTAAATGTGGATGTTTTTAGATCAGGATGAAAATGGTTTGGAAATGTATGTTGTATTATTGTGCTTTAGTATTTCTAAGGCAGCTAAAATAGATACTATCCAATTTGCTCAGTGAAAAATTCCAAAACAGTACAATAAATTGAAAGGTTTTAGTTATGCTATGTGGCATACTGTGAGAGCATTTTATTCCTACATTAAAAAAAAAATGCAAGAATATGATGTGTTCTATGGAAACTCCCCTAAAAAGTTATACACCAAAAAATGCAAATATATCTAAAAGGCTTGGGGGCATATGATGGAAAATATAAGACATTAAGATGACTGTAAAAGTTGCATTGTTTGGTCAAAGTGAAGGCTTAGAGGGAGAGTTTGGCAAACTGTAAAATGGCATTAATAAATCCAATGTGTTAACAAAGTATGGAGGCCACTTGGAAGGATGGCTGTCAGGCACACAGGAATAAGTGAAAACTATTGAAGTGATCCATAAAAGGCTTCTGCTTTCCTTTTGCTAGAGGGAGATGCCCTTCTAATAAAGGTGAAACAGGTTCAGTGTAATGGGGAATGCATTAGGCCAGGTACACACTAAACTTACATTTCTCAAACTGGGGTTCATGGGAAGGCAATCTTGAACAGCTGAATCTATGTTTTAAAACCAATTTTTCACTACTAGTAAATATTTCTGGGAAGCATGCATTCATTTGCTTTTGCTGCTAGCAGCTGCTCATGCTCTAGAGCAGGGGAGTCAGTGTTTGGACTTGTAGCCAGTATTTGCAGATGTCTTTCACTCCCACAGTCTGGTGGGGCTTAACAGCTGCTCCCAGTGGAGAAGTGCTGATCAACATGGCAGTAGCATCAAAGGAGGGGATTTACTGCTGATAGCTGTGTAGGCATGGTTTGTGTGGTCTCAGATGGAGTTTGTTTGAAAGAAGGGAAGGATAATAACATGTAGATGGATAAGCCCAAACAGAGAGACAAGTCTGCAAAAAAACCCACTCAAAAACAAACAAAAAATCCTCCAAAAATCTAGGAATACTGCTTTCTAGTGTCCTCTCATAAGGCAGGGTTTACTCTGTCATTGTCCTACTCTGCAGGGCTATTCTGAAGCTGAAATTTCAAAAATAAACAGGGTGTAATAAATGCACTCAATAAATGTAAATAGTTTGCTTAACCCTTTCAGAATGAGGCTCACTACAGGGTGTGATCCACTGGAAAGAAGAGGATAGTGCCTTTTTGGCATGTTTTGTCCTTGTCTGAGTAAAGTGGACACATTAGAATACTTTGACCTCTGAAGTCTTTCATTCTTTCAAGTCTGTTGCTAAGGATGTTCTCAGGCAGAATGATCTCCCCTTTTCTGTCATATCTTCACTTTATCCATTCCTGGCACCCTACCTCTTTGTTCTCCACACAAGAAGCTCATTTACTTGTTTTCTTGCTGGCTCTAGCTGCTGGGGGGTTCATTTCCTTTCTGTGCATTTTCTTCAAAAGGCTTGAAATGTCACATAGCTATATGTCCTGCTGAGATGCTCTTGTCTTATTAATGTACCAATGGGTGTTTTTTAATGAGAAAACATGAAAGTATCATGAGCCTCTTTTGCACCTCCCCAGACTGATCATGAGAAATTGATGAATTGTGTGAAGTCTGCAAAGACTTGGGAATTCATTTTAAGTCGGTTTGGGGAAATATGCACAAATACGAGTTTGTTTTTTAGGAAATGGTTTGAAATTGGCTTTTCCAAATAGCATATTTTGACAGGGGCCCAGGGCTCTGAAGTTGAACACAACCTGGCACAGTATCGCCAGAATAATATAACTAATGAATTCCCCTAATGTAATAAAGGCAAATTGTGTCACACAGGGTTGCATTAACTGTTCTCACTGACTTTCATTGCTTGAGTTAATAATTTGGGGCTCATATACATTGTCTGGTAAGAGCCATCTGATGCTCATGGGGTGGGTGCTTACTCTCCACTGCTGATCTCCCGAGGAAGTGATGCAGCATAGATGCAGTGATGAAGACCGGGTTCCTCATGTCAAGGCTTGGCTTGTGACTTTGATGGTGTATGGTTGTTCCTTGTTTAAAGGCTGAGGCAAAAGTCATCCCAATAGTGCTTTTGAAGATCTGGTAGATGTTTTCTTGTGAATTAGGGACCCTTGCTTTCAGTCTTCTATTTCAAACTCTTGGTCTAAGCTGATGTTTGCATTGGCTGCACTTTTTGTTCCACAGTATTCATTGTATAAGAGAGAGGAGAAGGCAGGATAGCGAAAAGCAAGCACCAGCAGGGTAGGCAGCTGTTTAACCTCTGCATTGTGTTTTAAATAGATCTGGAGAGACCTCTCTGTCTGTCTAGTTACACTGTGTGAGGCTTGCTGAAGGAATGGTTTAGTTGTTTCCTTAGCAGAGACCTACTTCTCTTGGTTCTTTCTATCCAAAATGCATGGTATTTGCATGAATTTGAATTAAGGGATGTGGTTGGTATCAGTTGGAGTCACAGCCTCTCTAGAACCTGGGCAAAATACTCAGGACCACAGGTTTCAAAAGCCTCAGCTTTGGGTTAGCAATAGGGTAGTTGCTACAAGAAGGGTTTTCTGAGTGTTTTTGAAAGTACATCAAGCCCAAGAGGTGATATCACTACGTATTTGTGTCTACATTACTTTCAGGAGAAAATGAGGCATAGATTTTGGACCTAGGGTGTACTAGAATGGTCACACTGTATTATATGATAAGTTGGGGATGTGTTAGGCTGAAGCTGGGAGTGTGCCTTTGACTGCTGTGTGCCTTTCCTGAGCAATGTCCCTTGCCAAGGTAACTCTGTCCTGCAGTGCAGCATCCTGCTGCTCCAGGAACCCCCAATGCAGGGTATTGCATAGTTCCAGCTCCCCAGTGATGGCAGGGGAGTCACAACAAAATGATATTTAAGGTCCATTCCAACCCAAACTCTTATCACCTACAGGCAATTTATGTATGAAAATGCAAAGAGCCACCCAAGTGAGGAGAAAGGTTCACCTAATCCTGTTGCTGGATACAGCCAAATGGGGAAGACTGGAGAGGAATGTAATATCCTGCCCCAGAATACTCCCCCAAGATGCAGGGATTTTTTTGGCTCAGGTACCCCCTAAACCAATGGTGGGAACTTTGTAGTCAGGAGTTCTTAATAGATTTTTCGTTGTGAATTTTCCAGTTTTGAACATATACTTTTACATGTATTCCTGTGCTAAGATTTTCTGCAGCTTAACCACATATTGTATCATCAAGAATCTCTCATTTGCTTTGAACTTCTTGCCCCCTGCTAATTTCATTTAATGCCCACAGAGGGAATTATACTTTGAGACCAGAAGATCCTGTGTTCAGCATGTAATGCTGAAATGTGTGCTGCATGGGCAAATGGGAGTCATAAACCAGAGATTCCCCTGGTCCATGCTTTGTGAAGACACATCACACTACCACTAAAACTCCTATACCACTGCAGGAAGAGTTTCCATGTACTGTCATGTATAAAAATTTAGATCCTGGAATCTAATGTGGAGCCTAGGGAAACAGATGTGGGAAAAGAATGATGAGGAAGTTTCAGATGAAACCTTGTCTTGATACATGCATTAAATATTGTAACCTAAAATCCTTTTATAGTTAGGTCAAAAGTTCAGAAGAAAATAAATCATTAGAGGAAAAGTACAACAGGGACTTCCCTTACTAAAATATGTATAAAATGTGAAACTGTCCTTGAAAACAAGAACAGTAAGATGTAATGGAGCGCAAGACTGGAGAGATAAGTTATTGATGGCAACAGATCTTTAAATTACATACAGCAGCGGGAAACACCCAGTGTTAAAAGATAACACATGCATATCCGCATATTGACACATGTTCTTTTTTAAAATCTGGCCTCCTGTGTTGGTGTTTTCATTGGCAGCAGGAAAATAAATTTTGCCTAATCTCTGATTTTCATTCCAGATAGCATCTTCCTTTTCCCAGCTGCCAGTAGTTACAAGGACATCATGCAAGAGTAGGAGCTTACTGGTATGAACTGGTGCCTTGGCCTTGCAAATCTCACAGTCCTGACTCCTGTTTTGATGAGGTGTGCTGTTTCCTTCATGGGTTCTGTAGCATCAGGTTTAAGGGGATTACCTACATGAGTGAGGATTATGGAACTGAGATCGTTGTGAGGAAAACCACGAATGCTGTGTGCTCACATGAAATATTTGTGCTATAAAAGCATGTAATTAATTCCTTCTGTACCATACTTGTATGTATGTGTGTGTGTCTAAACCTATTGTGATAACAAAATCAAAGGGAAACTACTCAGGAGCTTCTAGGGTTGAGGTTTCATTATGCCTAATATCCATGCCTTCTTCCACTTACAGGTTTTGAAGCAAAAAAGCACTGTTTTGGTGGACTAACACACTAAAGTTTGGAGAGTTTCAGTCATCATAGTAGTATGTAAGCAAATATAGAAACACCCCTTTTGAGGTGTTTTACCCATCACTTTTCTTTATTGTCATCCCTGCCAGCAGGAGTCTGAACCACACAGTTGCTGCTAAACCAAACAAAAAAATCTTTTCTCAGACTGTAAATATTGGATCAGAAGAGACTATGAGAGCTCCTTGAATCCACTCCCCTTAACTGTTCTGACCAGATGATTTTCTAATCTCTTCTTAAAAGCCACTGATGGAGACTCCACATTCTCCACAGGCAGTCTTTGAGTGCTAAACTAACCTTCCCACTAGAAAGCTTTCATTATGTTAAATTTGCATTTCCCTTGTGCAATCAAAGCCATTAATTCTGTTCTATTGCAATAGGCATTGGGAAGAGTCAGTTTCCTGCTTTGCAGCATCATTTTATGTACATGAAGGTTACAGTTTCCCCTCTGCTTTCTCTTTTCCAGATTAAATCTCTCCCCTCCCTTTGATCATAACCTGCTGCACACTTTCTCTAGATCTCTTCCTTGGAGTGGGCTACCAAAATTGGATGCAATAATTCAGACTTTGCCTTACCAGCATTTCATGGAGCAGAAGTTTTAGAAATTCCTTTTAATCTATTTATATAGTTCAGTATGACATTTAGCTTCATCCATCTAAGGATAACCTTTGGCTTTTTTGTGACAGAGTAGAACAGCCACAGGAATGGCAAACCTGCGGTTGCTGAGTTACGTGCAGTTTGTAAGAGGATCACATACAGCTTCCCTGTATTGGGCGGTATAGGGTACCTGGAAGCATTCCCTGTGACTGGAGCCAGAGAAATGGTTCAGACACCAGAATCTGTTCCTCAGACTGAAGTGTGGAAGGCTCGTTTTCAATTTGGATTGAATACTGTAGTTCTCCTTAAGAAACTGAGCTTGAAGAAACTGGGATGAATCCTGCCAGTTGAAGGCTGCCAAGTAATCACCCAAGCTACCATTGTAAGACAGGGCAGTGTTTTTCCTGACCATCCCTGCTACAAAAAGTAAAATCTAGCCAAACACTCCTCATTTGTAGTACTTGTATTTAACTACAAAGGCAACACTGTCAAGCCAGAAAATATCTAAGCTGAAGATACCCAAAAGGAAAATTTCTGCTGAGTGAAGCCCACTGGGTATCACTGGGATGGAGAAAAAGGGCTGCTGAGCAAGGAATCTTTGGGATCCACTTCTGTGTTGCATAACACTGCAAATATAAAACACTGTCTAGAGCTAGTCTTGGGTACAAATACTGAGCTGGTGCGTTAACAACCAGCACCAAAGTGTTGCATAGCTCTGAGAAACCTGCGAGCGCTATTTGTCTTCCCAAGTAGAGATATGCATTTGCAGCTGCACACAAGCTCTTCTCTATTAGTACAACCTATGAATGAATAAACACTGATAAGAGACGCTTAAATATTGTTCCTGAACTATGTTGTGACAGCTGCCGCTTGTACTGTCTCCCCCTAGGTCTATCTTTTAATTACATCAGGTTAACACAATGTTTCATCTGTCACCCTTGGCTGACAGCAGAAAGGGACAAACTCATCCATGGGATGAACAGGTTTAGCTTTTCTTGCAGCCCTGACACAGGGCTTGCTGCTCTCTTCATGAATCACTCATTACCCATAGTCAGTTGTCATGTTTGGAAAAAGAAATGTCCTGTTTAAGGGTTAAGCAGTGGGTCAGGGAATTGGTATGTGCTTTATATGACATCGTGGTCCAGCAGCTAAAGCGTTTTTAGCTGAATCTGCAGCATGTGGTATAATTCTAAATCCCAAGACACTTTAATCACTTATAGGGGTCTGAGAATTGACTGGAGAATGAAAAAAAAAATAGCCTTAGCTCTGGAGCAATTACTTAAGCTATGTATGCATCTTTCCATAGTCACTGAAGTGTTGCTGCAAATTGGAATTGCTCAAATATTCCCAGAAAATAAAATAGAGAGCCTTCAAGATTAGTGTTCCCTCTGTGAGCAAATTACTAGATGCAGGACCTAAGTAGTTAACTTTAATGGCACGTTTATGGAGGCAGGGTCAGTCTGCTTGGGAAGTGATTCCATATCACACATCTTCAGTGGGTTCTGCAGTGCTGCTGGCATCTTGCATGTGAATAACAAGTCTTGGAAGTACTCTTTGCAAGTGGGTTGGCTGCTGGAGAACAAAGACTGAAATCAGTTCAAAGAAAAATATCCTCTAACAGCTTGGAATATAATATATTTTTAAAATGACCCTGGAAAATGAGTTTCCTTTGGAAAATTTGGAACTGGGAAGATCTCTGAATAGACTCTTTGCTGACTGCTGCAGAACTGTATTAAGATTGAGCAAAATACAGTACAGTACAGTAAACGTTATAGTTAGCATGTAGAAGCTGAAAGATGTTCCAAAAACAAGACTTCTAAATTTAAGAAAGACTGGTTAGATCATTCCCTACTTTCTAACATGCACTCATGTGCACTAACAGAAATTAATGTGCACACTTAGTAGTTTCTTTCAGATGTATCATTAACTTAAAATAATGACATTCATGACAGTGGTAATTCACTGGAGCTGAAAATGTTATCTTTTTGGCCAAGGTTTTATATTACCTTTGTCTCTTCCCAAATCCAGAAAAGGGAGAGGAAGGCAAACACCTCCTGTTTTATTTGGGTTTTTGTTTGTTTGTTTGTTGTTTTTTTTTTTTTGTTTTTTTGTTTTTTTAATGAAAAAGGAGAAGCAGTTCCACTTCTATGCATTTTCTTCCAGCTCCAGCCACATCTGCAAAGGCCACTACAGTGGAGATACGTCTGTCTGCCTGTCAGCTCGACACCTTTCATGGCCAGCTAGCTAGTGGTGTCCACACACAGGGCAGACCACACCTAGAGGCTGATGTCAAGCAGGGCAATTGCAAAGAACTGTCATTACTGTGTTGGCACAAATGTCTGAGTTTCTTATTTCTGTCACACAAAGCTTCACCATTTTGTTCTTACTCCTTTTCTTGTTTGTATGCTAATACTCCCTTCTTTCCTTCAGACATTACTGAGATATCAGACAGAAAAACAGGGAGTTTTTCTCATAGAAGTAATGACTCTTGTGTTCATGTCTGATCTGGCAGATTCCCCTCTTTCTTCTTTTCTTTTTTTTAAACACGATTTGTTTCAGTAGCAGATAACTTCCCCTGTTCACTGTGCCTGCCGTGACAGGCCTCCTGTTTCCATTCTGGATGGCAATCTCTCACACAGTGAGGGAGGAAACTGTAGATGACTGAGCATTTCTCTAGTCAGAGAAAAATGTCCCTTAAAGAGATTTTTTTCCCCCCTTGCTGGAAGGGGCTGTCTGCAGGTCAGGTGGGTGAGTTGAAATGAATCACAGAGGAGGGAGTGAACAGTCAGTTTGGGGTCTTCTTTATTCTACCTCCCTTGTGTCTTTCCATCAGTTTTCCAGTCTTTCCAAAGTTAGATCTTTCAGGATCTTTCCTGAGAACAAAATGAGGCAAAGAAAGCACATCTTTCTCATTTTTTCCCTAGTTGTCTGCCAAAAGCTAGTCAGTCACTTTAGCACCTGTGAAACTGTGAGCTTCTGTGCTAGTGCCTGCTCATCTTGGTGAAATGCCTCCTACATTTCTACCTTTGTAGAAAGGAGAAGCTATCTGAAATGCTCTGCAAACTGACATAAACCCAAAGCACCTTCCTGGAAAGGGAAGAAGTTTGTGATAGCATGAGAGATATGGAGCCAGAGCATGCTGCAAATCTGAGACTTCCCTGCAGCAACAAAGGAAAAGGTGGGGTACACAGTGTGCACTGTGGCTGCTCAGGAGACTTCAGCTTCACCTCCACACAGCCGTGTAGCCTGGCACAGGTTCTCCTTGGCTCAAGGGCCCTGTTCCAGTCAGTAGAGCTGTGGCAGTCCATTGTGTCCGGGGCACTAGTTTCTTGTTGCTCACTACCCCAAGAAGTGGTAACCCTGCCCTTAAAAATCCTGCCTGCCAGAGCTGCTTTGCTGCTGCTCTGTGCTGCAATGGGCAATTGCAACTGCAGGGAGGTGCTGCTAACCTTGCTGTAATAAGCATTAACTTTGACTGAAAAATGTGCTGGTTGTTAAGGGTTATGCTTTTTCCAGGGACTGCTGGCTGGCTTCTCTGAACAGATATCAAACTGCAGTGCAAATGTGGAAGAAATTCTGCAAACTCACCAGGAATATGGGGCAAAGCTCTCTCCCATCTCATCTGTGCTTTTGTCTTATCTTTTCTTCTAGTTTGCAGAGCCCTTTGCTCCTCTTCTCGCTGTGTAGTAGATAGGAACATTTGGCTTTTTGCAATCAAAGCAGCTAAGGGGGTCTCAGTGGGATTATTTTTACATGTAAGCATTGCACAAGTCCAGCTCCAGGAAAAGAGGCCAATGTTTTCTTTAACACATGCTGGTCTAAAATAGGAATAACTGTTCTAAAAACTTAGAGACTGAGATGGCCTTGAATTAGATCCAAGGATCTCAGATTAATTACAGAACTAAATCAGAATGAATGCTCTTTTATAGTTCTTCTGCACAATGGTCTCTCGACTTAGTGAACCTTGATGTCAAATATATAGATAAGGATGATCTATACTGAAGCAGAATAAAGGGTGCATTTATCTTACTGTGAATTAAGGGTCTATCCTTTGCTGAATTCTCTTGTTATTTTACTGTATTTGAACAAATCTAAGAGCAACATCAGATCTCTGCTACTGAGGAGAGAAGGTTGCATGGCATATGCAGCTTGTTTCACTCAGTCTTGCTCCTTTGGCAGAAATTCATCTCTTCTCTCCCAAAAATGGTGCTATAATGTTTCTTGCACTACAGAAACTTGCAGCACTTGCCACGAAGGTCATCTGTCCTCCTTCTTTTTTAAAGGCTGTCAGGCTAGAGCCTCTGTGAACATTATAAGTTTTAACTTGCAGAGTGAGAACCTGAATAAATTGTAAAGAGCTCCCATTGCCTTTCACAAAGAGATGAACAGTCCTTTCATGCTTTACATAACTGCAGCGTGCTTTGGAACAAGGTTACATCTATTTCAGTCATTATGACCGAGACTGCTCAGGCAGCACTAACTGCAGGCAGATTTCCAAGCAGAGAAAAGAATTGGGGCCTGCAGCATTTTGGGAAAGACAGTATTTGGGAACAAGAGGAGCCCCAGGACCTACACTTGCCAGGAGCCACACATTCACACAGACACCCAGTACTACTGGTGGGTTGATTGGCACTGTCACCCGCCTAAGAGGAAGCATCTCCTGCTGGCTTCCTACCAGCACACAGAGTCTCTAATTTAGGAAAGCAAAGTACAGTCTTGCATGCCAGTCCTGAAAAGCTACCAACCCTGATGTGGAAACAAGGACGGGGAAATCTGTGAAGCTCTAGCCAAGAATAAAAGCACACTCACTTCTGAATGGAAGCAATTTCATTGCCTGTTGAGATGCAGGGACTTTGTTCAGCATGGAGGAAACTCAGGGAGATCTGATTGCTGCCTGCAGCTAGAAAGGCTGAGGAGATGGAGCTAGGCTCTTCCCAGAGGTGCACCATGACAGGCATGTAGTAGCATCAGTCACAATGAGAAACACCAGCTCAGTATAGTGTTAAAAATGTCACAGCCAGAGGGATGCAGCAGGGGGACACATTGTCCAGGGAAGGTGAAGGGTCTCCATCTTTGAAGATACACAAAGATTGACTGAACAAGGCCCTGAGCAACCTGCTATCACTTTGAAGGTGTCGCTGCAGAGAGTGGAATATTGAGCTCCATACCCACCTCAGTTTTATTTTGATTCCAGGTTGTTACTAACTAAAGTGACTATGGAAAATCACTTTACTCTGTTTCCCTCTGCTTCCTTACCTTCATGTTGGAAATAGTATTTTACTTCCACAAAAGTTATATCTTTCATTTTTATTGACTTTTTTAGTTCTAGGGTGAGCTTGAAGGTATACAAATCATAAAGAAAATACTCATCTTTAGGAAGGCAAATACTGGGGGAAAAAAAGGCAGGCCAATAGTTCAAATATCCTGAAATAAAATGGTTTCTTGATGAGTGTGATGGAAATTATAAAGTGAATTGAAATATCAATTACCCCCTTCTAGGTCTCCAGAAATAATTCTCTTTTCATCTAGGTAAGCACCATAAAGTGGAGCAAGAACAGTGCCATCTGGGTATTCCCAATCATGTCCATAGGAGCATTTGCTTGAAATGATGTAGAATTGGCCCAGTCTTGATTTGTAAAAAGCTTGTGGGCATTTGTAACATGAGGCTGAACTTAAACAATTTTAATAGCCATGCAGGTGGAATGCAGTATAGGACAGGACGTTCTGGTTACAGACATTGAGAGATAGTTCAATTTCCTAAAATGTCAGTGATGTCAAAAAATTCTTCAATATAGATACAGCTACCTCCTTTCCCCTTAGACCTTTCGCTCTTATAAAAGGCAAAGCTTTTTCTAGTAGTAGTGCTGGAAACATTTCATTACCCTTTCTGCAGGCAAAGTTTTCTCTACATATGGATACATGAGACTGGTCAGATAATGAATGAGCTGATTGGCTGAACATCTGCAGGTGCTTTATAATGACAACAATTAAGCTATTCTGAAGCTATTACCATATTAAATTAACTTACTGCAATGCTATTAATTAGAATTCATATTCTAGAAAGGAAACAGAGCAGCAATTACATTGTTATTTAATGACCTGTAAAAGTAAAATATAAAAATGGTAAATTTCCTCACGTAATTAATTTAAGACTGGAAGATGGTGGGTCAAACTGTTCCCCAGTGTAACTCCTGCCACTTCTGTACTTTTGCAACATGAATGATTATATATATGTGTTACCTTTTGTCTTGAAACAATAATTACTTGCATCTGATAACTAAAACTCTTCAACAGTTGTGCAAAAAACTAGATATCAGGCAAAGTTCAGCTGTGCTCACTGTGAAGTCTGAAATTTGATATGGATTTGGGAAAAGACTTAGTAAGGTTTGTGACTGAAGTTGTCAGTTGACCTCAGCAATGTGTATTTTACAGACAAGATTTAGCAGTAATTACTTTTTTTGCACAACATTTTAAGGCTTTCCTTTTACTTATTTTCCAGCTCTCTACACCTTGGCAAAAGTAAATATAAGTGCTTTTGAATTATTATTTGCTATTGAAATTCTCAAATTCTGTGACATGGTGATTTCTTCAAGGTATGTCCTTGAACACTGAAACAGATGTGTCCTGCCTAGCTCTCTGAGGAGTTATAACATCAGGACCTGCCTGTCCTTGGGCACAGAAGCCTTTGCAGCTGTGTGAGTTTCACCAAGCAGGAGAGTTATTTCCCCTTGTGTGTTCAGCATGGACCATGCTTGGAGCTCTGGAACAGAACTGTTAGGGTGGGCTGAATGTGCCTGGCAGCCAGTCCAGTCAGGAACCCCTGAAGCAGCCCTTGCTCATTATTTCGTACTGCCTTACAAGTGGGAACACTGGATAACATCCAGTCATGAATCATAGCATTGTGAAACAAAGTAAAGAGAGTTAACTGGAGCAACTGGAATGCTTATGGGTTGCTATCTGCAATAACAATAGAAACTGGGCTAGGGCACCTCCTACCCATGAGCTATCGCCCAGTATAGGCTAAACCCACAGAGCAACCCATAGGTGCTGCTTTTGGCCTGAAGGAGCTCTCAGCCACAGCTTCTTCCAGCCCTCCTTGCCAATGACTGAGCTGTAGCGTTACAAAAGGGATGGTTGTGATGCATGTTACACTTCTGTAATATACAGCCCTAGATCCTTACTGCTTGTCCACACCTTTCCTATTGCATGCTTTTTGTGGAAAAAGGAGAGCTGTGGCTCTGGACATTTACAAACATTTTCTGGATGAGAAGCTACTATAATTACCCTGGGATCTTCCTTAACAATGCCTGCTTTCAGACTGACTTTCTTCCCCTGGTGAGAGAGGAGGAACTGTGGGACTTTAACAATTCATTTTATTGAGAGACCTGTATGTTTATTGTTGTTTTAACTATAAAAATGTACAGAGGCTGGAATCTATCCAGAGGAAGGAAAGTGATTTCTTTTATTTCCTTACACTGCATGGTGCAGTTGCAGGGGAATATTTCCATCCTTATTACAATAAGCATTTTTCTGAGCAGCAATGGGGCACAGGAGTCTGCAAGTTTGAAGAAAAGCAGGATGACAATCAAAAGTTGGAGATGAACATTGAGGTGTATTTTCTTATTTGATGTAGGTCCTTGGCTTTCTAATCTTCTCTCTACTTAAGCAAAAATAGTCAAAACTGTTAAAAAGAATATCTTAGCAACTCATAGCTTCTTGTTTGTAGCCTTCTTTACATCTGCTTTTCCAAGGATTGATGCAAGGACTCAGCATATTTATTTTTAATTGCAGTAAGTTATTGCGTGTATGTCTGTGTACTTATGTGAAACTACAGATATAACTGACGTGCCCCATAAGAAATCCCAGGAAGGCAATTTCTGTTTAAATATCAAACATTGTTTAGCCTCAAGTGTTTTAAATCAGGCTTAATCCCTTTTGCCTCTTAACCAGACTGTAGTTCCCCATAATTTTAAAAATACTTTCATATATGTGAGCAGAGCAACATAATCTTGACAGACTGCCCTAGCTGTCCTCCTCAACTTTTGAGACAAGCTTTCAAGCCTTCAGAGCAGGCGTGATATGAAAAAAGAATTCAGGAGGCCCATGATTTATGTCTCCCTTCTGGAATATATATAAAAAAGGATGATGTGGTGTTGCAAAAACAGATTAATGCATTGTACCTGGAGCTTTGTGACACCATAATAAACATTCTGATATGTCCTTTTGCTTAGTCTCTGTTGGAGCTTTTCCTGTAGACACTGTTGCAGCAGGATTGTAAGACAGAAATTCCTTGGCGAGGCTCTCATATATGGCTCAATTTCCAAAATGAATTGTGTTGTAGATTATTATTATTTTGTTATTTCATAAAAAATGGCACTCTGCTTGAATGACTTTCCCTTTTAGTAGGAATAGTAGAGGCTCAGAATAAAAAATTGCTTATTTCACTTTGAAGGCTATGTGTCCAAATCCCAATATATTTTGGGATGTGTATTAATAATTGAATCTGACCTGAATTTGTTCCTTGCAAATTTGGCACTAACTACTGTGTCTCTAATTACAGGAAGTCCCTTCTGTCAGGGTGCTAAAGCTGGGAAAAGGGTGTCTCAGGATCCACCATTTGATGGGTACTAAAGCTGGGAAAAGGTTGTCTCAGGATCCACCATTTGATGTGTGGATTTTCAGCAGATGCAGACAAAAATCCCAAAGTTCTGCATAGTACATTAGTGTCAATGTAAAATCTGCAGCAGACTCTCTGTGGATGCACCCTGCCTGGGCAAGTTTGTAAATTCGGGAATTCAGAGGGTGGTATTTTCCCCAGAACCTTAATGTTATGTTCCGGGGGTCTGTCCACCTCAACAAAGCCGTACTTTTTCCTCTTACATGCTGCTTTTGATGATTTAACAGAGCCATCAATCCATGAGACAAAAGTATGGGAAACAAAAAGCTTCAAATAATTGTGCCCTGCCACACAAGTGAGGATGTGGTTTAAGGATCTGAGCCCACACAGGATTATGGGTACTAATTTTAGACAGTCACCTTTTGGAAGCTTATCCTAACCTAATTAAATGTCTGTTTTACCCTTAGGGTTGGCACTTTTACTGGATGAGATAACAGCTGCATCTCTGTGAGAAGCGTTGTGAAGGGCAAAATATTTGTTAGCAGTTGCTATTTTCAGCCTTGCCAGAATAAACAAAGAGTTAGGCACCTGCAATCTTTTCTTTTGAAAAGTCAGCACAATGTGTACATACTCTGGGGTCAGTGGAGGAAGGCACAGGGAGGACAAGCAGGCTCAACCGTGAGGCTTTAGGAAGATGCTTCTGGAGGGAGTGAAGGGCTCTTCAGCTTGGAGACATATGGGACTGTTAAGTGATTAATAACACTCTTCTAGCTAGGGTGAGGAATACATGGAGGAACAGAGTGCTTTGAAATCATTCATGTATCTTGGGACAACCCATTGTGAGATCCACATTGCCTATAAATAAGAGAGCTAGCACAAACAAACTGGGGGAGTTCAGTCAGAGGGGAAGGTAGAAGAAAATAAGAGAATAATTTTTTTTCCTTACTCCTTTTTATTTTTTTTTTTATAATTAACCACAACTAAATTTCAGAACACATAATTTTAGATACTGATTGTCTAAACAATATATCTGCATCTCAAAAACAATTAGGCATTGGGCTTAACATGCCTCAGAGGGTTACATAAACTAGATCCAGGATGGCTCTGTACCCAAGAAAAACATTCCTGACTGTGTGGGAGAGCAGATGGCATTTAGGTAAACTGTATTTGCAGGAATCCCCTCTGTGGCATGAGATGGCAAATGGTAATGTCACTGCTGTTCCCCTGCTTGCATTTGTGGGAAGCTATGGAAACAAAGAAGTGCTTGATAGAGTATGCCAAATGTTGTGGTAATGAAGCAGAGAGGGTCGATCTGCAGACAAGTTGTTACAAGGGTCAGCACTGTTGCACGTTTACAAGTGCCTGTGGCTGATGTGCCACATCATACCCTATCTTGGGTGACAGTGAAGGAGTGAAGGGGAATTTGTGTGCTGGCTTCATTCTCCAGAGTAGGCAAGGAAAGACCAGGAGTAAATGCAGCCACAGGTAGGTTTGGATGGCGAAGAAGGATTGACAGTTGCTCCCCATCACATGGATGAGGGCATGTCATGGTGGAGAGGGCTGTGTGGATGGGGCTAAAGACCTGATACCCCTCAGGCAATATTATCTTGAAAGACAGTAGGAAGACTACACCAAAGTGTGGCTCTGAATTTGACATCAGATGTCCTTGCAGAGGTGAGGTCTATGTTGTATTGGATAAGGGTATTTTGAAGACGGTCATAGCCCTGAAGGCACCCACAAACCCTAATGGCCCTGATAAACCTTTCCTGGGACCACCCTACCCATGACCCAGAGCCCTTTTTCAGCCCTTGGGGCCATCAGTTCCTGCTCTAATTATGTTGTAGCATTGCTGGTCTCCAGCTCTCCATGACCCTGTTGGGGTAGACTTGTCCCTGTTGTGACAAAGCCCGGGGAAGAAGTCACTTTGAGTGAAAACAGAACAACAGGCCACTGGAGTGGAGGGTTAGTGGATGTTTCTGTAGGTCTTGGCTATTTGTTTCCATGTACTGAGAGAACTGGAGGAGATTTAAGGGAATTAAGCTGGAGCCAATCTCTTACTACCAGTTGGTTGGGCTGGGTTTGAAAAGAAGTTATTAGTGTCTGGTTTCTGCTTCTCTGCTTACCTGATGACTACATTGTCTATTAAGCTTTTTGTTTTTTCCAGCTATAATTTATGAATTAAGAATGAAACCCTTGTGAGTCAGTTACCATGTGGGGCAATTCGCCCAAGGGAGGTTTACCCCATCACCTTCATTTTGGTTGCTCATGGACTAATGCCTTTCCCACAGTAACCCTTCTGCCTTCAGTTGTTGCAGGTTACACATGGGTTTGGATTATTTTTGAGACTACTTTTATATTATTACTATTGTTACCTGTAGCATTTTTAAAAGATGGGTGTTTAAGGGTGGAGAATATGCAGATGAAAATGAAGTATTTGATTTTGTTGCCATGAGTGAGAAAGCCTGCAAAAAGTCAGATTTTCTAGGTCAATAAATGAATATTTATTATTTGAAAATCTATTGTAAAGCAGAAGAAGCTCAAAATTTGACAATGATGAATAACTTGTATTGTTTGTGAACTCTGAGGTATCTAAGGAAAAAATAAATGTCTTTTTATAGGAAGGGACTCTCAGGGGGCTAAAAGAGACTGGCAAAACTTTATATTATGCTTATTTATAGAACCAGTGCCAAACAACAGAGAAAAATGAAGACATTTTAAAGGCCTAGTGATCTGTTTCCCTCTTCAGTTAGTCTTGCAATGTTTCATAGCCTTTCACAACTTCACAGTAGGTTGGGGCACTGTGAGAACACAGGGATAGAGGTGCCTGATCACTGAGCCTTCATGTTGCCAGCAACTATTCTAAAACCAGAGCTCTTCCAGCATGCTGTCAGTAACTCCAGCTCTTCATATGCTTGGCTTATCCATATAAATGAGCTCCTCTTGCTTTCAAGAGAGCATGTTCAGTTGAGCTTGTGGAGAAGCAACTGTCCTTTTGGCTTGTGCATCATTGCCAACGTCAGTGAAGGGGCTTAAGAAAAGAATTAGTGATTTAGAAAAGTAACATTATCTGTGTGCCCAATGCCTTTGGCACCTGGGAGATATATGTGGTACCATTCTTGATCAGCCAAGAGAGCAGAAAAGGATGCTACTCACAGGCTTCCAGCCTATCTTTGTATTCATCCAACATTCATCCATATGGTGGTCTCAAGCTCCAAAGTTCACCTTAGTGGCACTGGAAATAAAGACTAACTAATGGTATGTGCAGATTCCTGAGAACAATAACTATCATTTAAAAGAACCATATTTAAGCTTATAATCCTTCTTAGTTCATCTGAGGTATCTCGACCATCAGGTCATCCTGCAAGTATCTCCAGTGCTATAATCTAGTTAGCCTGATCTGATTTCTTTTCTTAAAACTAAAGTGTGTGTTGTAAAACATTCTTTGCTTTTGCAATCTTTCTTTTGGAAGAAGGGCTGTATTTCCACCACAGGCCCTTGGAAAATAAAGGAAGTCAGCATGATCTGAGAGAATCCCATGTGTGCTTTCCCACAGGATAAAAGGATGTAGCAAGGGTGTCTGGGGTGCAGCTGGCTGAAATGATTACTTTAGCACTGCAGGGATCATCAGCATGTTGTCAAGGATGTGTTGTTGGACCAACACATCCAGCAAAGGCTGGGAGTACACTGAGGAAGGGCAACTGTACATGTGACCTTTCTTTAGAGTTTTTACTGGACCTTTAGTTACACATAGTAGAGCCACTTTGTAAAGTCCTAGATAAAACAGCTTTTAAAACTTGGCATATCATTATTTAACTAAGTGGTTAGTTCCCAATGGAAAGGTCTTTTCAGCTTATCTTTGAAAGACAGGCTTTACTGTGCTTTGGCTCTGTGATAAATTCTCCAGTTTGTCCTCTGCTGAAGGGAGATCTGTTCCATAATTTACAACTTCTTACTCTTGAATTTGTATGCTCTGAGGGCTAACACCTTTAAATGTAGTGCATTCAGGGGAAATTAATCTAAGAATAGCTGACTAGAAAAATATGCTTATTAAATGTATTAGTAAGATGACAGATTCTCCATGTTGTTGCCAATCTGTAACATTGAGATCTGCAATTCCCTCCCTCCTTGCTTGCACTAAGTAAGGACTTAGTCCTGGAATTCAAAGTTGCTTCTGTTTTTAAATTTGATGGGTTCCAGCTAAAAGTTGACATCAAATGAATGAAACTCCACACTGTAAAAGCATGCAACTCCTCTCTTTTTGCCTACGGGAGAGTAACACAGAAAGCAGAGCTCTTGTTGCCAAGTCCAACTGGTTGGGAAATCTGACTTAGCAAAGAATTTTTTAATCTTTTGTTTACAAGTTACAAATTCACTTTTCTATAGTAGATTCAAGCCTTAATAATGCATCAGGAACTGTATTATAAGCTCTATATCCATGCTTAAAGCAACACATTGAAATCTCAAACCACCTGAGCAAATCCACTTCAGATTTGGCTCATTGTTCTTCATTCTTTTGAGAACAGAAAATAAGTTTAGTCAAAAGTTAATTTCTTATCCTGGACCATGAAAAAAAGAGCATATCACACTAATGTATTACAAATGTATTCTGTGATAACCCAGTCGCTGTGGAATAGCTTTCTATAGGGAAGGTATTAAGAAAAAACATATGAAGCTCTTGCATCACATCTAATGATTACCCATGAACAGTGAAATCAAACTGAATCAGAAAATGCAAAGTACATTTATGGGTGGTACTGTCTTTTTTGTTGTGAAATAGGAATGAACTGATATCATTGTGGGGCAAATTTAAAATTAAAAATTGCAGTTCCTGTTCTGATAGTTACATGTTTAATTGTGTATTTAAAGGATAAATTTTGGTTGGTTAAGGCACAATTAATTCTAAACACAGAATTAAAGAACTATCTGTTTGACAGATCTTTTAAAAAAATCAGTATGAATACAAGACTCAGAATGATTTATTAAGCCCACTAAAGCTGGAGTCATGCATAAGCAATGAAGGAAGGCAAGCTGCAGCTCTGTTCTGGCTTTGCAAATTCTGCTGCTGGTTTTAATGTTCATAACTTTTAAACCTCTCTTCCTTTACTGAAATGCAAATGTTAGTCCATCTGTTGTATGCCATATGCTTTTTTAAACAATATTATTGTTTAAATGTTGGATTATTAAAAAAAAAATCCCCACAAAACCAAAATATTTTTTGAAATATTCTCTCCTTACACTGTAAATAATCTTCTTTTAGATTTTATAGATTCCACCTCTATTTGCTGAGACATAAAACTTAATTTTTGGCTTTGATCAACTTATCTGTCACTCAGCTTTATTCATACTGGTGCTCAATACACAGTAGTTTTCAGATAACAATAAACTGAAACTGTTTTCTTTAAAAATTATTTTCTAGGCATGAAAGCGCTGACTGAATGGTCAAAATGGACGAATGGAAAACTCAAAAGTTTTGCAAAGCTTCTGTCTTTTGCACGAAGTGTGTGACTCAGTGCAGCCTTGAATCCAAACAGTTTTAAAAATTAAAGGAGGAAAGGATGATGCAGCTTTTTATTTGAGGGAAATATACTCTGAGTCCAGCTGTGAAAATTCAAAAAGAGCTTGTACAGTTTTGAAAAGAGAATGCTTAAATGTTGGTAAGAAGGTAAAATGTAATCAAGGGATACACAAGTGAAAGGAAATAGTGGAGGTAGGTTCAAATCAATGATTAATTAAATTGGTTCTACTGGGTTGAATGAAGAGGGGTTATGGAGGTCTCAGATCCAAAAAGAGGTAAAGACTGGAGACAGTGAGATCTAGAAGCATGAACATTTTAGTTTCACCTTCTTTATTTTTGAAGTTCATGTCAAGACCTGCAATGTCTGCTCTTCCAGCTACATTTAAGACTTTCTACCATGAATACTGGGATTTGGAGGGCCTGTCCTTTTGGGGAAAAAGATCACTTTGAGGTATGCCCTTCCAAAGGGAAAATGGGTTTATACCATTTTCCCCAAGACTGTAGACAGGGATCTGCCATAAGCTGAAGAGGGATATGCAGTTCTTAAATGGGGAAACAAGTGAGTGCACTAGAATCCATGGGCAAGGCTGGTAGGGATTTGGGTCCTTTTCCCGGCCCTTTCCATATGAACCATTGGATGCCTAGCCTGGCCTTTCGATGTGGTGAGCAGAGAGCAAGCTACTTCCAGGCTAAACCAAAAGTACAGCATTGAGGTGGCACTGATGGACTGGGTAGACAGGCTCTAAGCTTGTCCCAAATTCTCACTAAGGTGCTTTATACTACATTGGGAAACCTTTTCTATTTCCAGACTGGTCTCCAAGGCTACATGTCTAATAGTAAACACAACAGGCTGCATTTACTCTGTCTTCCAGCCCGTGATCATTTCAATATCTTCACATTCTTTTTCTTCTAGACAGGGACAGTCTTACATGGCCTGTTTCCTGGGAGCTGCCCCTAGCCCATGTTGGCCCCCAGCCCAAGCCTGCACGTGTGGGACAGTGCTGCTGGGTGAAATTAAATTCGGAGTTCATGGCTGTTCATTTACCAGGGCACAGGTCTGTGCTCTGGCCCTGCTTAGTTTATTATTTTTGACATAGCCTAAGTATCACGTCCCCATAAGCATTTGAATTCCTTTCTGATTTGAGTTTTCCTGTTGCCGACAAGAGCTGGTGTCTGATGCTCTTCCTGATTACCCCTGGAAAGAAATTTTTTCCTAAGCACTGATGGTAAGAAATCTATAACATAAGTCATTTCCGGCCTACAAAGAAACACATTTTCTAATTAGTGGAAATGCAGCTTCTATTCTGACTCATATAAATAGTTACTTCTCTTTAGAGCCTCTCGAACTGCATATCTTGTTAGTGTAGCTTTATAACAGTTAAGTTGCCCTGTTAAGGTGAAGTTTTTCAGGGGTTTGAAGGAGTCTGACCCTACTAGTATGGCTTAATGCTATCATTATGAAGCTTCTGTGTGTTCTGATGGGTCTACCTTAACAATGACTAAAGATGAGTAAGGAACATAAAGGATTTCTTTAGTCTCACTTTAAAGCCTTTATTTTGGTTGGGGTTTTGTGGTATTCTTTTCCCCCATTCAACTGCACTTTGATCTGTTAGAGTTTTGGTTTATTATAGACATAAGCCACTGAGGTATGTTTTGTTCCCTTACTCATCATTTGTTTTTCTGGACAGAATGTCCTTACTACTGATTACCTGCATGTTGCCTGACTGTTTTCCTTTTGAATTCAAGAGGAAAAAAAAGTCATAACAAATAATCACATAAACATCATGTAAGTGCTTGGAAGTTAACAAGGAAATGAGTAATAGCCAGCATGAACTTGTCAAGAACAAATTATATCAGACTAATCTATTTTTTTGCTATGACCATATAACAGGCAATTTTGATAGGAGAGAATCAATAGATGTCATGAGCCCTGACATTAGGATGCTCTGACATTCCTGCAGATAAGATGGAGAAACATGTCCTGGATGTGAAATTTCTCATGTGGCTGGTTTTGTGTTCTCAGTGAACAGTTCTCCATGTGTCACTGACCAAATGGTGGTAAGCAGTCCTCAGGCACTGTAAGCGTCTGTTGACTCTGGGCACACTCAATCTTTTCACTAACAGCAAATTGATAGATGAGGAAGCATGTGCACTACACTTACAGATAATTGTAAACAGGGAGCGACTGAGAGGTGTGTGAGGTTGTGCTTCCTATCTACCAGGTCCTAGGGAAACTTCCACAGGAGTGACAGCATATAGCTCAGGGTACTGTATCTCAGGGAACATATGTACAGCTGTAATTGGAAAGCAACAACAATGACCAATGGCCTGTGAGGGAAGGCTGAAAGAGCTGTGGTTGCTTGGTCCAGGGAAAAAACAAGAGGAATGGCAAATACACAGAAAGCTCCCATAAAGAGAAAGGGAAAAAAATTTGTTGTTTTTGTCTGTAGCCTGTAAGATGGAAAATAATGGATTTAAATCGTATCAGGGGACACCAAGGTTTGACACTGGGAAAAACTTCTAACATTCAGGATAATTAAGCAGTGAAACACGTTGCCTAGGGAAGATGCATAATCTCTCTTACTGTTTTGTTGAGTTTTTTTAAAAAAACGAGTCAGACAAAAATCTGTCATGAATGATATAGTTACAAGTTGATTTTTGCCTTAGGGCAAAAGGTTGGGTTAGATGAATTTTTGAGTCCTTCAAGCACTATTGCCTATAGTTCAGTATGTCACTGCTGATTTCAGCACTTCCATATTCATGTCTAAAAGCTGGCTGAATACCTAGGTAGCCTGAATTTTCACTCAGGCAACTCCCCTGTGCTTTCCTCTAATCCATAAAATGATGCCCATAAGGAGTAGATCTAATTACATTTTAGTTTAGAGGCACAAGTATTAGGGAGGCAAGAGATAAAGAACCTTGAGTGAGAAATGTCTTGCCTTCCCACTGACATCCTGCCAAGTGTACCAAGTTCAGTCTTGTTATGTTCCCAAATGACCCATCTATGATTCCATTAGCACAAAATATCACCATCCAAGAAGAACTCACATGCAGAATTCATTGAATTAAAATTTAAGGCAATAAATGAGGGCTTATAATGTATTGGCAACATTATCAGTAGCAAGATTGCCAGCATATTAGTGACTATGATGAATTGACTACTGGGGAATTCATTAAATTTACAAGAGTCTCCCAAAATGAATCCACTGGCTAAAATATTAATTGCTGCCCTTGGGAGCACTTTGGCCATTTAGTTTCCAAGCAGAGCTTACTCTGAGAAAAGGATTACGCTACTGATGTTTGCTTGAATTTAGGAGTAGAGTCAATTTCTGTTGGATTTTTCAACATTGAAAATACTTTCTGTTTCTATGAAGCTTACTGCCCTACTAAACATAGGGCCTGTGAGAATTAATTTTATAAGTGAAAAATACATTAATTAACATGAAGTTTTCCAAAAGTATAAAGAATAACTGATACTATATTTGAGCAGTGAAGCTTAATTTAAAGGCCATGATTATTTGGTTGTGTGGAGGATGGTGGTGATTTCTGTCTGCACAGTCACTTCTGCTAAAAGGAGAATTGCTGAAGTTTTAAAAATTAATGTAGAGAAATTCTCTACTTTCCATCTTAAGCTGACGGATACTTTAAGGTTAATGTTGCAAAGTCAAGTGTATCGGCATATTGTGAATGTGCACTGGAGAAATTCGACAAAGATTGAAACTGTAACTCTCTTCAGCACACTGGATCTGTGGAATTGTTCTTGGATTAACTCAAAGTGCAAAGGGTCACAATCTGAATTTAATTTTCTTATTTGTAAATTCTGATTTTGATTTAGATAACTGGAGATTGGTGAAGCAGATAGACCTTCTCCAGGTGATTGTGATTGAATGACAAATTGGTTTATTGACTACAAAATTGAGATCTGTAATAACTTTCATGGGTCAGTACCTGCAGAGTTGATGTCTTTAATGGAACTAGAACTATAACACAACTGTAATGTAGAAAAGATGAGGAATTTTTGGATGAAGTGACTGAACTTTTTTTTTTTTTTTTTACATACCCTTAGTGTTATATACTAAATGTTAAAGAAAACAATCATGGCAATAATAGTTACCAAAGGCTGAGAGAGGATGGGAAATCTATGGCTTATTTATCTTGTGCTGGTATTTTGGGACCCTGAAGACCACCACCTGAATCACTGATAGTAAGGTGAGTGTTGGGGCAGGAGAGAAAAAGTTTTCTCACATTTCTGAGCTTCATTTCACAGCTCCAAGTAAACCCAAGTGCAGTTGCAGTGCTAGCTGGCATAGCCTTGTTGTTAGAAGTTTTTCATTTGGGCTTTTCTTTTTATCTTGCACAGGATGCAATCCTGGCTTGTCAAATCTGAGAAATGAGTGACTTCGCTATTGTATTGTCCTGTTCTCAGTAAATTGCAGTGTGATTCCCAATTTACCTGCCATATGCCCAGTTCTTAAAAACCCAACTACATAAGAAATTTGTGTGCAAGAACATGGGAAGGGAGGATACTATTTACAAAGTATGTAATCAAGGAGGGTGATCCAGACATTTTCTGAGTGATATCCTTCTCTTTATTTGGAAAGTTTACTGGCTCTGGGGTTTCGAGTGGAAGCTGTCATTTACACTTTCTGATAATAAAACTTAATTAAAATTTCATTCCTGTACCAGCAAGTGCCAGGTCACCAGATGGTTCCTAATTATTATGTCCACATACTCTGTGCTGGACTGCAGATGATGTTTGTGCTAATGTTACTGAGACAATTGCTACATGTATGTGTAATATACAAATGTTTAATATACAAATCTTAGTGTTTAAATAATGTAAAAATAATTGCTTTGGTATTTATCGATCTGTGTAAAGTAATAAACTTCCACAAGATCCTAGCAGATTTAAAACCACAATAAACTAGTTGGTCCTTTTTAAAGAATCACAATTTCTGAGATGGTAAAAGCTGTAATCCAGTTAGGGAGGTAATTTAAGTCACAGTCTCATCATATCAGTATGTGCAACATAAGCAACATTTATCCTGAGGCAAATGCCTTCCAGGATGTGGGACAGAATATCCAAATTGGGAAGTTAGAGTAGAAGATGTTAATAGGAAAAACAAATGAAGAAAATCTGATTACTATCACAGGCTTGTGAAAGGCAAGAAAGGACACACACTGAGAGGATGTGCATCAACACACTTCATACTTCTGAAACTTGCTCTGGACCTTTTGGGCCCAGAAAGACACTTACTGTGCTAGGCTTAGAAGAAGTGTGTGTCATGAGCTCCAGGCCTATTCATGACAGAAAGGGACAATGATCACTGAAGCCCATTAATATTGCAGGCATTGCTGGACCCTGCTTCCCTGCCTCTCTCTCTCTCTGTGTCCTTGGGTGCCTTTTCCCTTTTGGTCATGTATGTGAAATAATGAAGGAGTAGGAAGTAAAGTAGTTGCAGAAGACTCTTATGAGAGCAGGCATCTGGCCTGCTCTGAGTAAATGGTGAGAGGAAGCTTTTGTGCAGAAATGGACAAAACTATTTAGGTCTCTTCAGGAGTGACAATCATAGAAGATACTAGAAGACAGAATCAGCTGCCTACTTAGACATGAGGACAATTGCAAAGACAGCTTTGGGAAACTAGAGTGTAGGGCGTCTGATGGATTGCCCGACTATTTGCTGGAGTGTGGACAGGAGGTTTCCTAGCTGATGCATTTGAGAAACTCATTTGCTTCATGAAAAATTTTTGCACTTAACCTCCAGATGTGCCTGCAAGTCTTGTTGATGTTCCCCAATGCCTGTCATGAAGTGATGAAAAAAGAGAGAACAAATAATCCCTGTCACCACTGATCACTTTATATTGGTTTTGAAATGTAAGAGTGGCAGGGCTTTTCTTTTTTGCTTCTTTTGTTACTTTTGCTTTGCTCTGTTGTCTTTAATTGGGGTACCAAAAGGTATTTGGTAGTGTGTGTGTTCTCATGTATACTGTGGTTTGTTTGTTTTTTTTTTCAATTCTTTGTCCAGAACGACTTTCAAACTGAAAAGATCAGCAAGTTGTGGTGTTTTGTGCAGGGATGGTCAAAATGTAATTTCTGATATACAAGTAATGTTTATCCAGATTGTCTTAAAAGGCAAATTCTTTCTTGTACAATCAGGAAAGTAATTGAAAGACAGATTGAAATGCTTAAGTTACCCAGAGGAGAAGCAAATTAAACTAGGTTCTGTCCAAGAGGGACTCATCCCTAAAACTTACTCCCTCTTTCCTGTTCTTGTCTGTCTTAATTTTAATGTCCTGCCGGTGAAAATGCAGGGCCTATGGGGCTATTCCAGAAAGACATACTTTCTTTGACCTGCAGTGCAGGGTTCAAAGTCATGTTACTATTGCATCAGTACAGTTTTACTCTGCTTTATGCTGTACATCTGATCCATAACTTTGGCATTTACTCTGGTTTTGGAACTGTTGGCAGACCTGTGTGAGATGGCTCCAGTAAAAGCAGAACTGCTGGGATCTATGCTATTGCTAAACTCAAACCAAAACAAAATGCATATCTTCACAGTTCTTCCTATTGAGATTAGAAGTAATAAATACAGTGAAGGAAGCTTTTCCAAATTATTTGGGATGCTAAGTAGAATGGGAAAGTGGTTAGAAAATATTTCTCAAATAGTTTCTGTAAACATTCCTTGAATAACTTTCCTGTGCTTAGGTTTGTTGTGTTTTTAAGAAGACAGGGACACTTTCTCAAAAATTAGTTTTTGTCTTCCCCTTTGCTTTTCAAAAATCTCATAGGTTGGGGAAACAAAATTTCAGGTCCATTTTAAGACTTCAAAAGAAGCAAATAAAGTTTCAGAGGAACATCTGGAACTTAGCCCCCAACTTGACACAAAACTCCTCTAAGTTTGGCCATGACTTATTGTTCTGGACATATAAATGCGATGCCAGCAGCTGACAAGGCATGTTTCTTTAGCTGACTACTGTACTGCTACAAGGTTTCAGAAGAACAGAAGGCAAATTTTAGTTAGGATACTATTGCAATTCGTGCTTTCCTTGATGCAGCCCTTGACTGTATCAACCCATACTAAATTCACATGGTATGTGTGTGATTGGACGAGATTTAATAAAGCAAAAAATTTGGAAAAAGGATGCAGTTAAAAAGTGGTGTTGTAACAGTCATGAATATACCAAGGAAGCAGTGAGTTGTGAATCTGCTTCTCTTATTGAAAATAGACCGAAATTCCTCTTGATAAAAGGTTTCAATAATGGTGAATCTGCTCCAATATTTTGTTATTAAAACTGAGTATGTAGGAAATGTATCGAAGTACTTTGAGTTTGGGTTCTTGCCTTTCTGTTGAAGGACCCTAAACAACTGGCTGGATGCTTGTTTTGAAGAAACCCTGTGCATCTATTCCACTTTACAAATAAAACTGCACAATATTTGGAGGGTTGTAGAGTAACATTACAGAAGCAGGAGAAGATGAGAGACCTGCAACAATCAAAAAGCTGTTAAAAAACAGATTTTCTTACCTACAATAATTCTATTGCTGAACCTTGTTAGAGTTATGGACAAGAAAATTAAAACTGCATCCCATGGTATATTAGAGTTTCCCTCATATTGTGTTCAACATTAGCAAGGTTTGACCACGTATCCTGAAGAGTTTCCTTCACTATGTATTCACAGCCATTAGATTTTCATCAGCATTACAATTAGCTTATTCTTATCCCAGTGTTGACATCAGCAGTCAGGAGTAAAATGTAGAGAAAGTCAGACCATGATCTGATGGTTTCTGTCTTAAATTTTATGTCTGGCATGTTCATGTAGACAAGAACTCTAGGCAGTAGTTATCCACAGGAAGAAAGAGCAGGAGTAACATGAAGGAAGAAAATATAGATGTACAGCAATTTCCAGACTTTTTAAATTTTTTTTTTGAGAATGGCTGAAGTTAGAATTACACAGAAATGGGTACAGAGTAGAATACGAAGGTTCACAAAAGCAGGAAGGGGATAAACCATGCAGAGCCCAGAAGAAAATGGGTGGAGCTTTAGTTTGATATCAAAGATGAGAGCAATCAGGGAAGGTGTCTGAGAAGTGTTTGGAGTTTTCTTGAATGATAAGCAGGACAAGATGAATTCTAAAGACGGCAGGAAATACATGATGAGAAGAAGCTGGAACAGTCAAGGCTTTAAGATGAAAGGCACAACGGGGCAGGCAGTGGGAGATGTTTCTGAAATATAGTTCTGGATATTCTGTTGGCATTGAAATTTAGGGAAGAGTCAAAGGTTATATACTCTTAGTACATAAGCATAAGAGACAGGAAAAAATACTGAATCTGCCAAGACAAGAGAAAAGGAGCTGGAATTTCCTTGACACCAAGGGAGTTTCTTTCAATCATGATACCATTAAGCTTTCCAAATGTCTCCGAAAATATTTATTGAAGCATGACTTATCTACTTTCAAAAACATTTTTGCATTCCAAGAGATAATACAGTTAGAGTCTTCTGCATGGCTGTCCATTCTGCAACCTTTTTTGGGGTGACTAATTCTCATGGAATTTCAGGGTATTTGATAATTTAAATACCTTTATTTCCTTTTAAAAACCTGCTACCTTCTGTTAATAGATACATAAAGAATATGAAGGTATGAAAAAAAATTTACAGGCTATCATCCAAAATATTTGTAAAATGTATATGATTAGAATAAATTTCTATAATAGATACCTGAATTTTTTTTAGTTAGTATTTTAATTTTATGGGGGATGTTGTTGTTTAAGGAGAGTGGGTTTTGGGTTTTTTTATTAACTGTACCTGAATCAATCTTTAAATGTTCATCTAGTTAGGAGTAATGTGTATCTCAGATGTTATTTAAACATTTCCTCTACCAAGCCATGTTATTTTAAACAAGTGGGAAATTAATCACTTGCAGAGATCTCTGCAGAATTGAAGATTAATACTGTTTCCTCCAGCATGAGACATTCAAATTCATCCTCTAGAAAACAATAGAGAACATTGACTACCCTTCTGGGAAAATGCAAGCAATTCCATAAAGTCAGGAGAGGTTTACATTACAGTTGTCATATAAAACTCAGACAAGTGAAATCATAAAAGCCAAACCAAAATCAAAAACAGTTTAATACAGGTGAATGCCAATGCCAAACAACAAAAAGGCAGTGAAGTTGCAGTTTGTCTGCAACATAATAGAACAAAGAATTTAAAATGGGGGAAGAATATGAATGTGAACAAAATTGAAATTAAAATTGAACAGTATACTGACTGAAAGTGAGGATGGAAAATGCAAGAGCTAGCTGGTAATAAACATTAGCTATAGCAGATGTGATTGCCATTAGCTCTAAATGCATGTTAAATTAAAGCCAGCATCTGTTCTCACAGATATGGCATCAGTCATCTTAAAAGAAAGGTTAATTTGGAAATCAAAACTAGAAAAGGATTAAAGGCAAGGTTTGATAGAGGTAGAGAAACCTGATCTCTGATAGCCATGTAGTACTGGCTACCTAAATTTATTTTAATAAATAGTTTGCTGAAATAACTGTTTAAAAAACAGTCATACAAACTTGTTTTAGGGTCATAAACTCTGAATTAATGTGTGTTTCTAAGAGCTTATTTCTCGTTTTAGGTCTTGCTGAAAACATGAAGTTCAATTTTATATGATTTAACCACCCTGAACTTAAGCAGCAAAACTATGGGTTTGAACACTGTCTACTTTATTTCTAGAATATCGCACAGATTTAAAGAAATGTTGCTGAAGTAACAAGTCTAAAGTAAGAAGTTAGATGGCTTTGTTTAGTGAGGATCTATAGTAAGGTTAGTAATTACTTCTCACATTTTAATTTTACTGTAGTAAAGTTTAAATTTTTAAAGTTTACAACAATGTGGAACTTGCAGTAATCATAGTTTGCTGTTTAATAGTGTAGAGCAAGGAAATCTTTAGAGGTAGTGAGTCAACGAGATCATGTATTCTTAAATATTTATGCTACTTATGGGACAGTTGTGCAAGAACTGTAGAGTATATGCTACTATTATTTGATTCTCCCAGAATATAGCCATGTCCCCTGAAAAACATGATCCATGCAATTTAGCCCTTACCATTTAGAAATTATATCTTTATGAAAGACAGGTATAATAGTCCCATTAGAGAAATCTCTTATTGAACCTCTGATGTTAACAACCTGATAAGAGGGGTACAGGATGCAAGTTACACTGACAAAATTGGCTAGCTGGTATAAAGTAGTTGAGTGTAAATTACTACAGGATTTGTACAAAAGGGAATTTGCTACCATTCTTTTTCTTATTTTACATTGGTAGTAAACATGTCTATTTTGTTATGTTGGGCTGACATACAGAAATCTGTCATTAGCAGGTATGTCTTGTCAGTATACTGGTTTATGAGTTTTCAGTAATCAATCAGTGACACGAAGTTCTTTCCCACTTTTATTGACTGAGAGTTGCTGTTTGAATGTTAAGTAAAAATCCGTTTACTCTCACAATATAGATAACATGTGAAAATATTATTATCCCTGAGGGTAGAAACTATCTGCTACGCTCTCCATGCAATAATAACTACCCAAGGTCCATATTTGAAAAGAAAAACCAAACTGAAACATGCAAGCATGATGCTGCAGTTCTGTTCTAGTGTAATGTCTCCTATTGTCTCCCTAGTATGCATTTTCTGTCATTTTCATAATTCTCCTCACAAAATCATAAATGCTATTACACAGTAAACATTAAAAATGTTATTCCAAATAAAATGAGCTGAAAAGAGAATAGTTTTGTTATTTAAACAAAAGAAATATTGTTTCTACAATACTTGCTTCTGGAAATTGAAACATGAAGATAGGATAGGGGATAGAAAAAAAGGACTAGAAATTTGCCCTTCAGTTTCAACCCATTTGGGGTTGAAAATAAACTTTTATTTTGAAAATACACTTTTCTTAAATGTTGTTCTTCAAATCATGGCCTTGTAGTGTTAGCAACTCATTTAAACAGCCACTGTAAAACTGGTTGCTCAGCATTGTATTTTAGTGACAGTTTTGCCCATGAGAAATGCAAGACATAATTCCATCAATAAAATCAGAATCACGGCCATCTACAAATGACAGTCAGAATCCACATGTATCAAAGAAGTCCATGGCATTAGAAGAAAAAGTAAAAATATTTTGGTCTGGAATTGTAACTGATGACAGAGACACCCTAAATAACATTTATGAATTGCTCTGGCCAGAGATTCCTTTGATATATAGGTAATTCCAACTGCTCATCTTTACATTGAAAATATTAGTAGTGGTGTTCCCAGAAGTCCACACTTAGATACCTGAATAATCCCCACAGATGTTCATACTTTAAATAGGAGAGGTAGTGTCATTCCTACAAAATAAACACATAGTAGAATGGAAAGGAAAAAATCCCTCCAAGATGTTAAAGTGTAAACCCAGGCACTTGCAGCGAAGTACATGGAAAACTACAGCAGAAAATTAAAAAGTTGTGGAAAAAAGTCAGATTGTAAATTATAAGGAAAAGGGGAGTGGGTAAGTCTGTCATTTAACCCCAAGGATAAATGTCCTAATTGATGAGGTAGCTAGGAATGTAAAGTTGACATAGGAGATAAACTACTCAAAGAGAGCAAAAAGGGGGGTAAAGAGACTAAAAAGGCAGGAATTTTTAGTCCTCTTCAGATTCAAGTTAAGGAACGCCTCTAAAATTTATGATAGGGATATGGCCTATAAAAAATCCTCAGTAGTTAAAACAGAAAACGTGAAGTTCAGTGATCAAAGTGGTAGCCATAAAAACCAAACCAGAAATCAAAAGCAAACATCAGATGGTAGTTTAACCATCTTAACAGAAAAGGGGACATGGCAAATTCCTCATATTCTCAAATCTTTAAATCATGACATAATATGCTCATTTGTTCCCAGTCTCTGGGCTGTGGGTGCCAACACCCTCTTTCCCCAGTGTCAGAGAATGCAATCAGGTGGTTGTGAAGCATTGAAAATTTACCGTGCTCTTCCATACTCCACACCTTTTGTCTTCATAGTCAAGTCACTTCCATCTACCTCTTAAGTTCTCCCAGATTATAAAGATCTACTGTCACCAGTAATTCTTACACTCTTTGAAAATAAATTTTGAAAATCTAACTTAAATGAGAAACTTCAACCTAAGAAACTCTAAAAGGGCATATTTGGTTCTGGTTGCTATAGTGATAGAACAGGGAAGCAAATACATCATTATACAGATTAGCTGATAAAAATCTGTGCTGTTACTGGCTGTGACTCTTATGTTTTAAGTAACTTTTTTGTGAAGAAAATGAAGCATAGAACTATTTTCATGAGTAATAAAAACTTTCATTTGGTTAGGATTGGTTTTTGTACTTGGCTGTCTCTGTAGCAATGTATTACTTCTACCCTGGACAAGTTTTGTGGGTACTGACTGATTTTGCTGCTTCTGTCTTCCTTTCTGCTTTGACAATGTTTCATGTGCTGTTTGGATTACTCTTGTGTTAAGACACTGGAGTCATGCTGTACGTACTACTTAAGCCATTTGTTAGAGATTCGAATAGTGGTTTATTTTTAAAACCTCTTAACTAAATTCACTGATATATTAAATGTGCATGATAAAGGGTTAAATTAACTTGTATTTATTGTAGCTAAATGTACCAGGCCTTATAAAGTGTAAATAACGTATCTTAATCGAGACAGTGAAAACTTGTGTACAAGTTTGATACAAATTACATTGTGTATCCCGGGAGCTTGTTTATTACAAGTTCACTGATGTCTTTGTACTGATGAGGAGCATGTAGTTTTTCCAGATCATCCTCTTTTTCTGACATACTGTTTTCCAGGACACTAAGTTCAAGATCAGACATGTTAGATGGCAAGTAAGAGCTAACTTTAGTTACTGACTGCTTTTCTCCTGCTGAGGGCTGCCCTCTTCCTATATTCAGATCAGTATCAGATCTAACTTGTTTGCTTCTCAGTGTAGATATTTGTTTACTATGCTGATCACTCCTGCTTGCTTCCTTACTGATCAACTGGGCTTTTTGTTCTTCATCTAACAACGATGCCTCCATCTGCACAAGGTTAAGTGAGTCAGAAGATTCAGCACTAGCTCTCTTGCTGGTTTTAAAGTCACGGTTTCTCCTCAAAGACTGAACTGGAGATGAAGCCGAAGGAACTGGCACTAGATCTGAAGTACTTTCAGCTCTTTGACTTGTCTTTGAAATTCTGGACCTGCAGGATTCTGGCTCTGTATCTGACCTACCTCTCTTTGGGCTTTCAAGACATAGAGGTTCAGGACTGCTGTAAAGAGCTGCTGAGTCTTTCTCTGTACACTCAGCACTGGGGAAATCTTCTGAATAAATTGTGTTCTCAGGACTAGCAACAAAGTCATCCGAGTATATGAATTCAGAGTTGTTTTCAACACTCCTGCTGAGGCTTGGCTTATGACCACTTATAACAGATGCGTCATCATGCTCCGTGGTTTCATGATGGATTAAGTGTACTGCTTCCTCATTACTTCCCTTTGCATTAGCATCTGATGGGAACGCTGCTGGGAATTGAGCTTTTACACACTTTTCCTCGTGAACTGATTTGAACAGAGAGTCCTCCAGTAAGGGGGCTGTAGTTACTTTGTATGGATGCTCCTTGCTTGCAGTTGCATCGTTCCTCCATAGACTTGTAACAGAATGTTTCTGCAGGTCAGGGGACACGTGTGCTGTCACAGAACTGGACTCTGAGAGAGCACTGTTTTCTAATGAAGTCTGGACAGTTTTGTCCAGCTGATTATTGCGCTTTGAACTGTCTCCCTTGCTACGAGACCGGCAAGAAACCACATGCTGTTCTCCAGCATTTCTGAGCTTTCTGTTGAGTAAGGGACTTCTCTCATTCAGCATCTCCATTTGCTTTTTTCTGTGTCTTTCCCTCCTTTCAAGAATTTTCAGCTTATCGGGGTTGGTCTGCTGCAGCCGTAGCCTCAGTGTATTTGTCAGCCCATACAACAATTTCTTTCTGGGAGGTCTATTCTCTTTAGCTTTGCAGTTCCTTTCGCATGCTGGCTCTCCCCGGGGCACGGCTTTCTTAGATCTTCTCTTAGTGCCAGGAGACACTGGTGATGTGGTCTCTTGTTTGGATCGAGGGCTCGCAGCTTCACTGCTCGCCCCAGGCCCCACAGGTGCCTCTGCAGGCTGGATGGCAGCGGAGTGGCTGGGGGGCCCTGAGGCCCTGCCACCGCTGCCCGGGGGCTGGTATAGCCAGGCGAGCTGGGGGTGGACAGCAGCAGCAGCAGGAGCAGGCAGAGCGCCGTGGGTGAGCACGGCCAGCTCCGCCAGCAGGGCGCTGAGCAGCGGCAGCTGCCCCAGGGCGGCGTGGGGCTGCCGAGGGCTGCCGGGCTGCAGCAGCGAGGGCCCGGCACTGGGGCGTGGTGGGCTCTGGCCCTTGTCCTCCTCCCGCGGTCTGCGGGCCTCGCCGCGCTGCCGCTGCCACTGCCCCGCGCCCGCTGCTGCTGCTGCAGCTGCTGCTGGTGCCGCCGGCGGCCGCGGGGGCCCGGCCGGCTCACGGCTGTAATACAGCAGCGGAGGGCAGAACACGTTGCCCTCCAGCTCCTCACCCCCTTCCTCCTCCTCACCCCCTTCCTCCTCCTCCTCCTCCTCGTCCCGGCCCCGCGGCTCAGGGCAGGCGGCAGGCGGCGTGGCAGCGCGGGGCCCGGCGGGGCTGCCCGGCGGAGGCCGTTCCCCCTCGCCGTCCTGCAGGCGGCTGAGGCGGTACCGCAGCGCCAGCTCCGCCACGGGCCGGCCCGCCGCGTCCCGCACCGCGAAGCGGCCGCACGAAGCGGGGGCCCCGGGGCTGCTCAGGAGCCGGGCGGGGTCGGGGGGTGCCAGGGGCACGGCGCAGCTGCCGAGCAGGCGGGGCGGCCCCGCGGCGGGCAGTGCCAGCAGCAGGGCGCGCAGCGGGCGGCGGCGGAGCGCGGCGCCGAGCGAGCCCCGCCGCCAGCGGAACACGCACCGCTTGCCGCGCCCGAAGGGGAAGGGCTGCCCCGGCCGCAGGGGCGGCGCGCCCGCCGCGGGGCGCAGCACGAGCGTGGGGAAGTCCAGGAGGCGCAGCGCCACGGCGGGGTGCTCCGGGGGCTCTGCCGTACCCGGGGGCTCCGGGGGCTCCGCCACCCGCACCGCCTCCACCAGCAGCTCCAGCGCGAACAGCCCCTCCATGGCCGCCCGCGGCCGCCGGTCTCGCGCGAGCTCCCCCCGCGCGGCGCAGGGCGCGCAGGCGAGGCGGGCGTGCTCTCGCGAGAGCGGCGCACTCCAGGGGCGCTCCCGCCGGGCCCGGCCCGGCCGCCACAGGGCCGGCGGTGTGAGGGGCGCTCGGCCCCGCGGCCCCGCGCTCGGCCCCGGTGCGGGACAGGCTGCATCGCTGCCCCCTGCCCTCGTGTCTGCGTGCGGTGCGCAGCAGGTGCTGCCAGGTGTTCGCCCATGGCAGCTGCCCCTGCCCGCGGTGCTGAACTGCCCGGCCCGCTGCCGGCTCCCAAGGAGGAGACACTGGAGCAGAGGTGGGGTGGGGCCTGGGCTCCATCAGGCAGCAGGAATGGTGCTGGTGGAGACAGGGAGGGACCTTACATTGTTTCACTTTCACAAAATCAGTTGAGTTGGAAACGAGCTTTGAGATCATCGAATCCAACCCATGACTGAACACCCCCAGGTCAATGACACTATGGCGCTCAGTACCATGTCCAGTCTTTCCTTAAACTCCTCCAGGGATGGTGACTCCACCACCCCCCAGTCCAATGTTCAATCACCCTTTCCGTGAAGAAATTCTTCCTAATGTCCAACCTAAACCTCCTCTAGTGCAGCTTAAGACTTTGCCCTGGTAACAAGAGCATATTTCTCTTCAAAATAAACAGAAACCAACATTTAGGTTTTGAGTTGCAACTTAGGAAAAACAGGTGTTTTTCTTTCCAATAGACCCAGTTTCTACTAACCACTATTTAAAGGAGACTTGTGATAAGACATCTTTAGATTGCATATCACAGAAGAGTGATTTAGAAAATAGGCATGCCTCAGAGGCAGGGTTATGGAGCCAAGTTTCATGACCTGCTACCACCCCAAATACCCCAGGTACGGATTTGGATCTATGTTAGTTACATTCAGCAATCTTTTTCAAGTAGCTCTGATTCTTCTCAGTCCTCCTTTCTTAGAAATAGACTTCAAATCTTCTGGTTTTTTTCAGAAAAAGGCTGGAAGACTGAGGAATTTTGCTTATTCAGTGAAGTTCTTCTCTGACCTTGCTTGTACCTTGAAGTACTAACATTTTGTCTCAAAAAATTTCCAACCCAGACAATTGGTATCATTAGCAGCAACTCAGCAACTTTGGTTCAAATCTATCTTTTGAAGGCTCTGAAATGCTTTTTTTTCCCCCCCCCTTAATTCCTCTACAATTTCAGATTTATCGATCTCTCTACACAAAGAGATCTGTCTATACAGTTGTATGCCTATTTATGGATGGGGAAGTGTGACACATAAAAAAAAACCGATCTTGAGAAAACATAGGTTTTGCTAGATTCACAATTAAATCTTCTTATTCTGGTATTGTTCTGAAGATTGCATTTTTACAGCTCAAATGCTGGAGTAAAGAGCCATTGTTCACCTAGATATAAAATTGCTCTTCTCTGTGCAGAATGTGCAAGGCAATGCTTGGAATTTGTGCAAATATTTAGCCTGGTGGCACTCTGATTCAGAAAGGAGTCAGACAGTCTGCTGAAATATTCAGCTGCAACATAACAGCAGTTCTTAAAATACTCCAGCTTAAAATGCCACCCAGAGAAAACTTATTTAGTCTTTTCTCAGTTGTCTGTTGAGTCAGCCACTTGTGAAAAGGCAATAAACAGGAAGAAATTCAGGAATTAGCATGGCAACCTTTGATAACACTCTTCTTCAGTTCAGAAAAAAATGAAAGTTTATAAAATATATAAAATATATAAAAGCATCTGAGGTTTTTGCAGTATATTTAGGTTTCTTGAAGAATCTAGAAAATGTTTTGAAAAGAAATTTAGTCAAATAAGAAAGCTAAATCTGTTCAGAAATTACTATTTGCATATGTTTCTGTATATTGTGCAGAGTTTTGCAGAGAACTTTGCTGTTTCCTCTGTCCAGATTCTACTTCATGATCCTTAACTTCATGCTGACCCAGATCTAGTGATGTATGGAGCAGTCTAGAAACAGTTGCAATGGTATTATTGGCATAGGCATTTTGATATCCATCAAAATGAAGGATGCTGTGGTTTCTCCCCACTTCTCAGGGTGTACCCTCCTGTCCACAAAGTGCCACATCAGTTGGGTGCTCAGAGCAGCTGGTACAGAACCTACTCAGACATACAGCTCCAAAATTCCTTCTTGGTGTTGTTACCCTAAAGATGCTTGTTAACTCCTCTTACTTCAGTGTGATAGCTCTCATGTTTATTTTCACATTCTCTACTATCTTTAGCAGACTTCGAGAGTGTTAACATAAACATTCTTTGCCTAGTCATGTGGCCCTTCTCCATTTGGCAAATAACATTGCATCGCTATACTTAGGATTTTACCTTTTCAGAGTGGTGAGAGTTAAGGTTCATGGCTGAGCTACATCTACAAAGTCAGCAGGGGTGGCACACAGGATGGTTTTCTCGTTACCTTGTGGAGGAGTGGGGGAAACTCTTGGCCTTTGAGATGTGTGTGAATCTGTGGCTTTCACAGCAGCTTAGAAATATAACCCATGCCAGCTTGTCTTCTGATTCCAAATTTCTTCAAGGATTAATGGGACTGCAGCAAAACACAGCTTCTCTTTCTGTACTGAGCAGTCATCATCATCTTTCTTAGATCCAGTGAAGCTCTGTCCAAGGAGACACCTAAAGAAAACATGGGAAAATCTGGCAAATACTTGAGTGAGAATGATACTGTGAGAGCCAACAGGAAGCAGGATGTCACAAATACAGGAGTTCAGACAACTGTATTGAACATGACAATGAGACATATCCATAAGGGTCACATCTGAGGTGATTTCCGTTATTTAAAAAAGGTTCTTAGTAAAGGCAATAGATATTTTTGCTTAAAACAAAACAATAGTGAAGGGGCAGTCTCAGGAATCAGCTCACTGAATATTCTTTGCAACATGCAAAGCCAATTTCCTTAAATAACTGGTGTTATTAGCACATAGAGGTTTTTCTGTCATTTTTTTATTTTATATAAACGATCATGAACTCATTTGATGTTAATGGAAATCCCATGTGTTCACATGCTGTCATTGAACAGTAATTAATGTATCATTGTTTAAATTGTGTTACTGGCCATCCAAGAGCTGTGAACCTCTCAAAAATTCTAAAAAGGAATTGGTTTATTTTCTTTGGCTTCATGGTTGCAGCCCATACTTGTCATGCACATATATACTGAATGAGGAAAGGATTCCAGGTGTGTAGCCATCCAAAGAGGATAGCTTAATCACACAACAGCACAGTTGCCTGCATATGTTTGAGAAGCAGGGAAAAGTTTTCAACAAGCTGTGGAGATCCTTACAATTTCTGTTGTAACTGTAGAACAGGAGAGGTCCTCAGCCCCTCTGTAGGCACTGATTTTTCAGACTCATCATCTTCTAAAAGGCTATGTTTACAGCATTCCTCTAGCTCAAGCTGGGAACCATTGGGGGCAAATTGCAGTTCAAATATCTGACAGAGCTTCTGACAACAAAAGCTCTTGTGAGCCTCAGGATGGTTCTTAAAGTCAATTCAGTAGTTAGATGAGATTTCATTAAAATAAAAAAAATGGAGATGTCTGCAAATATTTGAGCAGGAAACAGCTAGTATTGTGCCCATTGTACCGTCACACTGATGACACTCATTGTTTAATCTGTCATAATTACCATTGTAAAGTGTGTTTTTTTCAGAGTTTTTTTTTACACTACAGCTGTTTTGTTTGCTGCACTTTTTCAACCTCTATGCTGTTTCTCTTTTTCCCTTTAAAACCAAATTAAAACCAATTTGACTGTTTTGAGAGCTCTCCTTTAGAGAGAGCAAAACAAAAAGAGTGAGGGTTGTTGCTATCCAGACCTGGACCAGATCCTCCTCACTGGGTGTGCATGAGGCTGAGTGATACCCAAGTACTGTTGCCTGATAAGAAGGGGGCAGAAAAATTCCACCCCACTTAGTGAACTGGAGGTATGACCCTGCTTGTTGAGATTGCAAAAAGAGGAACTAGTAATTAATGTATTTTTCATATCTCTTCTTGTTTTCCAAGAAGATGTGGTGGAAATCCCATCCTTTGGTAAGGTGGACTGTAAGAGAGGTAAGCTCTTTAATGAGTGTTTGTCCCTGGCTTGCCTGGCAGTGGGATTCCCATTTGAAAGTTGAGATCCTTTTCTTGGTTAAGAGCTTTGTCCAGGGATCTGAACAGTGATGCCCCTCTCTCATGCTTTATCCCTTCAAGCTCCTGCCCTTACTCTTGCTCTGCCAGACGAGAAGTTTGGAGTGTTTCCCACTGGTGTCCTGCTAATGTCTGTAACTTGCAGACTTACTCACCGTGGTGGTGGCTGTGATATGAAATTCAAATGTATGGGAACAGGGCAAAATCATGGCCTGTTACATGGCTTTATTGATTAGAAGGAAAGAATAAACTTTATTTTAGGATGATAAATGCGGGAATCTGGAGATCTGGCTTCAACTCTCTCTTTTGACATAGATCTGCTTGGGAAGATCTTGTTTCTCTGCCTCTGAGTTCCTCTCAGAAGACATGATCGGTGTTTCGCAGAGATGCTGAGCAGATAAGTACCCCCTGGAAGGGGACCCATATCTGATTTGCTGAGAACACAACAGTCCTGCTCGCCCTGCAGTCCCCTTCCCTGGGAAGTGGTGGCAAGTGCCTATCATCTGGATTCTTTTGCTTTGCCTTGAAATGCAGTACCACAGCCCAGAGGTGAGACCGCCAGCTCTTCACAGGCAGCAAAGAGCAGCTGAAAGTGAGGAACTCCATATGGCAAGACCCAGCTAGCTCTTTCCCGCATTTCAGAGGTGGGCAGGGCAGCACAAGGGGAGGCACTGAGAGGCAGGTGCATCTGCAAGGTTCACTGTGTTGCCATGCAGGGTTGTTAGGCACTGAAAACGTGGCAGCCTGCCTGAGCTAATTATCTTCCCAGCTCTTGGGAGGGCTAATCCAGGCACGGCACTGTGCTGACACAACTGTTCTGTTGCAGGTTCCTCGGCTGGCCCTGTCTGGGGCATCCCAGCGCTGCGCTCCATTGCAGTGTGTAGCTATGCCTGGAGGAACTTTTCCCAGGTAAACACAATGCTGGAAAAGTATTTAATTCACTGCAATGCAAAGAGCCCTGTGGGCTACAGTTAAAGAGGAAAATAGGCTTGTTTCTCTTGTGCTACACCATGTAATCTGTGTGGGCAGGAAGACAGAATGCTGTCTGTTGTCAGCTCCTGACACAAGGTCAAATGAGAGCTGTCTCAGTGCAGAGGCCTGGCTGGCCAAACTACCTCCTTGCTAACTCCACTGACCTTTTGTGAGCTAATTCAGGCATATTGTTGGCCCAGTAAGTTCAACTAAAGCATCTGTGATTGCCCTAACACAAAGCTTCCTGGTTTTGCAGATAGGTATTTTAAGCTTATTACTATTTTAGTGCAATTTCTTGAACTTCCTATTTGAACAGTTCCTGTCGGAAGCATGTATTGTTTGGAAAGACATGGCATTAATTACTGTGTGAATTATTTGTTGTGTGGGTACTGTGGAAGAAATAGATGGGAACTATTCCAAAGGGTCTTTAATGAGTTCAGTCATCCAAGATCCTGATTTCCATCTCATAAATAATAAATTGTCCTCACTATGCTAAATCAAATTTGCCTTTAAATTGCTTATTTTAATTTTGCAGAGGAAATAATCAGAAAAAAGGTTCTGCAAAATGCAAGCCTGCCCTGTTTCTGTGCTGTGTCACTCAGAGATGCAGTGACTTGTCCTCTTCTCCATGCTAAGTCCTGAGATAGTGAACATGTGACTAGATCAGTAATGATTTCATGCCATGAAGAGGGAAATTTGAAACACAATGAATGAAAATACATATGAAATCTTTACTCCATAAAGGAAAGGTCCTTAATATAACCTTATGAAGCGAGCTGTTTGCCTTCTCCTTTTGATGGGGGTCTCCAGCCTCAATTTCTGCACTGATTGTTTGCTGCTCAGGCCAAGGGAGGCCAGAAGGGTTGCTCTGGCAATACACCCAGCCTCTGGCAAGGTAATAGTGTGTGCTCAGCAGTGACCTATCTACTTCATCAAATGCAACATCAATAGACTTTTAGACAAGTCTCATCTAGTCTTGCAGTAGCGGGTGAAGGTTTTTCAAAAAGCCTTCTTATATTTGCAGACACTTGTACCAAGGCATGAATGTACCGGTAACTGGACTAATGATTTCCTACTCTGCTGACTATAAATAAAAATATTTCTCCTCCAGGCAAGCACATCATTACACTCAGAGGATTTGGTACCAATATAACAGATACCCGTGAGATTTTTCTGTTCTGAAAACATCTTCTTCATTCTCGTTTCTTTTTCTCCGCTCAGCATGTTATCTTCAGTAAACACATATCATGATTTTACATGAACCTGTGGTATCTGGGCTGTCTGTAAGTTCAAACTAAACAGTAGTGCATACCATAGCAAAAATACTTCAAGAAAAGAAAAGTAAGTGTATTTTGGACATATATTAGCTGATCGCACATCATTCAGATTTGTTAAGTTTTGACACCAGAGAAATAGATAGTAATATGTTTGGATAGTTGTGCAGGCACATTTTACTAGAAACAGTTGCCAAAGTTTTATTTCAAGAGACAAACGTTGAAAAAGTCCAAACAGGTTACTCTGTTTGCTGCCCTGGAAGGAATAGGAGCTTTTTGAAAACATTAATATCCTCAGTCAGGCATCACAAATATTAGTTCTCAGTTCCTTCAAGGGATAAGAAGAGACAAAAATAGAAGGCACTCTGAAACCTCCCAGAGGCTGACAAATGCATTCATTCATTTCTCTATAATGACATCTTTCATGAAGGTTTTAACACTGGAAATTCTCAGAGGAAGATTCCTTCCCCCCAATATTTTCTCACTTCTGTTGAAAGCTATCTGTATCATTGCAAGCAGGTGGGGGGTAGAATACTTTCTGAAAACTCAGCTGTGCTTCTGTAGGCTGATCTTAAATAGGAAAAAGGTTCATTCTGCTGACTGCACCGAGCGGGTGGTGCCGTGACCTGGAACAGCATGGGAGTGCCTGGCTGTGGTGGGACAGCCCATAAGAGAGGGGTCGTCTGTGTGCTAGTCTTAGCAAGGGCTGAGGAAATGACAGCCCCTGTACCTCAAATCTGTGTGTGAGAAACTCCCTGCACAAAACAGATGTCAACTTTCCAGCAGCTTTCATTTAACCCTCTACGCCTCTCATTTGTATGTCTTTCCTGTTTGTTCCTCTCCGCTCTAAGGCCTGCATTCATCCTGCTTCGTGGTGACAACCTAGCCACATTAGCTCTCTGCTGCAGGGAAAGAGAAGCTCTTCCAGGGATGTCAGATCTTCAGATTAACACACTCTCTCTGTGGAGCCTCTTGCTGTCTGTTGGTTTTACAGGAACCGAGACTTGTTTAGCTGGCTTGGTTAAATATCTGCAATTGAGTGGCGTGGTCTTGATCCCTACACTTCAATCTCTGGTAAGGTTGACAGACAAAGTGAGCAGTCAGTTGCTTTATTTTTCTTACACCAAATTTTAAAAGTCTTTCACAGCCGCAGTGTAAAGCAAAGCCCAGCACATTGACACTGGGAGTTTGAGATAGAGCCTGAAGTAGTACTGTTATTGCAGATGGAGCTCATCTGACCAAATGCAGACTGAACATAGAGATGAAAAGAGATAAAGCCTGGAAGATTCTGTTTCACTTGTCACACTGTAAATGAACCTATAGCAAATAGCTTAGGCGTACTCAGGTGCATCTAGACATATGTAGGTAAATTGCATCCACAATACCTGCAGAGTTCCCTCCATGGTAGTCATTTCAGAGCAAAGGATCAGGCACATGGGTGAACTAAAGGTACAGGACTGAGTGGCACCACCTGTGTCATCCAGTCAGTGTCTCTCAAAATGCAGAAAGGCTTGCTGCAGATGCACACTCTTTAGCTTATCTCACCCTGGGATGTTGTGCATTTTCAAGCTTCTCACAACAGACGCCAAGTCTGTGCTAGAAGACCAAATGCCACAATAATTGTGTCACAGGAGGAGAACGGGAGAGATCAAGGGCAGTTCTAAGTCCTCCCAGCTAGCAGGGGATTTGCTGGGTGACATTTGCAGATGCTTCTGGACCCTGCATAGTGCTGCAGAGAAAGACAAACAAAATTCAGCAATCTCTGTGGAGCTAATCTGAAAAGGGGTTTCTTCCCTGTTCCAAATCTGGTGATTAGCTCAGCCCTGAGCATGTGAACAAGCACAGGCAGCTGATACCTCAAGGAGCAGCATAATGAATCTTGCATCTCACAGTGACCATGTTTACACCCTTAACTCATCCAACATGTTAAATCCCTGTGAAAAAAAGATAAAGAGGGTCAGGAAAAAGATATGGTTCAAGAAAAATGCCAGTCCTGGGAATATAACTTTAATTATTAAACTGTACTGCTCTAATTTCACTCCTATAGTTTCCCATGTACACAAGATCTTCAGTCAGTTTTTCCTTTAATAAACAAAGGCTTGGCTTTGTAATGTACTTCTCATTGGTACAGTTGCTGTATAATATACAAGGGCAGATCTTTAAACAATATGCTGTGATCTGCAAGCTGGAGGATGTATCAACAATATAATTTGTGGCAGGATACTTGCATACATGGGGTGAAGTGTGTGGGAAACTTCTCTGAAATCACACAAGCAAAAAGGAAACAGTATTAGCTTAAGCAAGGCTATCAGCTTAACAGCTCCATTAATACGTGTTCTTTCTAGAACAGGAAATCAGAGTTTGCAGGTACTTAAAGCCAGCTAAGAGAAAACATGCTGATTATGATTTTTGGTCACTAATATGTTTGCTCATACAAGGAACCAGTAACAACCTGCAGAGATTTTTAGCTGTTCACAGGTTCACGTGTGGCTCTGTAGCTCCATCACTGGTATCCAAAGGCTGTTGTTGGCACCAGAGGAAGAAGGGCTTGAAGGGTTTGGCCCCAGAGAAAGGGGGCTGCCTCTCTGAAGTCATTAGTAGTCAAGAGGTGGCATTCTGCAAACAACCACTACTACCACAATGAAAATTACTTGGTTCCTCTGCTGATATTCATGAATGAATGGACATTGCCAGTGCTGTTCAGGAGACCAAGCTAAATTATCATAATACACCCTTCTGGCAAAAAATTCTGTGCATCACTGAGAGGTACTCCCTTTGTGTCAGGGTCGAGATATATATTAGTATAACCTAGGTACCAAGTGCGGCTCATGGTATCAGTGACTCTACTCATATTGTGGATGAAAATACACTTTAAGTTTTACAGCAATAATTCCACCCACTTTCATATTGAAGAAAGTAAACTGTGCTGTACTGTTCCTGGACAGTACTTATAGTTGTAACCTAGCAAGAATACTAGGGAGGCTGAAAACATCAACTTTGCCCAGACAACCAAAACTTTCCTTTGTATTGTGCTGCTGGTTGTACCTTCTGGAGCCCTGATTCTGCAATTGCATGTGTGAAGGCTAGAGATGGAGTAAAGCTCCAGATCTGGAACTGAAGGTTCCCCAGTGTGAGAAGTGTTCGTGTTGGTTATGCTCCATGTTTAGTTGCTTTTTAAGTTGCAAAAGATTTCCATGTCTAGTATAACACCCTGCAAAAAAAGAGCATGCACTGACTGCTCTTGTTAAAATTCCTTTCTGTTTCTCAGGTTTTCTTTCCTCCTTTATTAGTTAGGAATGGTAGAGGTTGGTGGAGTTTTGTAAAGGACCTTTTCATCAAGGGTGAAACATATTAATCATGCAAATCCTGCCTGCTGGCTGATGAGGTGCCTCTCTGTGCTGGTGTACAGGCCTGTCAGATCCCCAGGGGAGCTGTATGCACACATGGGCACCTGATGTATGGGTTATCTTGCAGGGGTGGAGAACAGCTGAGAGTTGAAAGAGTGAAAAGCAACAAAGTTCTGCCAGATGCAAAAAGTGAATGAGTAGAAGAAAACCTCAAACTATGCATTTGCTTTGTCGCTTCCTTTGTTTGTTTTTTTGGACGAGCATGATATCCAAGTTAACCACATTGTGGTTTTCTTCTTGTTCTTGACTGTGTTTGTATATTTGCATTTAATGTTAGGTTTTGTCGTGTTATCAGCTTCTAAGAGTGGTACCCCAAATCAGACATTTCTGCTCAAAGCTGTAAATCTCCAAATGAGACAAATGAGTTTGGTTTCTTTCCTAAAAGTTGGAAATGTCCTTGCTTGCTCCTGCGATCCTCTGTGGACTGCTATTCTGGTTAAATTCAAGAGCTTAGTTCCAGAGTCTTTGCTCCATGAGGGAGATCAGGCTTCTTTCTTTGAGAACTTGCTCCTGACCTGAATAACAAAGAAACTGAAATAAGGGCAGGGTGAGGCTAGAGAAGGTTTGCTCACTGATGTAGCTCATTAAAGGACTTCGCTGCCTTGCTACTTAGCCTTTTGGTTCTGCCAAGTTCCTTGATAGAAGCTGGAGGAGTAACAATGTAAAAGTAGGTCAGGAGTAGATCCTGTAAATCCACTCAAGGGGCCAAGAGCACGGTTTATGTAGAAGGAGAAAAGAGAAAGTGAAAAAGAAAGAATTTGGGGTGAAGACAAGGACAGGAAGGCCAAAAGTTTAGGTGGGAATTCCTAAGTGAACCCTGATGTGTAATTATACATCTGATTATAGCTTGCTTTCTAATAGTGTTTGAAAAGTTCTTCAGTTTCTTCAGCAGGGCTTTCATTAGCACTTCAGAATCTGTTATTCTGTAATTGCTGTTAGCTGTAAGGCCAGCCTGCCTGCTTCCCTGCCGGGATTTTGACTATACAGCGGGTGAGCAATGTGCTGGCCTGCTGTATACACATTTCAAGTGTGTAGCTGCACCCCTACTGAGACTCAGGGAAAAGCAACAGCAGAAAAACAAGAGCTTTTGCAGGATGGACGGTTTCCTTTGAAATGTGGTAGGCATGTGATTTCTTTAAAGGGAAGAAAAAAAAATCAATAGAAGGAGTTCTTAGGTTGGAAAGAACACCATCCCCAGTGTTGTCACTGGGAGTGAATTTCAAAACTCATCTCAGTTTGGGCAATACACTCTGGTTATGCAGCTGACACACAGCATACACGTCCATTTTTTTATTCAGCTGAACTTGCCAAACTGGCAAAATTTCTTGTATATAGCTGGTGTCATGATTTTTTTCTGTTCAGGTCTAAAATCCTAGGAGGTTTCTGTAACACACAATTTAACCTGCAACACACTGATCTGTAATCTGATTTTAAGGAAAATCTGACTGTGGCTTTTCCACCACATCCATAATTTCACCTAGCTTTCAGCAAATATAGTACGTATCTACCTTATATTTGTATTTTTTCTGCTTTCTGTTAGAACCCTTGTTGACTCCCAGGGTTTTTGCTGTTAATTTTTTTAAAGTGCTTTTTACTTTTCACTTTTGTTTTCCTGGAAGTTAGAATACAAGTTTATAAAGCATGCTAGTGCAATACACTATTTCAGCTGAAGTGAAAACCATTTAGTATATGCATTTACTCAGAGAAAGTGGGACTGAGAGAGGAACAGGATTTATTCTTACAAGTGTCATCCTTTTATGTAGATATTTTGCCTTAAAAATTATTTTGCATTTGAGACAGCATCCTGTGAATAAGGCACTTTCTGAATTTGGTGTGACAAGACAGGATGTTTGCCTACCTTCAGTCAAACTGAGTGCAGTGCTGCCTGCTGGTTTTCCCCTATCAATAATTAATACATCAGTTGATAGGCAATGAGCATTTTATAAAGGCCATTTTAACAAAACAGAACAACGTCTTCCTTGCATCTATCATTGAGAGACTTTTTCATCTCTCTTGTACAAATTCTTTCATTTCCCCTCTGAAAGTTGGAAACCTCTGCCAAGAGAACATCTGGAGACTCTTCTTTATGCTCAGAACACAGAGTTTTGAAGAAATGCTCTCATCTTAGAAATGTAAATTTCTGCCTGAAGTGTTTTCCTTCCTAGTATTACAAGGACAGCATGAAACTCACTGGGGATTTAATAGCCCGCAGAGAGTGGTAGCTATAGATAGGAGCTATTTATATTTTGGGCAGTGACCACAGAAGTCCACTGTATGGAGGCCTGGAACCACTGGCTGTAGTTCTTTGTGCATTGGAAAAAACTCAGGGAGTAGCACACTGTGAGTGACCTCACACAGTTGACAGAACCAACCAGGCTTGTGAAAAACTTCCTGCATAGTCTCACTCTCACTACTTCGAGTGACAAAATGCATATTTACTCTATTGACAAAATGTTCTCTGCTCGGGTGAAAATTTGAAACACCAGATTTTTTTCTTGGCCGTCATCTGTACTTGTAGCATGGCCACAAAGGTGCTGTGTGCTCTTTCCAGGTTGCTGGAGGCATCAGACCAACCTGCCAGGTGCCTTTTGTCCACGTTCCACATGCTGTTGGTGTAGAGCTGTTTATATGTTGTTTAGTCCACCCTGAGCATTCCCATGTGCAGTGCCAGTACCTGAGCTGAGTCACAGGTTTGTAGCAATTCTCACAGGCTGAGTATCTGGATTATGTGCTGCAGCATCCTGGCAGAAGAAGAAAAATAAATGAAATGCAGTATATAATCTGCACTTTGTAACAAAGGATTTAAGTAATTTATTTCTTGGCATTTTATGCTTGGTTTTCTGCATGCTTTTCAAATCAAATATAACAGTTTCTGAAAAACATCAGACTCTTTTACATTTTTGTTATGTTTCATGTCTTTTCCTCACACCATATTCTGAGGGTAGCGTTTCCCAAGTGTTCTTTAAGGGAGCTGTATAATCTTTTGATTATAATAGGTATATAACATTTAATGCAGTCTTACATGCTGTTTGTTCTGTACGTAATGTTCCTTATGAATTGCAAAATTGTCTTTAATAATGAATTATGTGCCTTACTGAATTGATTTTATTTCCAGGGAGCTCAATAGTGGGTTTTAGTTAAAGAAAACCTTGGGTGTCCATTGTCTTTCTCTTTCTCTTTTGTAATTATTATTATAATTGCTAGGCTGTTTTCAACCAAAATTACGTGGCAGGACAGCGAGGAGTTAAGATTTAGATAAAGCAGAACTGATAAACCAGCTACTATTTTGGGGATAGGCACAGAAATATTTGGAATACCATCAAGAGGTTGTTGTAGTCTTTTAACCCTTCTAAGCTGGGAGTTATTTGGGTAGGGCTAGAAAGTATTTTTTCCCTGTAAGTGGGATGATGCATGTATACGGATTGCTTACTGGTATGATTCAACTGTATGAGCAGAATAATAATGATCTTACTGTGTTCTCACAGGAGTATTTCTCAAAGATTTCCTATATACCTGAATTTTGTCCCCCATCCTATTTCTCAGTCTTTTAATTAAATTTTACCCCAAATTGATCGCATCTAGATTTTCCCATGGGGCTGTAGATGTGACTTTTCCTGTCTGTGATGCCTGTTGTTTAAATCTTTTCTCTCTCTGTCTCTTTTTTTTTTTTTTTTCAAAGAAGATTTGCTGATTGCAATTTGATTACCTGTTCACCTTTTTACAAATTATGTTACTCTAATTGAAGCCTAGAAATAGAAATAAAATAAATGGCTCAATTCAGAAATGTTTCATTTCATATTCTGTTCATCTGAAGATTTCATGTTGGAGTAAATGATACTTTTTAAGCCTCTGTAGAAAATGCTAAACTAAAAAAATAACAAAACAGAATACTTGCATTTATTTAGTAGCCCTACTTAGAAACTGGAAATATGGGCAATTACTGAGTCTATTGTCATTTTCTAAATAAGACAACTGTTACCTTGGTGAAAACCAGGACTTTTTAAGCCACATTTTCAAAATAGCTCATACAGAGTTTGGAGGCATAAGTTTCACTCAAAGGCAGATTTGCACCGGCCAGAAATTGCTCTTATATGGAGCAGGAGAGGGCAGGGGGGAGGGATGCTATCAGAAGGAAAAGCAAATTCACTTTGTCTTCGTCTCTGAGTGAATTTTGCTCGTGGGCAAATCTGACTATCTGCAGCAGAAACATGATATTCTCCAGTGCTCCAAGCTGTCCCAAATTCTCAGTTCAGCAATAGGTTGTGCATAAACACTTGTGTGTTGGGAAAGGCTTTTCTACACAGCATGCTTTCCCAGTGCAGTGGTGCCAGCAGCACTGTCCCCAGGAGAGTGTGTCCCACGTGCTTCACACAGTGGCATTTCCACATTAACCGTGTGCTGTGGGACACCATGGAGCTGGATGCTCTCTGGCTGTTCGCCTTTTGGTCCCATGCTCCTCTGCCTTCTGGTGTATAGTACAGAATCCATGTACTTTGCTGCAGCTTAACTGAATTACTCTTCTGTCACCCAGGCTCTGTAATGCTATAAAGGCTGGTTAACATATATATGAAAACCATGGCTCACCACTGCACTTTTGGTGACACATGCTCTTGTCAAAGGTTTTCATCACACAAAACCATTAAAAAGTCATGACCGCTACTGAAAAGATCCAGAAACAGGACTGCCAAGTAAAGAAATCAAGAAGTGGCCCCACCTTGGGTTTTGAATGGGGAGGGGAATCCCTTGTTTTGGTCACTTTTTATATTCTGTGCTCCCTCAGTGCTAAAGCAGTTAATGCCTCACTGGGTTCCTGCCGAAGGCCTCTTGCTGCCAAACACCTGCAATCAGTAGCTGACCATTTGGCTGGGAGGTTACAGGCAAGACATATGTGAAGCTGAAACCACATCCTCCCTTGCTTCTCTGAATGCAGCAAAGCTGCAGGAGGGACACCCAGCAGTGCCTTAGGGTGTACAGGAAGTTATAGAGTGCATGTTGGTATTACATGTGCTCAACACTTACTTACAGAGAGCCTCTGTGGAAAGTTTCATATCTCAGAGGATCAGAGATAGCGCACTACCTGTTGTGAGAATAGGATGATGACAGCAACACTGCTAAAGGACACCAAAGGCCCATTTACAATATGTTGCTCTTATTGTTCTCTTGAGCAATTATTATAGTCCATTTACCTGTAGATGTGCTTTCTGTTCCTATATCATTAACCTTAAAAATGTCAATGTGCTTCCCATATGCAGTTCCAGCCTCATAGGGTTAGAGCACAGGATGTGTCTCGTAGAGGAAGGATTGTTCACAGCCCCAGCTTTGCTGGTGCCTGAGGGGAACAGCAAGTCCTATGGATGCAGAGAGGCACTTGCTTTGCTGCAAAGGGAAATGGAAAGCCATTTAGTCTGCTGCTGCTTGATTGCTGCAGGGAAAGGAGGATTTTCTGCCAGAGGTGTGAGGCTAGGTAAAAGGCCATATCCCCAGGGAGCGACGGTTCCCATAGGGTAGCGTGGGCAGAGCAGCCACAGCAGTATATGGGAAATATTTCTTTCCTTTTGCACTCAACAGTGTTACTCCCAGTTAGTACCTGTGGAGGTAAGAGAGGAGATGAACCATATTTACAAGGTTTTGTGCCTTTCAGAATGCTGTGAATGCAAATAGGTTGTTTTGAGGCAGTTAACTACATACACGTATAGTAGAAATAAATACAGACTAGCAACTTCAGACTATTCTTCACAGAGATCTGATTACAGTACTTGGACTGTATATAGAGAGTCTTTGCAAACAGCTAAAATATATAAAAAAGTATGATTTGTAAACAAGCTTTTCTGACAGCTCACAATATTGCAAGGAAGTGGTTATTTTTTTTTCACTGAAGCAGGAGAAAACTTAATGCTGATTCTCTTACCTCCAGATAAAACTCCATCAAAAAGGTTTCTGTGTAAAGATGGCCAATTTTTACTGTATTCAAGATGTCTAAGTAGATATAGTACCTACCTACCTAAAGGGCTAGAGGACACTGGTTCTTTTTAAAAAAGTTCTGTGGTGCTGAGGGATTTAAGACATTACTGAGCAGATGTCTTTGGCTACTAAAATAAGGAAAGGGATTGAATTGCTACTCAAAATGCAGCAAGACTGCTTCACTCCTAGTGTCTAGCTCATGCTGCAGAAAATAGTGTCCTTTCCTCAGCTGTACTCTGGCAGCCTCTGTTGAACTGCACAGAATCTCACGTTGCATCTCTGGCTTGGGGCTTGTCTGTGAGTAATTGCCTGCTGAGGGGTGATGGAGGTACTTGCAGCTGCTTCTTACACCACTTGTAGTAGGGATAGCCACTGGATATTTTGGGTCTTCCTTTATGCCTGTGTGGCTTTTCTTTCTTGCACACTGAACTAGAGCTGGGAGAACAAATTTCCACCTGTCTTCCTTCTCCCTGCACTGTGAAGAATGCCTGATCTCACAGGGGGATCTGGACAAACAGCTGAGGAAGATGCCCAGTTTCATTCCTGCAATATGCTATATTGACCCCAATGGTTATTGATAACTGATGTAGTAGTCACTGACGGTCATTTTGGACAGAAATGTTCAAGTATTGTGAAGATGGACAGACCTCTAGGCACAATACTGCCCAGTTTCCTACTTTCACCTCTGACTCTAAGATGTTAATAATTTTTCTTGAAGTATCTACATAATATTTTTGGTACATGGGAGATATGTTTGACCTCATATGAAGAGTTTCAATAGGTCACCCATTCTACATGGACTTTGTTTGAGAATCACTAGCTGACAGCTGAGTCTAGTCACTGCTTTTGGGAGATTTACACTGATTTTGGACAAGATAGCAACAAACTTTGAGCAACAAACTCAGAGTGTGGTGGGGTTTTGTTCTAAAACCACTCCATGTCTGACATATGCACTCTGGTGTCCTTGTGTTTGCCTAATCTGGGCTGTTCCTGTCCCAGTCATCAGCCCTATTCCTCTATCACTGCCAAAAAGTGATGATGAAGTAAACCAAGAGATCTGTAGGCACATCAGGTGTTTGTGTAGGTGTTTCAGTGCAAACTGCGCTTCACTGCTGGTTTACTGTGCAGGGTAACACAGGCCAGGTCCTCATCTGCCTGTTGCCACTGGCTGGGCCAAGGGGGTGTATGGCAGAGGGGAGGGCTAGAACAGCTTGCCCTGACTTGGGAAAGACTCTGTCCTTTAGCCCTGGCCTTGACATTAGTCTCAGCACAGTTTCTATCTTTTGGCTCACTCCTACACAAATACATATGCAAACATAAATTAAGAAGTTTTAATTGGCCTTTCAGAAGGCCAGTTACTTAGTATTATCATTAGACCATGGGCCATGACCATGGGCAAAATCCAAAGGAGGACAGAGTCATCTTTCTCTGTCTCTTGTTTGGCCACTGCAGATTGATGCTTCAGCTTTCATGCATGGCTGCTGCAGGAATCTGGGTGATGCGACTGAGTGCAGCATGACCTGTAAGCAGCAGGACTGAGAGACCTGGGTGAGGTGTCAGATCCCCCTCTGCTTAAACCCTGTCTGGTGAGCAGGCACTGGAACAGGTTGCCCAGGGAAGTTGTGGATGTTCCATCCCTAGGCATGTTTAAGGACAGGCTGGATGGAGCTCTGAGTGACCTGGTCTAGTGGAAGGTGTCCCTGCCTTTGGCAGCGGTGCTGGAACTAGATGATCTTTAAGGTCCCTTCCAACCCAAACCATTCTATGATTCTATGATATTCTTAATCCCATGCTGTTTCTCTTATCAGTGGCAAAGGGATTATTGATGAGATTCCCAAGGCTGACTAGAAGACTGAGTTATAGAGCTGCCATTGAAATTATTGACAGTTGCAAGCCTAAACCTGCCAGCTGGCTTTGGGAAAGCCAGCTTGTCCCTGTCTGTTTACAGGAGAGCACTGCCGTAAGAAGTTGTAAAGTAGCAGAGGATGCAGTAGTATTCAGTTGCTGCAGAAGCTAAAAAGAATTAGATGTTCTTTTCTTTGCCAGATTCCCCAGCTGCCATAAACTGGCTGCTCTCTGCCAAAGTCAATAGAGCTATACCAGTTTGCTCCAACTCAGGATTTGAATCTTTCAGGCTGTATCAGAGTATGTGCCACTTCCCTTTGCAGGCATTGAAGCAGCAATGAATATAGAACAAGATCTTGCAGGTAGGGGACTTTGTAAATAAAACTATATTAACAAAAATCTATGCAGGGCCTTGCCTCTGTCAGCATTTGTTCTGTATTTGTCTGTTTATCCTGCTCCATTCCTTCTTTGTTCACCATGATTGCATCTGCATCGCTATGGTAACTAATGAATGATTATTTAATTTACCAATCTCTGGATGCAGCAATTTAGCGTTTAAAATATTCCAACACTGTCATACACATATGCACAACCACATACAATCTGTCACACAGGAGATAATATAGGTACTTGATATTCATATTTTAAGCTAAATTGTTTACCTTTGTCTCCAAATGGGACACGAGAGCTTTATCTACTGTGATGAGGCCGCAAGCCAAACAGTATGTGCAGATAAATGTAGTTTTATTATTTCATGTTTGCTGTCATGTTGCTGTCAGCTGTCAGCCAGCACACCTGAAATGAAGGCAGCGCTGTGTCAATCCCCAGGGATTTCTGCCCAACTCCCAGGTCTTAAGAGTTTTTGAGTGTTCACAGGACGTTTTCAGAAGAAAAATGGTATTTCATGTTTGTAGGAGCCAATCTAAAACTGTTATTTTTGAGGAATGAAAGGGGAAGGACAACTGTCACTAGCTGTTCAAAGAGATGGTGTGCCTTCAGACATCTGAAGCCTTCAAGAAAAAGACAAGTAATTGCTGGAGGAATGCTAGGGCAGCTACATGCTCTTCCTTGGGGCTGGTGTAGTTGGGCACTGATGGAGAAAGGTAGATCAGCATCTACTCTCATTGTGTGTTCTTTCAGCTCTCTGTCTGTTTCAGTGCTTTGATGAGCTGAAGACTTTCAGAAGGCCACTAGACACTCAGGTACATTTTTGCTTGAAGGGACTTGGTTTTATTCTATCCTAAAGAATTGTGCATCTGACTTTTAATCTGCAAGGGGAATACATACTCAGTAGAATATAGTCCTGCCACAGGTGAAGCAGATAGTTTTAATAAAGTTACTTGTGGTTTTTTATCTTTCTTTTTTTTTTTTTTTATTTGAATGCTTGAGGAAATGGGAGTGAAAGGGTGAAGGAACAAGAGTAACCATATAAATCCAGGTGTGATACGCTCTTATGCCTGATGAGTGGCTGCAAGAGAAATGACATTTCCTTCCTGGACCTGATGGGACCCAAGACCTCACCATTTCAGAGTCATTTTGCTCAGGGCCTGGGGAGGGATGTTTGCCTGGGCTTGAGAAGATTTCAGACACTCT